>CM035106.1:20106109-20511498 GCA_020205505.1 Panax japonicus
AAAAATAGCAAATATTTTATATTCTTTATTTGTTATAAAATATTTTGTATTCTTTATTTTTTATAAAATATTTTTATAAAAATAGCAAATAAAAAATTATAAAAATATATTTTATAAAATAGGATATTATTTTTTATTTGAATTATAATTCTTTATTTGTTATTAAATGAAAGAGTTATAAAAAATAACAAATATTTTATTTGGAATAACAAATAAAAAACTTTTGTGCAAGCCGTAAGAGGTTGTGCCGGTTTGGATAGGATTTTTTTTTTTTTTGTACAAGCCGTAAGAGGTTCTTTATTTGTTATAAAATATCTCTAAATAGTCAATATCTCTAAATGTTTTAGATTTCTTATCTCCAGTGGTAACATTGAATCTGCACAGGTGTCAAAAACAAGACTATATTCTTTATATAGTACTTTATACATATACAATGGAGCTGAACATGTGTAATAAGTAGCATATTTTATTTAATAAATAATTTACTTTATACACACACAAAATAATTTATATAGTCAAAAAAAAAAATAAAAAAAATCCTATCCAAACCGGCACAACCTCTTACGGCTTGCACAAAAATAGCAAATATTTTATATTATTTATTTGTTATAAAATATTTTATATTCTTTATTTGTTATAAAATATTTTTATAACAAATAGCAAATAAAAATAGCAAATATTATCAAAATATATTAATATAAAAATAAATATAATTATATCAAAAATATATCAATTATCAAAAATGTATCAAATGTATCAAAAATAACAAAAATGTATCAAATGTATCAAAAATATATCAAATGTATCAAAAATATATCAAAAATATATCAATTATCAAAAATGTATCAAAAATATATCAAATATATCAAAAATATATCAAATGTATCAAAATATATCAAATATATCAAAAATATATCAATTATCAAAAATATATCAAAAATATATCAAAAATTGTATCAAATGTATCAAAAATATATCAATTATCAAAAATATCAAATATATCAAAAATGTATCAAATGTATCAAATATATCAAAAATATATCAAATGTATCAAAAATGTATAAAATGTATCAAAAATATATAAAAATATATCAATGTATCAAAAATATCAAAAATATGTCAATTATCAAAAATATATCAAATGTATCAAAAATGTATCAAATATATCAAAAATATATCAAATGTATAAAAAATATATCAAAAATGTATCAAATATATTAAAAATATATCAATTATCAAAAATGTATCAAAAATATATCTAAAATATATCAAATGTATCAAAATATATCAAGTATATCAAAAATATATCAAATGTATCAAAAATGTATCAAATGTATCAAATATATCAAAAATATATCAAATATATCAAAAATGTATAAAATGTATCAAAAATATATAAAATGTATCAAAAATATCAAAAAATATATCAATTATCAAAAATGTATCAAATGTATCAAAAATATCAAAAATATATCAAATGTATCAAAATATATCAAATGTATCAAATATATCAAAAACATATCAATTATCAAAATGTATCAAAAATATATCAAATATATCAAAAATATATCAAATGTATCAAAAATATATCAAATATATCAAAATATATCAATTATCAAAAATATATCAAAAATATATCAAAAATTGTATCAAATGTATCAAAAATATATCAATTATCAAAAATATCAAATATATCAAAAATGTATCAAATATATCAAAAATATATCAAATGTATCAAAAATGTATAAAATGTATCAAAAATATATAAAAATATATCAAATGTATCAAAAATATCAAAAATATATCAATTATCAAAAATATATCAAATGTATCAAAAATGTATCAAATATATCAAAAATATATCAAATGTATAAAAAATATATCAAAAATGTATCAAATATATTAAAAATATATCAATTATCAAAAATGTATCAAAAATATATCTAAAATATATCAAATGTATCAAAAATATATCAAGTATATCAAAAATATATCAAAAATATATCAAAAATGTATCAAATGTATCAAATATATCAAAAAATATATCAAATATATCAAAAATGTATCAAATGTATCAAAAATATATCAATTATCAAAAATATCAAATATATCAAAAATGTATCAAATATATCAAAAATATATCAAATGTATCAAAAATGTATAAAATGTATCAAAAATATATAAAAATATATCAAATGTATCAAAAATATCAAAAATATATCAATTATAAAAAATATATCAAATGTATCAAAAATGTATCAAATATATCAAAAATATATCAAATGTATAAAAATATATCAAAAATGTATCAAATATATTAAAAATATATCAATTATCAAAAATGTATCAAAAATATATCTAAAATATATCAAATGTATCAAAAATATATCAAGTATATCAAAAATATATCAAAAATATATCAAAAATGTATCAAATGTATCAAATATATCAAAAATATATCAAATATATCAAAATGTATCAAATGTATCAAAATTATTAATAATATAATTATATATCTTGCATAATTATATATTTATTATATTTATTTTTAATATATTAATATTAAAAATAATATTTATATTTATATATTTATTTATTTATAATATAATTATATTTATTTTTATATTACTAATATTTATTTTTAACATTATATTTGTAAGTTAAAATAAATTTTGTGCAATATCTTTATATTTGATTAAAAAGTGAGAAAACATGAATGTGTTAAAAAAAAAGAGTAGGCCGGTACAACTTGTACCGGCCGGAATATTTTAAATATTTTATTACATCTTGCATAATTATTAATAATATAATTATATATCTTGCATAATTATATATTTATTTTTAATATATTAATATTAAAAATAATATTTATATTTATATATTTATTTATTTATAATATAATTATATTTATTTTATATTACTAATATTTATTTTTAACATTATATTTGTAAGTTAAAATAAATTTTGTGCAATATCTTTATATTTGATTAAAAAGTGAGAAAACATGAATGTGTTAAAAAAAAAAAAAGTAGGCCGGTACAACTTGTATCGGCCGGAATATTTTTAAATATTTTATTACATCTTGCATAATTATTAATAATATAATTATATATCTTGCATAATTATATATTTATTTTTAATATATTAATATTAAAAATAATATTTATATTTATATATTTATTTATTTATAATATAATTATTTTTATTTTTATATTACTAATATTTATTTTTAACATTATATTTGTAAGTTAAAATAAATTTTGTGCAATATCTTTATATTTGATTAAAAAGTGAGAAAACATGAATGTGTTAAAAAAAAAAAAAAAGTAGGCCGGTACAACTTGTATCGGCCGGAATATTTTTAAATATTTTATTACATCTTGCATAATTATTAATAATATAATTATATATCTTGCATAATTATATATTTATTTTTAATATATTAATATTAAAAATAATATTTATATTTATATATTTATTTATTTATAATATAATTATTTTTATTTTTATATTACTAATATTTATTTTTAACATTATATTTGTAAGTTAAAATAAATTTTGTGCAATATCTTTATATTTGATTAAAAAGTGAGAAAACATGAATGTGTTAAAAAAAAAAAGAGTAGGCCGGTACAACTTGTACCGGCCGGAATATTTTTAAATATTTTAATATTTTGTGCAATCTCTTTGTATTTGATTAAAAACTGATAAAGCATCAATGCGTAAAAAAAAAGAATAGGCCGGTACAACTTGTACCGGTCGAAATATTTTAATATTAAATATTCATTTTATTTAACTAGACTGACAATATGGTAAAATGTGGGTCCCTCTTATTTTAATATTTTTTTTATTTTTTAATACCAGCCGTATGAGCCTGTACCGGCCGGGAAAGAAAAAAAAAATTTAAAAAAAAGGTACCAGCCGTATAAGCCTGTACCGGCCGGAAAAAAATAAAAAAAAATGTACCACTTCAAACTTTATTACGGATGTTAAAAAAAAAAAAAAATACAAACCGGGACAAGCTCATCCGGCCGGAAAAATAAAAAAAAATGTACCACTTCAAACTTTTACGGCTGTTAGAAAAAAAAAAATTCTACCGGCCGGTACAGGCTCATACGGCTGTAAAAAAAAAAAAGTTTTATATTGTTTGTTGCTATTTTATTTTGTCCTTGGTTTTTTTTTTTTTTTTTTACAGCCGTATGAGCTTGTCCCGGTTGGATATTATTTAATATTAAAAATTCAATTTATTGGTATAAACTGACAACATGTTGACTATGGTGGGGTCCTCATATTAAAATAAAAGCCGGTACAATTTATTGGTAAATTTATGTTTCATCTCAGCCTTCCAATAAGTTTATCAACGGTACAAAAAGGGGTTGTTGCACAGTTCTCATGGCAACCGGTTGCTATGGAAGGGCTCCCTATATATATATATATATATATATATATATATATGATAATATTCTAACAAACCTCATATTCTACTTGAACATAAACCTCACAATCGAAGTAAATTACGCCCCTTCAACTATGAACTATTGTGACATTCCTCATCCCTTAAACAAAGCCTTGTCCTCAAGGCTGATTTTCAGAACCATCACCTAGCTTGCTAGCATGTAAGATTCCAGCAATGTAGGATATATACAACCAATAATTACTAAGCAAATTTAGATATTTCCACCATGAAGCGAAGAGAGCAATGAGAAACCACCCATGAAAGAATTGCACAACCACACATATGACAAGTGAAATAGAAAACTTCATTGCTTTGACTAGATGAGTATGTACTTCTTTCTCATTTGTTAGAATTTCATTTTTAGTGACGAACTGATCCAAACCAACCATGGTAACTGTATTTCTACACGGTACATCCTCAACTGTTTCTTGCCTTTTCTCCATCCAAATAATAGTTCTTCGAACACTCTTAACATATAAATCCTTTCTCTCCTGATACGTACTTGGGACCCATAATCCTGACCTTCAAACTTGCTAGCAAACACACCACCTAAGGCAAAAAAACCTACCCTTATCAGAAGTTGGAAACATCTTAGACACGTACGTAGAGCATAAGAGGTTCGTCGAGATCACAGTTTTTAATAACATTGGCATAAATATCTTGAAGTGGTCCCTCGTACAAGTTCTCAACACAGTATTTCTGAGCTATTGAACGTGAGGGAAGATGAAATATCATCATTTCTAGAAGGGTCATATTTGCAATAAGCCAGGTAGGCATAACATGTTTCATCAAGACCTTTTGCATCAAATCCTTCTCATTAGACTTCATGGTAGCACCAAGTTTCTGTAACATATGTCGCAGGTTATCATTCTAATCATTCATGCAAGTTTTGACGATCTGCTTGATGGGTTCGTAACAAAATTGAACAAAGCCACTCTTGCATGTAACACTATCAGTACTCTTGCTAGTCCACTTCTTGGTAGCAGGATCAAGGAAATTTCCACTCCAAAGTCATTCTATAATCTAGGACACATCAACACCAAACTTGAAAGCATACATTTTTGTAAAGTTAGTTAGAGTAAAAGCCATTTCAAATACCCAACTCCTCTGAAGGTGATGTTTAAGGTTAAACTTAAAATTATAGCACTAGACATTTAGATACTACCACAAGAACAAAAGTTGCTACAATAGTTTGGAGCTGTTTAGACGAACTACCAACCAACATCCTCTCAAATAATTACCAGATACTTGCATCATTCACTACGAATCCAATGTAAACCCAAGTGTTAATGCCAAAATCTGACTGTTCGCCAAATCACCGAATAACGAGCTAAGAAGACGTTTACAATGGAGGATATGCAATTTTTTTAGCGTGTGTATGTGGAATAAAATAATGACACATGGAAATAAAATAATAACATAAGAATATTACGTGAAAACTTAATTGCAAAAAAATCACGGGGAGAGATCTCAGAAATCAACTATAAAAATTAATATGGAGAGTAAAAATTATTTATTACTCTCTTCCTCCTCACTCTCCGTATTTTCTCTCTTTTCTGTGTTGTGCCTTATTATGTTCTCCCCTGAAACCCTTGCTTATTTCTATATTTAATGATGTCATGTCCACCTGAATCCAATTAAGAGTATGCGTCCTTTTTAGAATCACCTTATAGCTAAAATTAATGACTCATCAATTCCTTGCCAAATTAGATCTCTTTATCTCCCCCAAATAAGAAAACACAATCTTACTTTAATAAGGAATCTCTCACTATTTGAGTAAACGGTCGAAATAAATGTATATGAGCCAACACCATATCCGTACCATTAAATAAATTAGGTTACACCTTGGCTAGACTCAAATAATTACATCCCAACACCAATAGTTATAATCCTCCATGAAATTTAAATCACTAATACATAGTGCATGATTAGAGTTTATATATATGGAGAGAATGACATACCATGCCTTAACAATACAGACAATGTATTGTAGGTTCATTGCATCCTTAACTCTTGCTAACTCATCCGTCTATTCTGCCTTCCAGTGGTGGTCCAAACTAATTACATCACTATCCCCACAACTTCTAGATGTATAAATTTCAGCTTTCATGTCCATTCTCAAAATATAGTCCTTCAAGTTAGTCATCCCATCTTCACTATTTGTGGAATGATATCTAAATAATTCGGTGTTGTTTGTCTTATTTTGGGAGTCTTCATAAATACCAAGTTTTTTTAAGAAAGCCTCATAGAATTTTCTATAATATTTCTTGTTCTTTAGTAATATTTACATTTCCTTCCCCTTTTATGTTATTTTTTCTACCACCTTAGTCCTTCCCCTTAGGACTAGTATTTTTATTAAAAGAAGTTTTATCATCATAATTATTCTCAATCTCGGGGTCCACACGATTCTGCAATATTTCAATGCAAAGACTATAGTCAATTAATGCATCAATCGTAGCAACAATAGTGGATTTGGCCTACCCTATATTCCGATCACGAAACAGAAATTGCATACCAAGGTTAATCTTTTCGATTACACCATCATCATCGATGACAATTAGCTTCCGTGGATTATTGCATGAAACTTTCATTAGAGCTAAATTCTTCAAAAACTAGCAGCCTAGTGTACCAGATCCTACAACCAACACTTGAACATCTTCCAGTTTCTTCTTGAGTTTATCCTTAAAAACTGAAATGCGAGCATCATAATGGTTGTTCAATGGTTTAAAGTTGTCTAGGTCCTTAAGTATGTTTCTCAATGGTTTAAAATTCAAGACCGTAGTGTGCTTCGCCTGATTGACAATACAACCTCCCCCATACGAGCCAAAATTTGAAGTATCCTTTTCAAGGCTAAAAGAATATGGCCTTACATTAATGACCTTTCGTGACTTTCCATCATTAAGTTTTGTTTTTCCTCAAACTTCTGAGAAAACAACAAGAACCCCATCTTGGAACTCCAGTCTTTCCTGATCTCCATTATTTTTAGCACTCATTATGATGAGGATATGTATGAGTAAATGAACTATTAAACACATGAGTTATCATAGAACATCCCTTGTATATTTTATAGTAGATTCCACAGTCAACCAAGTCCTTCTCATTAATTCCATTAAACTCATTTCCACACACAGAGGCCATTTCACATTAGCTGAACTAACATTTCTTTCGGATACTTTATCAAGCAATTTCGACATATTTTCAAAGATCCCACAGTGAATATGGAATGAACTAGAGTATTATGTATGTATACTTTATACCCCAATCCATACTTGTTCACATGGTCTTGAATAGTGGTGAGCATGGTGCGGTTTGAAGTCCAAACCGCACCCGAAACCGCATAGGTGCGGTTTGACAAATTCAAAACTGCACACGAAACCGCTTGGGATTGGTACGATGTGGTTTCAATTGGTGCAGTTTCGCTTCTAAAACCAATTGAAACAACAAAAGGTCTAAGCTTTCAATAAAATTTAACACAGAGCTCACATTGAGCAATTAATTAACTTATTGACAGAGTCGACAATGAGAATTATATCAAACATAGAAATAAAGCTCTTTCTGCCAAACATGTCAAATTCATCATCAAATCATAGAACAGTAATACACATAAAATAGTTTTAGTTTATACTAAAAGAATTATGCTTTAAAACTAAAATATATGCTATATAAAATAACAGAGACCATATATTCGATAACAAGCAAGAAGGTTTATTTAGTTACCCAAAAATTAAAAGTATACACTGGAGATAGAATGAAATTATATCTTATATATTGCAGGGAGGACTTATAGAATATAATCCTAATTAGACCTAATTTGAAAAATAATATATTAGATTATTACTACTATAGCATAGACCTCAACCAATGCATCAAGTGCTCAAACCAACGAATTTGGACTATAAGCCCCTCCAGTAACGCATCAAACAAATTCGAAATTCCAAAACCCAAATGCTTAATTTTTGACTCTATAACCTCTAACCATCTTCTTTCAATTGGTGAAAAAATGACAATAAAAGACTGAGATTTTATCTAAGCGTGTTCAAGTGAAAAGTAGCTTTAGAATTTACTAGAGATAATAGATACATACACACACATGGTGCGGTTTCAGTTTTATACATGCGGTTTTGGCTAGTAACCAAATCAGAACCATAAATTTGGTCATTCAACCCACCTAAAACCTCCACATACACTGGAACCGTTGGTGCTATTTTAATTGGTGCGGTTCATGTGGTTTTTGGTGCGGTTTTGGTTCAATTTTGTTACTTTCTCAACCCTAGTCTTGAACTTGCAAGATGTAAGACCCCAACTTTTTATGAATATAGATTTAATTTCTCCAATTATTATTTTGAATAATAAGGTGTTGATTTGATATAATGTTTTAGTTATGAGTGAAATGTGCAAATTTTTTTGAAGTAAGCAAGTTGTTATAAAATATTCGTTTGGTCAGAGAATATTCGTACGACGGCGCATTCATTGGTGGACCACATAACAGAATAACTGTCAGGTATAGAAAGCGACAGAAATAACCTTTTTATAAAAATAACGACAAAACTTTTATCGTTAACTGTTGAATTACCTGGTGATAAAAGTACAATAATATTCGTGGTTGCATAGTAGCACACAGTATATCTGATTATTGACTCTTACGTAAGAAGTCACTCAGTTTCATTCAATAATTACCAAAGTAATTGTTGCATAATATCTCATATTATCAATTCAATTATTATCACAGTATCATTTGCATAATATTTTATATTATTAAATCAATAAGTGGGACGACACAATTATTTATATTATTAGTTAGCATTATTGGAAATGTTTGGAAAATTCTGTCGAGGAAAGGGGTTAGGTTATATAATTACGCACCAATAAGGATAAATCCTTATCGGAAAGCCCCCTCTTTCCTAGAAATTATTTAGTTGTTAATATTGTGAGCTTATAATATTAATTGTGAATAACTATTATGGGGCGGATATTGGTTCAATTTTAATATAAATGAAGGAATTTAGCATGAAATATTTATTGAAAGTTTGGAAATTATCTTATCCGATAAAATATTCATTCAAATATATCATTATAATAATGTGATAATATAATAATATAATTTTTTTGTAATATTATTATTATTATAATATATAATCTTTAGCATGTGAATAAAAGTGGAGTGAATGTTGTCATTTTGATTTGGTATTTTTCAAAACTATGTGCTGGTTTCCTGCGTTGTTTTTTCTTTTTTCTTCTTTCTTCCAATATGGTGGGTGGCAACTCCTCATGCAATTCTTTCTCCAAATTGTGGGCCCCAAATATGAAAAATGAGAGGTGTAAGACCCCAATTTTTTTTTAATAAAATGGAATTTCCTCTATTTATTATTTTGAAATAGTAAGGGGTTGATTTTATTAATATGGATAGTTATGGGTAAAATGCGCAAATATTTTAAATAAGCAAGTGGTTATAAAATATTCATTGTTGTCGGGGAATATTCGTTTGGTCGTGAAATATTCTTGTAGTCGGGGAATATTCGTACGACGACGCAGTCTTTTGTGGGTCCCATAATGGAAAGCGATTAGATGAAGAAACGACAAGTATAAGTTATTTATAAATAACGGCGTAGTTGTTACCGTTAATACTGTTGGAATACCCGGTGGTTAAAAAACAGTAATACGCGTTGTTGAACAGTAGCACACGGTATTGCATCAATTATTGATTCTTACGTAAGAAGGCACTACTCAATAATTATTACAGTAATTACTGTTCAATATTTTATTTTATTGACTCAATAATTGCTACGTTGATATTTTATATTATTGTTGTTTCAATAATTATCACCACACAGTATTTTCCATTATCAGATCAATAATTCATATTATTTTAATAATATTATTAGATAACATTATTGGCAATGTCTAGAAAGTTCTGTCTAAGGAGAGGTTTGGTCACCTAATTGCGCACTAGTAAGGAGAAATCTTTATTGGAAAGCCACCTCTTTCCTAGGAACGGCCTGATTGTCAATATTGTGTTTCTGTAATATTATTTGTGAATAATTAATTATTGATTTATATGATAAGAAAAATATTCATTTTAGGTAGATATAGATGGAGAAAATTTTTAATGTGACAATTGTTGAAAATTGATATATTAATTTTTTTGATAAAATAATTCATTTAAATATATTATTATATTATAATAATATAATAATGATGATATTTTTACAATGAATGTGTGATATATGAATAAATGAGGAGGAAGAGTATTTTTGTTATAAAAAAATGTTTAACACATGTTTTGTGTGTTGGTGGACCCTATTTTTGACTGAAATTTGATTATAGCCTGCAAAATTGTCCGTATGGACATAAGATTTGAATTTTTCTGATAAAATTATTATTTATTATGAATTATTGAAAATTTTAAATATTGGGTCTGAATTGATTTTGTTAGAAAAATTATTTAAAACATGTTTTTCATTTTTGGTGGGCCCCACTTGTGTGGTAAATGTGTTGAAATCAGATTTCTAATGTGCGTATGATTTTTTATATAAATATTATTATTTTATTAAATTTTCTGCTTTGGTGTTCTAAGTATTTTTCTATAAATAGGGTGCTTAGGTTAGAATGAAAATCACGTCAGAAACTGAAGTTTTCTCTCTCTATATTATCGAGTGTATTTTTGTGAATATTTAGATATCTTGAGTGTTGCTGTACGGGGCAAGTTTACTTCAGCGTTATATCTGATATTCCAGCCAGAAGTACTATTCTTTTGAGGTAAGGGATATTATTTTTTTATATAAATGATATTATTTCTTTCAATATCATTATACCAAAATATTGGTAAGATTTTTCTTGTGAAATTCTTATCTTTTCATGTCGGGCTTACTATTCACGAGTTACTATTCATGATTTACTATTCACGAGTTACTATTCATGAGTTACTATTCACGAGATACTATTCATGAGTACTATTCACGAAGCATGATGATTTTTCTTGTGAAATTTCTACCTTTTAGTGTCGGAGTTACTATTCACGTATACGACACTATTCACAGAAAAATTAAATTTTCTTTTCTGTGTCCAAGATTGTCTGTTATGGTTCCTATCTTTGATTGGATCTATGTTTTGATCTTCATTTTTGAATTCTGCTCTACAATAGTTTATTATGGAGTATTTTTGAACTTGGATTGTCTAAAATACGAATCCTTAATATTTGTTCTTTTGTCTCACTGGATTCATTTTCTTTAAAATATTTTTCATCATCCTCAGTCCTAAATGATTATATTACTGAATATCTTTGGCATGTAGTGCAAAGATGAATGATTTCATGATGAATATCTTTGGCCCGTAGTGCAAAGATGAACAGGTGTTGAGATGAACATGATCGACTGATTAATATCTTTGGCCTGTAGTGAAAAGATGACTATTTGATTCAAGATGTATATTGATTGATGTTACAGGGATAAAATATCGATGATGTACTTTTAAATTCATAGATGATAGTAGATTTCATTCTCTACTTAACTTTTCTAATGGATTGTTGTTTCCGCTGCAATTGTTGATCTAATACTTGTTGTCTATTGTATTCTATCAGATTTTTCCTTGTTGAAGATTAAGGATAATTTGTTGTACATTATCTTAGTAATAATATTCTTTACTGGGCTAGTTGAGCTCACCTTTTTCCTTTTTTTCCATTTTTCTTCGCAGGAGGCGAGAATATAGCGGGAACTAGTCATGGTGTGGAGTGATGGTTCAAGATAGTTGTTTTAGTAGTCCTCACTATTCTGCAAAATAGTGTATTAATAATTGTAATGAGGACTTTATTTGGGTGTGAATATTGTCTAGAAGACAATATTTTTATTTAAACTTACAGCATAAATGTTGTCGTATTTTGCACGACAATTATAATAATGAAGTTGTAGTTATTTCTGTACCATATATTTGGCGACTCAGAATAGGTTGGGTGGATTGGACCTATTTTGGGGGCGTCACAGTTGGTATCAAAGCTTAGGGATATGATCTCTGGCGGAGATCGGGGAATAGAACTAGGAGGGGAGAGACGAGTAAATCATTCGCTAGTGTGTCCTACCTAAGCTTAATTGTTAGTTGGTCAGAGTATAGGGTTATTATGTGCTTTGTTAATTTCTTTAATTAACCCTTGTTTTATGGCAGTATTTAAGAATGGCAACTGAGAATGTTAACAGTGGAGTAAATGAGACCGTGGAGATACCTTTACTCACCAATCAGGAGAACGTGCAACAAGACGACAATGTTCCTCCTGTAAACAACACCACTGATCAGACGATGAATGACGGGATGTTTAGAAGCTTTTTGTAGATCATGCAAAATCAGACGAGGGAGACTCGTGTACAAAATACAGGTGGAAATGATAGCAACGCACGGTTTATCACTGCTAAGCAGTTCAAAGAGTTGGGACCACCAGAATTTTGGGGAAAGCCGGATCCGATTAAGGTGGAGATGTGGTTCAAGCAAATTACCAAGATATTTGATATCTTGGGATGCACGGAGGAACAGAAGGTTCCATTCGCCACCTTTATGTTCCCTAATGAGGCAGATTACTGGTGGGAATCTGTGAAGCGTACCCATCCAGCCGCACTCAGCATGTCTTGGGAAACGTTTTAGAAACTATTCAATGACAAGTACTTTCCTGAAAGTATTCGTCATATGAAGGAGGTAGAGTTTATTAGACTGAAACAGAACAACATGACGGTGTCCCAGTACGAGGTGAAGTTCGCGGAGTTATCCAGGTTTGCACCTCATTTGGTGGAGAATGAGGAACGTATGACGCGGATGTTTCTGAGAGGTTTAAAACCCGACATACGACAATATCTCATTTCTCATAAATTTTCTCTATATTCAGATGTTGTGAATAGGGCTCAGTTATTGGAGCACGATAATGAGTCAGCTCAACCGAAGAATAATGACCAACAACTCGATGATAATCATACCGGTGGCAACGGTCATCGAAACAATGATAACCATCGTAGAGGAAATTATCATGCCAGAAATGGTAACCACTTCGGTGGTAATCATAGCCAAGATAAAAGAAGAAATAATTCAAGTAGAAATTTCAAGAAGAGAAGATTTAACGATGACGGAAAGACGTCGACAGCAGCACCAGCAACAAATTCTAGGGGAGGAGAACGACCGCCAGTTAGATGCTACAAATGCGGAGAGGAGGGACATATAAGTCCAAACTATTCACAGCCTTCCAAGGTATGTTTTAGTTGTGGAAAAGACGGTCATATAGCTCGATTTTATCCTGTAGAGAAATCAAGTCCAGCTGGGACGGTGACACCAAAGGCGGATACGGACAAAACAAAGTCGGCGATTCCTGGAAGAGCGTTTGTCGTGACTGGCCAAAAAGCGAGTAAATCGAATGAAGTTAGCACGGGTTATTTAATTATAAATTCTTGTGAAATCTATACCTTATTAGATACCGATTCTACCCATTCTTTTATCTCTCTTACTTGTGCTCAACGTTTAAACTTGACTGCGGAGAAATTAGACTTCGACTTATTTTTGGAGACTCCATTAGGAGAAACTTTCATTACATCCACTGTTTATAAATCTTGTTTGATCCAAGTTGGCACCATTACATTACCTGTTGATCTTATCTCTTTAAAGATACTTGCTTTTGATGTGATTTTAGGGATTGATTGGTTAACTACTCATCATGCCAAAATTGATTACTTTCGTAAGGTTGTTAATTTTCATATTCCTAAGCAACCTGTTATTCGAATTCAAGCAACCAAACCATTGAAGTCAAACTCTTTCATATCAAGCCATAAAGCCATTTGTTTATTGAAAAATGAATGTCAAACTTTCTTAGCCATGTCATGGACTTGAACAAAAATACGTCAGATTTGAATGATATTTCTATTGTTAGTGAATTTCCTGACGTATTTCCAGAAGAATTTCCTGGCCTACTCCCAGAACGTGATATTGAATTTTGTATCGACTTTGAACCTGGTACAAAACCCATTTCTAAAATCTCATATCGAATGGCTCCTATTGAACTTCAGGAGTTAAAAATTCAACTATAGAATTTTGTACCCAAGCCTCTATCTGGTGACTTCCTTTGTGGAATTCACCAAAGCTGGACTCTCCTTAGGGGATGCCATATTCGTGCGGTAGTAAACTGATAGGTGCCATTGTGATGTGCTATCCAAGATTGGGATATGAGTCACAGTTGAGAGCAACCTAAGTCAGTAATCGAAATACGTAGCTTTCTAGGCTTAGCTGGTCATTATCAGAGATTCGTGGAAAGATTTTCTCGAATCGCTACTCCATTAACTCAGTTAAATCATAGATACAAAATTCGAATGGAGCAAGGAATGTGGAAAAAGCTTCGAAGAACTCAAGAGGAGACTCATTTTGGCACATGTTCTGACCATACCATCCTGAAAAAGCGAACGTGGTAGCTGATCGTATACGAGTACGAGTACAATATTGTCAAAAACCCATTTCGTATAACTTACAAATGATAGAGATAGAGTTAAAAGACATTAGGGACCCATGTGATGATATACGAGTAGAATCGACTTTAATCGATAAAGTTAAATCCTTCAAGCTACACACCGGAGCTGATGGATATAAAGAAGAAGGTGCACGAAGGCGTTATTCTAGAAGTAAGATTTGATGAAGAGATGAAAGCTCAAACCTTCGATTTATTTGTCTATTTGAAATCCTCGATCGAATATGAACTGTGGCCTGGAGACTCATTTTACAGCCACATATGTCGCGTGTTTATAACATTTTTCACGTAACGATGTTACGTAAATATGTGGACGACCCGAACCATATTATTGAGTTAGAACCAGATGAGATAACCAAAGATTTAACATACGAGGAAGTACCAGTCAAGATTTAAAGGAGCATGTCCTACGCACGAAGGTTATACCACAAGTTAAGATTTTGTGGAGGAATCATGTTATTGAAAAAAATGACATGGGAGTTGGAATCAGAAATGAAAGCGAGGTATCCTCACCTTTTAAAAACACCAGGTACGTACGTCAATTTCGAGGATGAAATTTTATAAGGAAGAGAGGTTGTAAGACCCCAATTTTTTTAATAAAATAGAACTTCCACTATTTATTATTTTGAAATAGTAAGGGGTTGATTTTATTAATGTGGATAATTATGGGTAAAATGCGCAAATATTTTAAATAAGCAAGTGGTTATAAAATATTCATTGTTCTCGGGGAATATTCGTTTGGTCGTGGAATATTCTTGCTGTCGGGAAATATTCGTACGACGACGCAGCCTTTTGTGGGCACCATAACGGAAAGCGATTGGATGAAGAAACGACAAGTATAAGTTATTTATAAATAATGGCGTAGTTGTTACCGTTAATACTGTTGGAATACCCTGCGGTTAAAACACAGTAATACACGTTGTTGAACAGTAGCACACGGTATTGCATCAATTATTGATTCTTACGTAAGAAGGCACTACTCAATAATTGTTATAGTAATTACTGTTCAATATTTTATTTTATTGACTCAATAATTGCTACGTTGATATTTTATATTATTGTTGTTTCAATAATTATCATCACACAGTATTTTCCATTATCAGATCAATAATTCATATTATTTTAATAATATTATTAGATAACATTATTGGCAATGTCTAGAAAGTTCTGTCCAAGGAGAGGTTTGGTCACCTAATTGCGCGCTAGTAAGGAAAAATCTTTCTTGGAAAGCCCACTCTTACTGGGAACGACCTGGTTGTCAATATTGTGATTCTTTAATATTATTTGTAAATAATTAATTACTGATTTATATGATAAGAAAAATATTCATTTTAGGTAGATATAGATGGAGAAAATTTTTAATGTAACAATTGTTGAAAATTGATATATTATTTTTTTGATAAAATAATTCATTTAAATATATTATTATATTATAATAATATAATAATGGTGATATTTTTACAATGAATGTGTGATTCATGAATATATGAGGAGGAAGAGTATTTTTATTACAAAAAATATTTAACACATGTTTTGTGTGTTGGTGGACCCTATTTTTGACTGAAATTTGATTATAGCCTACAAAATCGTCCGTATGTGGATTTCGATAAATTTCTTTTTGGAATTTGGAAAAACTTTCTTCTGCAAAGTTGTAGAAAATTAAATTTCCTATGGAATGGACATAAGATTTGAATTTTTCTGATAAAATAACTATTTATTATGAATTATTGAAATTCCAGAATATTGGGTCTGAATTGATTTTGTTAGAAAAATTATTTAAAACATGTTTTTCATTTTTGGCGGGCCCCACTTGTGTAGTAAATGTGTTGAAATCAAATTTCTAATGTTGCGTATGATTTATTATATAAATATTATTATTTTATTAAATTTTCTGCTTTGGTGTTCTAAGCATTTTCCTATAAATAGGGTGTTTAGGTTAGAATTGAAAATCACGCCAGAAACTGAAGTTTTTTTTTCTCTCTCTATATTATCGAGTGCATTTTTGTGAGGATTTAGATATCTTGAGTGTTGCTATACGGTGCAAGTTTCCTTCAGCGTTATATCTGATATTCCAGCCAGAAGTACTATTCTTTTGAGGTAAGGGATTTTATTTTTTTATATAAATGATATTATTTCTTTCAATATCATTATACCAAAATATTGGTAAGATTTTTCTTGTGAAATTCTTATCTTTTCATGTTGGGGTTACTATTCACGAGTTACTATTCATGATTTACTATTCAAGAGTTACTATTCACGAGTTACTATTTATGAGTACTATTCACGAAGCATGATGATTTTTTGTGTGAAATTTGTACCTTTTAGTGTCGGAGTTACTATTCACGTATACAATACTATTCACAGAAAAATTAAATTTTCTTTTCTGTGTCCAAGATTGTCTGTTATGGTTCCTATCTTTGATTGGATCTATGTTTTGATCTTCATTTTTGAATTCTGCTCCACAATAGTTTATTATGGAGTATTTTTGAACTTGGATTGTCTAAAATACGAATCCTTAATATTTATTCTTTTGTCTCACTGGATTCATTTTCTTTAAAATATTTTTCATCATCTCAGTCCTAAATGATGATATTACTGAATATCTTTGGCATGTAGTGCAAAGATGAATGATTTCATGATGAATATCTTTGGCCCGTAGTGCAAAGATGAACAGGTGTTGAGATGAACATGACCGACTGATTAATATCTTTGGCCTGTAGTGCAAATATGAATATTTGATTCAAGATGTATATTAATTGATGTTACAGGGATAAAATATCGATGATGGACTTTTAAATTCATAGATGATAGTAGATTTCATTCTCTACTTAACTCTTCTAATGGATTGTTGTTTCCGCTGCAATTGTTGATCTAATACTTGTTGTCTATTGTATTCTATCAGATTTTTCCCTGTTGAAGACTAAGGATAGTTTGTTATACATTATCTTAGTCATAATATCCTTTACTGGGCTAGTTGAGCTCATGATGAGTGAGTTTTATACTCATAATTGAGTGCGTTTGAGCTTAATCTTTTGGTTGATTTTAAGTTTTTGTGTCTATTCATGCATGTTTTACGTTGTTTTGTAGGAATTGGGACAAAAGTTACTTGGATTGTCGTTCGGGGTGGCTAGATTTGCATTTTTGGCTTGCCATTTACACAACAATCACTTCAGAGGTAATTTGAGTATTTCTATAGACCTTATTTTGAAAACCTTAAAGAATGAAAGTTGTAGATCCACGTCTCCTCTTTCTGGAACATCTTTAATAATCAAAATCGGAGTTTGGAAGAAGAAGTTATGGTTATTTTCCCAAAGAATGTCGGAGCAGAAAATGTCAGAAAAAGGGGCCAGCGCCAGGGCGCCCATTTTAGGTCAATTCCCAGCGCCAAGGCACTGGGGAGCAGTGTTTGAGCATCGTGCCCAGTTCTAGGGCACTGAGGAAGGGCTTGGTGCAGCCTAGACTCATTTTGTGGCGAATTTTGATACCTTTTTTACTCCAAATTGGATTGGGTTTGTTCTTAAACTAAAAATTGGACTTGTAACCTATAAATACATGATGTAAGACATAAAATAAAGGGGGATTACATAGATTAGCTTAGATAAAAACACTTCATTATATTAGAATATAAACCCTAGTTCTTAATTAGCCATTGGAGATTGAAGCAAATTAAAGAACACTGAAGATCAAGAGCAAGAGCAAGTGGGGAGCATAAGATTTGCTAACAACAGATTCTATTCTCTTCTCTTATAATACTTTTATCTTTTAATGTCTATTCAGTTATGGATTCTTAGTTTTAATTCATTAATTATGAACTAACTCCAATATCAACGTTCAGACCCGTGATAATGGAGAATAACAGAATCGCCATATCTTTAGTCACGTCGCTCAAGTGACGGGTCGGGATCATGCTGGCACAAATAAAGTTGAACCACACCTTCCCATAGTGACTGAGCGCTGAAGACGGGAAACTGGTCTTTTCATCCGTATAGTCATTTTTCTTCCATGTCGTTTCGGGATTGGAGAGCCTTATGATGATATCCTCAAGGTCATAACTGTGGATTCCTGACTACATATAATCATTGCCCGCATAGTTGGGTGTTGTGAACAGTGCATTGATGGCTTGACTGTCAAATGCCACGGACCGTCCCCTGACTTGAACCACAGCAGGACCATCTAGACTAACATTTGAATAGAACTCGCGAACTATAGATACAACAGCTGATACGGGTGCTTTTGTAAAGTTTACCCACTGACGTTCCAATAGCATGTTTGTGAGTTCACCATCCTTTTTATCAGGCCTCAACCCCCGTTCAGGAATCAAGTTTTGCATGTCAAAAGAGTCTTTGTACCATTTCCAGGTTTCTTCGCTCACAAACTTGGCTTTATCCCAGGCCTGTGGTGCTGCGGATGAGGAAGACCCTCAGACACTGAGTCTTTGCCTTTTGGGTGCCATGTCATAATTTTAGTTGATGAGGTTTGAAAATAATCCCTTTTTAGTGCCAAAATTCTGTAGAATGACCCTTGAAGCAAAGCACAACAATTCCCCACTTAAATCCACTACGTCTTCAACAAAACAGTCACGCTTCTCTCTTAGGCAAATTAACAAACACCTTGTGTGCGTTCTGAAAACCACACTTTGATATCCCTTGCTTTGTAAATACTCTACCCAGATTTCCAGCAGAGGAAATCACACCAATACACAGCTGACATAATTCGCATAACTCAACAATTAAACCACAGAAAATTTCTAATTAAAAGACAACCACAATACCTTGAGTGGATGAGCCCTAGTTTGATTGGGATCTACTTTTCCTGCGTGATACTGACCGGGGGTCTTGAGGGAAAGATAAGTCAATCGTGTGTGTAGTCTACTTTAGGGCTAGGGTTTTGTGGGAGTGAGGCGACTGGCTTGAGCGTTCTGCATGTTGAAACTGCCGAGAGAAAAGAAGAAAAGGCTTGGTTGAAACTGCCGAGAAAACTGCTCTTTAAAATCAAAAACTCGCTGGTGGCGCCGCGGCGCGGCCTTCCCTTTGTTGGTTGGCGCTGCGGCGTGAGTTAACTGTATCTGAGGTAAGTTCATGGCATTACAACGTGAATTTGCTATTTGTATGTGGCGCTACAGCGCAAGAGGCGAACTTTGGATAATAAGTATGGCGCCGCGGCGAGAGTTACAGTACATTTGCTGGCACTGCAGCGCGAGGACATATTCTGAGTTTCCTTGTTTGCTATCGAGATGGGGGTGCCTCCCCACCAAGCGCTTGTTTTAAAGTCGTCGGCTTGACTATACCGATGTCGTTCAATCCGGCTCATAGGCGAAAATGACCATTTCATGCCGCCTTTTCATTAATTCTTCTAAATTTTTGGCTGACATGGATGATTGGCCATTCTTCCGTCCTTCATCCATCCAGTCATCCTTTGGCACAAAGAATCTTTTGCCACTAGAATTATCCACTAATTCGCCTTTGTCATCAAGTTGAAAGCGTTCCTTGTGCTCTATTGGGCCCTTCAGGGTATTCATAGTTGGGAGCGTGGTTTCTGATTGTAGATTAGTAATGACTATACAACCACTATTTCTCAGTTTGTCTCCAACTTCAGACTCCACCGGTTGGCTAGTTTTGACTATGATGTCTCCCTCAACAACTGTGCGAGATTCATTGCATTTTCCTTGCGTATCCACCGTGCAATGCTCTACTGCTTCATCGTCGGGATCAATTATGACCGGAAGATTGCCTTGCAGTGAATTTGTGATGGCATTGACAAGTTGCCCCAATTGATTCTCAAGGCTGTGCAACGCGGCTTCTTGGCTTGCCATCCGAACTTCATTTATCTCTATAAAGTTGGAGAGGAGTTGTTCAAGCCTATTCTCTTCTTCTTGTGTTGAGTATGCAGAAAAGCTCTCATTGGGCTGAGATATCAACTCATAGTGTGGCGAAGACTGATATTAAAACTGATTGGATATGAGTAATTCAGATCTTGATATTGCTCTTGACTGTAGTCTCAAGAGTTTCGATAACCCTAACAGTTTGGATGATAGGAGATCGGTTCAATGTCAGCTTGTTCCTGACAGTAGGCATTCTGAGTGGACTGACACTCAAGATTGTCAGAAAACCTCAAGACATTTGTAATTTGAAATTGCAATTGCTCGAGTCCTTCTTTCGAGCTTGGTTGCGTCGTCCCCTCATAATGCCATTGATAACATTGATCATCCATAATCTGTAAACTTAAAAACAAAAAGAAAGGAAGATCAAACAAATAAAGAAAAAAAATATATATATACGTTCAAAGTAAGACTAAATTGATTGAAATCAATATTGGACAATATTACAATAACAGTTCCCCAACAACGGCGCCAAAAACTTGTTGGTCGGAAAATCGATCACTAAACACGCGCAAGTATACGCGGTCTAACAAGTAATACAGTGATAAATAGAATGTCGTACCCACGAGGAACTATAACTAATATTTACCAAGTACTGACTTTGTATCGCTAAAGTCTTATTCGAATAGAAATAAATGAAAGTGTGATTAATCTAAGCATACTAATTGTCAATGTAAGTAAATGGATAATGAATGGTAATCGAAGGAATTACAAGCTAAGGTTACAACTTCACCCCACTCAGGCATTCTGTCGAACACTTGGCGTGTTGTGTTTCATCAAACTAACTACTCTTCTCTCTTTGGTCTTAATGGTCACAATAATTTATCAACCGAGAACACACAAGTTCTCATACACCTCTGTCAAGGTATGTACAAACATATCCTTTCCAGATCCACCTGATAGGGAATAGAACAAAAAATAACGCCCAAGTTAGATACAATCCTACATATGTCTATGCGAATAGATTAGAACAAAGATTTAAGCATAAGCTCTCAATTAGGTCACACGTGGCGCACAGATATATATCTATTCTATGAACAACTTATGCAGTCGAAACCCACAATCATATGCCAATATATTCAGGTGTAAATCTACAATCCTTCTGTCGATATCATGTGAATTACCAAAATCATCACTTTTGTCTTAACGAGAATCATTAAGCATAAATATATCAAACCAAATCATATGGTGCCAACCAAAGAGATAAGACAGTCAATTTAAATAACAAATGGTTCCATTATAACCTTAGAGCAAATATTAAGTTCATAGCTATTGAACAAAATACAAGTAGCAACAAAGACAACATTAATGGATTACAAAATTAGAGGCAATAAATAGATAAGAAGAAACTCTGTCAAAACCCTTCAATCTCTAAGCATTTCTCTCAAATCCAACTTTCCAATCTATATCGCTCACTGCTCGTGCCGGTCCAAGGAAACCCGTACTTCTCCATAATCTAGCTAATCTATATTTACAAACATTTATCTAAGAGAAAGAAAGATAAATTACAGAATATAAATAATCTAAGCTAATTATCTCGTCTCAGATCTACTGAGTATCTGATATGTAGAGCTTTCCCTCTTATATCTCAGTTAACGCTTCATTTGCTAGGTCAAAACAAACCCTCTTTGCCTGGGCACTGTAGGTGGCGCCGCGGAGCGGGCCACTAAGCTGTAGTTGGTGCTGCAGCGCCACACTATTAATGAAGGACACGGAGCTCGCGCTGCAACGTGAGTCAAAGAAGCTATAGTGGCACCGCAGCGCGAAGGTGGTGTCAGCAAGGCCAGGGGGTGGCGCTGCGGTGCGGCCAATAAGCTTGGCATTAGCGTCGCGGCGCGAGTGTGAGAAATATGACCATTTTGCCCCTGAAAGATGGAAAAGCACTATAAAGCTCTACAATACATCAGTTAAGCGCATTAACACTATATTTATATAAAACTACATAAAAACTATGAATTCGGACAATTATTTAAGTCATAAAGTATCCGATTCGCGGGTATAAATCCCACTCATCAGGGAGCTTTACGATTCCTTGTGCGATTAGTAATCAAGATGTGGGAATAGCCCTATGTGATCTAGGCACAAGTATAAACCTCATGCCACTATCTATATACAAAAAGTTGAGGTTAAAGGAAGCAAACCCGACAAATATCAGTCTACAGCTCGCAGATAGATCATTAATGCATCCATTGGGTATAATAGAAGATGTGTTGGTAAAAGTGGACACTTTGTTCTTTCCAGCTGACGTTGTGGTGTTAGACTTTGAAGAAGATAAGAACATCCCTATCATCTTGGGATGACCATTCCTTGCGACTGGACGAAAACTTATTGATGTTCCTAACGGAGAGCTGATTATAAAAGTGTTCAATCTAGTGAAGGTGAAAATATTCAAGGAAATCCCAATCCCGACTGACAAGGAAGAGAGTGATTTGTTCGAGGAATCTACACATGTCAAACTCAAGGGTTGTAAAGAGATTGGTGGTCTTAAAGCACTAGTTGAGGATAATAAATCAACTTCACCCTCAAACATATAATTGAACAAGCATGCAATACAACGATGTTGGTTATGTGCTATAAACAAATAGCATGTCGTAGATATCCCAACTGATCCAGGATAACACAGGGAGTAGTCAGGTTGAAAGACTCAAAAATAAGCGCTCATTGAGAGACAATCTTATTTTATTTCTAATTAAAGTATTTTTACTCTATGTTATTCACTTCGTAGATTAGTTGATTATTTCGTTTCATTTAGTTCATTTCGGTATAATACTTGGTTAGTTCATTATTTATTTTCAGTTATTTTTATCTTGCTTGCTCAATTTTCATGATGTTGGCTCATATTTTGTGATTTCAATGTGTTTCAGGTGTTTAGGATTGTAGACACTCAAAATTTCATTTTTCTGTTACTAACTATGTAGGAGGATAAAAGTGTCTTTTTCACACTCTAGAGATAACCCTAGAGGACCACAACATCAATTCCAACCCCGGAGATAGCCCCGGGATATCCAGTTTCCAACCCCGGAGATAACCTCGGGAAATTAGTTTCTAACCCCAGAAATAACAGTGGGAAAATTAGTTCCAACCCAGGAGATAACCCCGGGGGATCAAGTTCAAAGCCTGAAGATAACCCCAAGAGGTCAAGTTAACCTCAGAGATAACCCAGAGGACAATCAGAATCAACATCAGGCCAACCTCAGAGATAACCCTGAGAAAAGTTTGCTACAACTGTGCAAAAACCGGAGATAACCCCGGGAGGGGCAAAATGGTCATTTTTCCACCTCAATCTCAACTCAACTTAAATCAACTCATTTCAACTCAAAATTCTTCAAAAGAAGTACCACAAGAACCATATCTCAACTTTCGAGCGCAAACTACACAAAATAGCTCGACGGACTTCCTGACGGAAACCCAGGAATGCTATTTTGGTCATGGACCCATCTTCTCGAATTTAAAAAAGACCAAATACTATGTCATTACATAGCTCTCGGAAAGATATTTTTGGAATGGTATGGCATGCTTCCATCGGACTCCCGGATTGAAAGTTATGAAGGGTCGAGCGAACAATACGTTGCATGAGTGCACGTACTTTGAGACGGTAGAACCCACATTGTCCGGGGCACCCCGGGCAGCCGCAGGAACACCTACTGCTACCGCAGGTACACCTGCTGCTGCCGCAGGTACACCTGCTGCTGCCGCATGTACACCTGCGGCTCCCCCCTCTATAAATAGAGGGCTTGGGGTTGCCATTTTGAAGAGAGAAAAAGCGAGGAAGCCCTGTCCATTTTGCTCTGTACTTACTATAAACTGAGTGCTTTCTCATTTCAAACACTTGTAAGTTTATACTTTGCTATATTTTACCAGTGGGAACCGAGTGTTCATCCATTTAAAACTATTGAAGTCTTCTTTGGCAGTCTACTGTAAGCCTTCTTACATTTCTTAAAGCCTTTCTCCACTACTTTGCACACACTGTTCTTCACGTTGAGAGTCGGGTTGCGTGTGTATGACCGAACATTATCTAGTTATGCCTCGATTGAACCTGGATTCACATCCGGAGCATTTATTGCTTATATATATATAAACTATTGTCGAACTCTTTTCGATGAGCCTGGATTTATATCTGGTGTGTTTACTGCTTTTGTATATATATAAATACTTATATATATATATTATTACCAACAAACTCTGTTTGATTGAGTCTGGATATAATATCTGGTGCGTTTACCGCTTATATATATATATATATATATATATATATATATATATATATATATATACACACATATTTCTGTCAGGCCTTGAGTTTACTTTGTGGCCTTTTACTGCTTTCTTTACATTTAGTCCCGCCTAAAGTTGCTTTGTGGCGGTTGATTGTCTTTACTGCTTTATTTAACGCTTTTATATATTTACATTTCCAATCCCCCAAGAAGTTCGCTTCGTGGTGGTTGATCCGGACCGTATATATATATATATATATATATATATATACGGTCCGGATCAAGTGCATACCCCTTATTTTACTCACCCGTGCTCACCCCCCTTTAGGCAACGGTTTCGGTCATACAACCGTCGTCTATACTTTTAGCGATGCTATATGTTGTCCGTCGCTAAAAGTATAGACGGCGGTTGTATGACCGAAACCGTCGTCTAAAGGGGGGTGAGCACGGGTGAGTAAGAAAAGGGGTATGCACTTAATCCTTGCTATATATATATATATATATATATATATATATATATATATATATATATATATATATATATATACAGATATTATATATGTAACTGTTTACAACTTTCATATAAACCGCGGAATCATGTGAGCCTAGGAATCATGTGATAACAGATTCAGTCTTGTGAATCTAGATTTGGTTCCCATGATGGACATTTTTAGCTGTAATCAGCTTATAGATTATTCACAGTGTTTGAATTTCCTTAGATGACTCCCATACCCACAAGGAGTTCGACACTACTTTGTACATTACTTTCTCGAAGATGCTTCGTATCTTGAAAATAAAAGCAACCAAGCCGAACACATAATAAAATGGAAGTATCAAAGGCCTCAATTACTATTGAGCATAAGGGTTTGAAAAACCTCTTTTACAAAACATCACTGCTATATCTTGTTAAAATTGAACTTTTATACAAATTCAAAACTTTTGTATATAGGTGCAAACGAGGCACATCACTACTTCCAGATAATTGCACATTTGACCCGCACACACACACATTCATATAATAGTTTAATTAAAAAGTGGCGGTCACCGTGGTAACACGGATGTCGGGGGGTGTCTAACACCTTCCCTCCTCATAATCAAGCTCCCGGACCCTAACGAATCTCGGTTTCACAGACCAGTTAAGTGTTACATCACATGGTCAATGTGCAAACCTTTTCTCGGTTGAGTTAGTGCAACCATTTAAAAATACCAACTGGTGAATCTTACAGTCCAATCATCGACATATACATGCCAAACCTTTTCACAACTTGTTTTTTCAAATAAATCTCACCTAACATGAGAACACCAAAAGACAATAACAGAAAAGGGACAAATAGAAATCCCAATGTCGATAGGTGGCGACTCTGCTGGGGACCTTCATCTAGTAAGAGGGCTTAAGCCGCTACTACAAACATTTCAAAACTGTTATCTGCTTGTGTGTGGATCTTGCATTTACATTTAAATGGGTGTGTACGAATGAATTTACTTACTGCACTTAGTGCTTCACACATATCATCATTTCTATACGGTGAGACACGTTGTATGTGAATGTATGTTGTGTGGTCCCTCCATCAAGAGGTTATCATGTCGGTGTTTGATTACTGGACTCGTAGGGAGACTAATTCCAACAAGGCTCAGGAAAGGCACCACCCAGATTCGCTCTAGTTGAATGACCGGATTAAAATCCGGTCAAGTAAATTGTGATGATCTGGGAACCTTCATGCCAAAAAAGTCGCGAGAGTAACCTAAGATAGGTCAGCCTCTGATTAAACCAAACGCAGAGAGAAGTCTCTTTATACTTTCCCATTTCAATTACTCGTAAACTCAATTACTTGTAATTTTATTCCATGTCAATCTCATTGTAATGGAAAATATGAAGGAATATGTGTACATGCATATTAAAACCTGACATGCTATCCTGTATTACAAACAGCTGACACTCATTTTTGCAGGATAATACTCCTAAAATGAACATATCATGATAGCAAGTAAACATTTATACATTTCCTAAGACTAAACTACATAAGTTTTTGTAGGGAAACAATTGGGCCTGTTACCCATTCAAAGTCCAAAAAGGAAACAAGCCTATTGCCAAGGATGGCTTCATCTGGTCTGTCTAGTCCTACTCCTGTCTCTCGCGAGGACTTTGAAGGATTAAGTAAAAAAATTATAGATTTGGCTGTTCTGCTTAAAGAACTACACCAGTCTACTCAGGGTCCATGAATACCCATACATACAACATCCTCTACACAGGGAGGAACCAAAGGTCCGGACAAAGAAGCTCACATACTTGAGTCTTAGCTGGACAAAACTAATAAAATCCTTAAAATCACCCATCTTAAAGAAGATCCAGACACCGGTGATATCAGAAAGAAAGTCCATCAAATGGAAGAGACAGGGATTGGAGCACACGGGAGTGTTTTATATGCTAACCTTTGTATATTCTCTGGTGTTCATTATTCAGAGAAATTCAAGACTCCTGACTATGAAAAATATGGCGGGTTAGGGGATCCTTACACACATTTGAAGGTATGCATTGGAGAACTCGGATCTTATGCGGAGGATGAGAAGCTAAGAAAGCAGCTGTTCCAAAAAAGTCTAACTGAAGAAGCCAGGTCATAGTATACCAGATTAGACAACTCTAAGATTCATAGATGGGTGGAGCTAGCCCATGCATTCCTCTGTCAGTACAGTTTCCAATCTCAGATGGCTCTAGACCGGAACCAAATTATCAAGGTCAAGAAACAAGTCGATGAGTCTTTCAGAGAGTATGCTCAAAGGTGAAGGTTCCTTACTGCTCAAGTTATTCCCTCTATGACTAAGTCGAAAATGGTGATGACCTTCATAGACATACAAGAAGCTCCTTTCTATGAGAGAGTTTTAGCTAGAATAGGCAAGCCATTTTCTGAAATGATCAAACACGGAGAGATGGCTAAGATGGGATTGAAATCACGAAAGATTCAAGACCTTATCGCTCTAAAAGATGTTGTTGAGCACATCCAGTCTGGAAGTTATGGAAACAACCCCCAGAGGGTCCATAAGAAGAAAGAGGAGGATGTTTCCTTGATATAACAAGGATAAAAAGGCAGTCAAAATCTGCCTATCCAGAGGAGAAACTACTCCCCTTTTTAAGCACAATCTTCAAACCCTCTATTGCCTAAAAGTGGAGAAGTCTGACGCACTCGAGCGTTCACACCCTTAAGGGACTCACTCGAGAACATTCTCAATCTTCTGACAACTCAAAAGAAAATTACCCATCTTCTTCCACCAGCCAACCCAAATGGGAAGGGTTTCAATGCTAATAGGAAGTATGCTTATCATGCTGGAGCTCCAGGACATGATACTCAGGATTGCTGGGCATTGAACCATAAGATTCAGGATTTAATTGATAATGGTGAGATCGTGGTGACTAAAACTGACCAACCTCATGTTCTAGACAACCCTCTTCCTGAACACAAAAAAGAGGAGCTTAATATGATTAATTGGAGCAATGGACAGAGTTCCAATTACGGTGGTGAATCCTCCCAAACCAGCAAGGATGGTGCTGAGAAATAGGATTATGAACAGTTCCAATTTATGATGGAACAAAAGATGAAAGCTCTTTGTAAGCAAGTCAACCAATTAGCAGAACTGGTGATACATCAGCACCAAGTCACACGCCAATTAGTTAGCCAGGAGCATGTTAGTCTCCATCATTTTGTTATGAATACTCCATCACCGCCTCCAAAAAGTGAAACACTGGAGGATAAAATTTCAAAGAGAGCAAGTGCCAAAGCCTGTCGGGATTTTGCCAATAAGAAGGAATTCACTTATCTTGGCCAACCGATGGAGGAGATATTTAAGATGCTAATCAATAAAGGAAGAATCATAGCTCTGCTACCTCCGATCAATCACCATTTAAGATGGTTCAATTCTAATGGAGTATATTAGTATCACTCCCACTCTCGCGGTCACAGCACAGAAGAATGCTGGGCACTCCACCATCTTATTCAGAATTTAATTGACAGCGGTGTCTTGTAGATGGCAGACGATGACACATTGTTACTTGAGAGTGGAAATACATTTCCTAAAAAGTGGAAAGAAGTCGTAGCAGTTATATCCGCCGAGGATGATTTGGCTGCCAGACACACTCACAATACAAGCAATTCAACTCAAGGGTGTTGACAATCCTTTGAAAGTGGCTGCAACAAAGCCAATCATCTTGCCATACAGACCACACTATCTTGTTGTCAGCCTACAAAAAGTGCCATGGAATTATATAGAGGTTCAAGAATCTACATCCCACATAACTGCTGCAGTATGGAAGGAGAATCGACCGTGTATATTCCCCAATGGGTGATGAAGCGTACCATTAAATCAAAAGGGAAAGTTTCCATGGAGAAGATTGAAGAATTCCTCCGTACTATGGGCCATAATGAAACCAAGGTTGTTTTAAGCTTGAGAGAAGCTCCAAAACAAATTTCTATACTGGACTTGGTTTTCTCTTCAGAAGATCACATGAAGGTTTTGTTAAAGGTTTTGGAAGAAGCCCATTTGCCGAAATCAGTGGCTATCAGCCTGGACAAGGGTTGGGCAAAGATCATCATGGCATTAAGCGCCGAATTCAAGTTCCCAGTCAAACAGGGACAACCGGACTAGGCTATTCTACTAATTCCAATCACAGGAATCCTCACAAACACAAACAAGTTCCTTCGTCTCCAGCCACACGGCGATTACCTAAACCTGCAGAGGTTGAACTTGCATAACCTACACTAAAAGTTCCTACTCATGTGATGACTATGTTATTTCCTAAGCCGTTTCAGTTAAAGGAAAAGAGGTCTTGATTCTAGATCCCGAAGTGGAAGAAAGGGAAAGAAGACTTAAACAAGACATCGCCAGGAGGTTGTCAAACATACGCATCATTGTCCATACTGAGGGCATGAATAGAGACATCCCAGACGAAGATTGTCCAGACATCATGGTCATCATTTGGGAGAAGGAGGACGATAACAACCCCTTCATCACTGCTTTCCATCAAGACTTCACCCTTAACAATTGGAGCAACACTCCTTGCATTTGTCGACAAGGGTAAAAAGGACAGAAACTCCCTCTGCCATGTAGATAGCCATAATTACTTACTTTTCTGTATAGTATTAGTAGTTATTTTGTCATTACATGCTAACACTTTATATGATTGAACAGTTTCATATATTAAGTGAAAGCATATTTTGTTTCAGGACCCTAAATTTAGATGTGCCTATACTTGCTGATGAGGTGCTTTTCTCCACAAGGAATGTAACTTTGATGAAAAGTTGGACTCAGACTTGATGGAAATACAAGAGGACTATGAGATACCTCAGGAGATCAAAGAATGGGTCGAAGACAAACCCAAGCCAAATTTTGATCAAACCACCTCATTCAATCTAAGAACCTTAGAAAACTCCAAACTAATCCAAATTGGTACGGATCTCACTCCAAGCCAAAGGAATGACATGGTTGCTCTATTGACCCAATTCTAGGATGTATTTGCATGGTCTCATAAAGACATTGTCGATTTATACACTGACATTTTCATCCATCGCCTTCCCATTAAAGAGGGATTCAAGCTAGTTAGGCAGAAGCTCAGGCGATTAAAACCTGAGTGGATTTTAAAGGTTAAAGAAAAAATTGTGAAATAATTTCAAGAAGGCATCATCATGGTGTCATCGTACCCTGAATGTCTATCCAACATAGTTCCAATACCTAAACTAGGAGGAAAGGTGCGAGTTTGCGTGGACTACCAGGATCTGAATAAAGCTTGCCTTACAGATAGCTTTCCCATGCCATTTATCCACATACTCATCAACAATATTGCTCAATACGACATGTACTCCTTTGCTAACTATTTTGCGGGGTATCATCAAATCATGGTTGTTGAAGAGGATCGTGAAAAAACTACATTAATCACGTCTTGGAGAACCTTTTGCTATAGACAGTTGTCATTCGGACTCATCAATACCAGAGCTACCTATCAGTGAGCTATAATGGCTCTTTTCCACGACTTAATGCATAAAGAGATAGAGATAAACATGAATGACATCATCGTTAAATCCCAAAGGGAAGATGACCACCTAGACCATCTCAGAAAGCTCCTCATAAGGTTGCGTAAGTACAACTTGAAGTTGAATCCAGCCAAGTACGACTTTGGCGTTAAATCAGGCAAGTTGCTAGGATTCCTAGTTAGCCACAAAGGGATTGAGCTGGATCCCACCAAAATCTAGGATAGTACGAAAATGCCCATTCCTCAAACAGAGAAGGAAATACAGGGATTTTTTGGGAAGAATCAACTTCATCAGCCGATTTATCTCCCAACTCACAACAACCTGTGAGCCTATCTTCAAGCTGTTAAGGAAGAAATCCTCCATGAAATGAAATGATGAGTGTCAGAAAGCCTTCCTTATAATTAAAGAGAAGAAGGTCAAAGCTCTTGTTTTGGTACGTCCCAGTGATGGTGCTCCCCTGTTCATGTACCTGTCCATTAATGACAATGTCATGGGCTGCATGCTGGGACAAAAGGACGATAGAGGCCAAGAGCGAGATATCTACTACCTCAGCAAAAGATTCAGCAGCAGTGAACACAAGTACACTCAAATTAAGAAGACTTGTTGTGCTTTAGCATGGGCTGCCATGAGGTTACAACATTACCTCCATGGTCACACAACCCATCTCATATCCTGCGAGGATCGTCTCAAGTACGTGTTCAGTAAACCCATGTTAAATTGGTGGTTGTCCAGATGGCAGTTGATCCTACAGTAATTTGACATCGTCTACGTGACACAAAAGTCTATCAAAGTTCAGGGAATTGCGGATCAACTGGCCACCACACCTTTAGGGGATTTCAAACCCTTAAAACATGCTTCCTCCATGAAGGGATAATGACAGTGCAGCAACACCATCAGTACAATGCATGCCAAACATGGAAGATGTATTTCTATGGAGCTATAAACATGGAAGGTTCTGGGGCTGGAGCAGTTCTGGTATCTATTACGGAGGAGCAGTATCTCGTCGCCGTTAAATTGTAGTTTGTCAGCACCAACAACACAACTGAGTATGAAGGCTTTATCATGGGGCTCAAACTTGCCCAATCAATGGGTATCAGATTGTTAACTGGCTTTGGAGATTCTAAATTGGTGATCAGACAAACCACGAGAATCTATTACACCAAAGAACTACATTTGCTGCCTTACCATCAGTATGTTTTACAGATGGCTGTGGAGTTTGAAGAAATATCCTTCCTACACATTCCTCAGAATAGGAATGATTTTGCAGATGCTCAAGAAACTTTGGCCTCCTTGATCAAAATATCTGACAAGGAAAACATGTCAAGCATTCCATTTTCCCTATAAAAGGCTCTAGCCTATGGGAACTATATTGGAGAAGTATCAGATGAGCTACCTCCCATCCAACACCCTTGGTATCAGCATATCAGGGAGTATTTATGAGATGTATCTACACCCGCTGAAGCGAGCCCGACTGAAAGAAGGCGGATCCATTAACTGGCTATGAAATTTTACCTGAGCGGAGATGCACTCTACAAAAGAGATGCAGGACTAGATCTCCTCAGATGTCTGGACAAGGACCAAGCTTAGATGCTCATGGATGAAATCCATAGTGGAGTATGTGGCCCACACAAGAGCGGCCCTCTACTTGTCAAAAAATCCTCAAAACATGGCACTACTGGCTCTCTCTCAAGGCTGATTATGAGGATCACGTTAAGAGATGCTATCAATGCCAAATTCATGGGAAAGCTATCCATGCTCCTCCAAGGGAGCTCCACAATATAAGTTCACCCTGTCCCTTCTCAATATGGGGAATGGACGTGATCGGGCCCATCGAGCCCAAAGCCAGTAATGGGCATCGGTTTATCTTTACCATGATCGACTACTTCACCAAGTGGGTAAAATAGCCTCCTTCCCCAGGATTACCAAAGAAGTTATCATTGGTTTCATCAGAAATAATGTCATTTGTCGATATGGACAACCAGAGGTGATTGTGTCAGACAATGCTAAGAACTTCAATAACAAAATAATGGAGGAGTTATGCAGTAAATTCCACATCAAACATCTCAACTCCGTCATCTACCGTCCAAAGATGAATGGTGTTGTTGAAGTGGCTAATAAAAATGTCAAGAAGATCATGCAAAAGATGTTCGCCAATCACAAAGGATGGCCTAACTTGTTGCCTCTGACTTTATTAGCCTATAGAACATCAATGCGCACTTCCACTAGGGCAACCCCCTACTCATTAACCTATGGGATTGAAGCAGTACTCCCCATAGAGGTGGAAATGGAATCTCTCAGAGTGTTGATAGATGCTCAGCTGGATGAAGACCAATGGATAAAAGACAGGTATCACCAATTGTCTTTAATAAACAAATAGCGAAGTGATACTATCTTCCATTGTCAATTATACCAATAGAGGATCGCCAGATTCTACAACAAAAAAGATCGGCTACGGCAGTTTAAATAACATGACTTGGTTTTGAAGAATATCATTGATAACCATGATCAATCTAAGGGAAAATTCACCCCAAACTGGGAAGGCCCGTTTATTGTCAAGGAAGTATTGACAGGAGGTGCTCTCAGATTATAGGAGATGGATGGCTACGAATTTCCACATCTCATAAACTTAGACACCGTGAAACGGTATATATTTGAACAATGATAATATCCTTATTTGCATGCTTAATAAATAATATAGATTCAATTTTACCTCTAATAAAACCATTTAAAAGTAAATACTTACTCAACCTCTTGTTCGAAGCTCTTGGGGCTTGTTTGAGACCATATAGAGCTTTCTTGAGTTTATAAACATGATTTGGATATTTTTCATGTTCAAATCTAGGAGGTTGTTTTACATATACCTCTTCCTTGATGTAACCAACGAGGAAGGCATTTTTCACGTTCATTTGATAAAGCTTGAATTTCTTGTAACAAGAAAATGCTAACAAGATTCGGATAGACTCTAGCCTTACAACTAGGGCATAAATTTCTTCGTAGTCGATCCCTTCTTGTTTATTGTATCCTTGAGCTACTAGCCTAGCTTTGTTGCGAGTGATTGTCCCATGCTCATCAAGCTTATTCTTAAATACTAATTTTTTTTCCAATGATGGAAACACCTTCAGGAGGGGGCATAAGTTCCCAGACTTGGCATCGTTCAAATTGTTGAAGTTCTTCTTGCATTTCCATTAGCAAACTTTCATCAAGGATAGCTTCCTTAGCATTCTTTGGCTTGGCTTGTGATAAGAATGCAGAGAATGCACATTAATTTTGCAATCCTCTCCTTGTAGTGATTCCTTTGTTTATATCTCCAATGATATTTTCCGGTGGATGACTCTTGAGATATCTTGCAATATTTGGCATTTAGAAATCATGTATTACTTCTTCTTGTTGGGAGAAATCTTCTTCAAGCTGTTGTGTTAATTCTTGTTCCACATCTTGCAATTTATCCTATTCAGCTTGCTGGATTCGTTCATTCGACTTACTGAATAGACTTTTTCGGTTTGCTGGATTCACTAAAATCTCCAAATTTCCTGCATACTCATCTCTTTCTTTTGGAAGATCATTGTTAGTCTCATTATATGTAATATGAACTGATTCTTCAACACATAGCTTGTTAACATTAAATACACAATTTGCCTTGCTATTTTGTGAATAACCAATGAAAATACCTTCATGAGATTTAGCATCAAATTTTCCCAAGTTATCACTAGTATTTAGAATAAAACCTTTAGACCCAAAAACTTTGAAATAACTTATGTTAGGAATCTTATTATTTAAGAGTTCATAAGGAGTTTTCAAAATAATTGGACGAATAAGTACTCTATTCAAAACATAACAAGAGGTGTTTACAGCTTCGGCCCAAAACTTTTTAAGAAGTTTACTTTCTTATAGCAAAGTTCTAGCTGTTTCTTGAACTGTTCTATTCTTTCATTCCACTACTCCATTTTGTTGAAGGGTTCTTGGGGCTGAAAATTCATTACTAATTCTTTTTTGATCATAAAATATTATGAAATCTTTTTGAAATTCAATACTATGATCACTTCTTATCTTTACAAGTTTGAGACTATATTTTGTTTCCAAATTTCTTATCAATTTCTCAAATTCTTTAAATGCTTCATCTTTAGTTCTAAAAAATAATACTCATGTATATCTAGAGAAATCATCAACTATTATAAATGCATAAAATTTACCATTAATAATAGCATGTCTTTCTAGTCCAAATAGATCAGGATGAAGTAGATGCAAAGGAGAAAAAGTTGATACCATGTTCTTTGTCATAATGATGTTCTTACTTATTTCCCGAGTTGACAAGGAACACATATTCTCTTCTTTTCATATTTTATTTTTTGCAACCCTTTGACGAGATACTTTGAGTATAATTTCTTGATTAAATCCATGTGAACATGTCCCATCCCCTTATGCCATAAGTTAGCCTCATCTTGCACAGATGCAAGAAATAGTTCTTCATCCTATTGCTCAAAATCAATAGTATATATTGTGACGCCCCCAAAATAGGTATACATCACCCATCTTGAGTCGCCAAATACATGGTACAAAATTCAAATACAACTTAATTATACAATAGTCATGTAAAATACGACAAAATATAATCTAAGAGTTTTAATAAGAATATTGTCATCTAGACAATATCCACACTCAATGGAGTCCTCATTACATTTATTGTCACACTATTTAACAAAATAGTGAGGACTACTAATGCTATCATCTGGACCGTCACTCCGTTCCCCGACTAGTCCCAGCTACGTTCTCATTTCCTGAAGAGAACAGTGAAAGAAAGGGTGACCTCAACTAGCCCAGTAAAAAATATTATGACTAAGATAATGCAGAATAAATTATCATTAGTCTTCAACAATGTTAAACTGATAAAATACAATAGACATCAAGTTTAACTGCAGCGGAATAAGCAATCCATTAGAAGAGTCAAGTGGAGCATGATATCTACTATCTTCTATGATTTAAAATGTTTTCATCAATTTTTATCGATAAGACTCAGCTTAATAAATAAACCACATCATCGAGTCATCCCTGCACTACGGGCTAAGGATATTCATTAAATCATCAATGGTCATGACTATACCGAATAATCCCTGGTCATAATTGTTGATCGATTTCACAATCAATGAATACGTGCAAGTATACACGGTAAACAAGTAATAAAATGAAAGTAGAGTATCGTTCACATGAGGAATTATTTAATAAAAATTACCAAATACTAACTCTTAACCAAATCAATTTTATTTAAACAATTGCAAATTATGAATTTTCTAATTAAGAAATCTAAATTAAACAATTAAAAGAGATTAGTCTAAAAGAAAGTAAATAAACAAAACTAAGATTTGATTGAATTCAGGTAAATAAGGATTAAGACTCCAATATCCCCAATTATGAACTATAAATAATTTATCTAATTATCCAAATTATTATGTCTACTGAATTGTTAACAGGAATTCTCAAATGCCAAAAGCCCTTTTCCAAGTGATCAATTACCTTCTATTTAATCCAGATTAATTTTGTTATATTCCTATGCAAAACAATTGAATTAAACTCGTTACAATCCCAATTCCTTATGTGTTACATGCAGCAAATAGATATTCTCATTCTATTCACAAACCTAATTATTCACTGTGCAAATAACTAAGTCACATGATATCATGCCCAGTTCTAACCCTAGAATTCCTTTACCAATTCCTTCTAGAGTAACAAGGTAATTACTGATTAGATAATTAATCAATAAGCATAAGGAAAGATAAACAACTCACTTTGACACAAATAATTAGAATAAATTGAATAACTAATTTATAGACATAAAAGGTTTAATTGAAATCTTAATAAAAGAGTCAGTTCATAATTAATGAATTAAAACCAAGAATCCACAATTGAATAGACATTAAATGATAAAAGTATGATAAGAGAAGAGAATAGAATCTATTGTCAGCAAATCTGATGTCCCCTCATGCTCTTGCTCTTGATCTTAAGTGTTCTTCAATTTGATCCAATCTTCAATGGCTAATTAAGAACTAGGGTTTTTATTCTAATCTAATGGAGTGTTTAATCTAGTCTAATCTATATAATCTCCCTTTATTTTATGCTTTACATCATGTATTTATAGGTTACAAGTCCAATTTTTAGCTTAGGAACAAACCCAATTCAATTTGGGGTCAAAAAAGTGTCAAAATTCGCTCAAAAACACGTCCAGGCCATCACCAAGCCCTTCCCCAGCGCCCCAGCACTGGGCTTGACGCTCAAACCATGCCCCCCAGTGCCCCGGCGCTACCACTTTTTCTGACATTTTCTGCTCTAATGTCCTTTGGGAAAATGGCCATAACTTCTTCGTTCGAACTCCGATTTTGATGATTCAAGATGATCCGGAAAGAGGAGAAGTAGATCTACAACTTTCATTCTTTAAGTGTTTTGAAATAAGGTTCGGAGCAATGCTCAAATTGTCTCTGAAGTGACTGATGTGTAAATGGCAAGCCGAAAACGCGAATATAGCCATCCCAAACGTTGATCCAAGTAACTTTTGTCCCAATTCCTACAAAACAACATAAAACATGCTTTAATAGACACAAACACTTAAAAACTATTCTAAAAGACTTAAGAACAACAATAAATTAAGCCCGAATGTATCGAATTCATGGGTATAAAACTCACTCATCAATAATCATACCAAAAACTGTCCATCAATGCACTACAGGCTATTGAGGACTTTTACCACATCATTTATAACATTACAGGTCATGATTATACCGAATAATCTCTGGTCATAATCATACCAAGTCCATCTATGCACGTAAGCCAAAGATGACTTTCATCACAATATAAGCATGAGGATGATGACAATGACATAATAATTCAATAAAACAAGTTCAAGAATAAAATTTAAAGATTTATAAGTTAATTTATCTTGAAATCAATTACGTCCAAATTGTCAACATGATACTACTTTGTGGAGTAAAATTCAAGAATGCTCAAAAGAATATTTCTATGAAAAGATGCCGGATGAAGCGCAAATATCCAGGATATTCTACTAATTTCATGGAGTATAGAAGCCAAAACTTTAACCAAATGAGTATCATAGAATATATGAAACTGCAAATGGATTTTCACCCGCCATGCTGTAATCCACGTAGACAGATCATTTTCATAATTTAACAAGGAATGAATACGAAGGATCATTCACCATGTATGTGATAATCCGCATAGACAGGTTATTCCAACAGAATAATAAAGAATGGAACCAGGTCATGCGTAATCCGCACGGACAGGATATTCCAACAGAATAATAAAGAATGGAATAACAGAAGAATTCACCACGCATGAGATAGATCGCACAGACAGGTTATTCCAACAAAATAATAAAGAATGGAACTAGGTCTAACGTAATCCGCACAGACAGGATATTCTAACAGAATAATAAAGAATGGAATAACAAAGAATTCACCATGCATGCGATAGACCGCACAGACAGGTTATTCCAACATAATAATAAAGAATAGAACCAGGTCTAGCGTAATCCGCACAGACATGATATTCTAACAGAATAATAAAAAATGGAATAACTAAGAATTCACTATGCATGCGATAGACCTCACAGACAGGTTATTCCAACAGAATAATAAAGAATGGAACTAAGTCTAGCGTAATCCGCACAGACAGGATATTCCAACAGAATAATAAAGAATGGAATAACAGAAGAATTTCACCATGTATGCGGTACTTCGCATAGATAGGTTATTCCAACATAACAATAAATAATGGAATAACAAAAGCTCTCTTCATGAATACGAAAGAAATAATACCCCTTACCTCAGAAAGAAACTGGATACTAGAGTAGAGAGGTAGCAGACTTCTCTTCTTCTTTCTCTCTATAATTTCTCTCTATAATAATTGCTCTATAGCTTTAGTGAATTGGTGAGAAATGAAGGAAGAATGAGCTTCTATTTATAAGAAAATATAGTTTCGATAATTGAACGTTTTGAGGCTCAAAATATTACAGTACAATACCTTTAACTTTTCTTTCATTTTTAATTTAGTCCTGCAAGTATTATCAAACTTGCACCACCTCCCCTAATAGTAAATAATGTGAATCAATAGTTCAATCATGTGAATCAATAGTTATAATCATGTGAAAATACGAATTACAGTATAGTACCTCCATCTATACCTCCATTTTTAACTTAGTCATGCAAGTATTATCAATCTTACACCAACTCCCCTAATAGTACATGAATGTGATTCAATAGTACACATGTGTGAATAAATAGTTATATAAGCATGTGAATTAGTAACAATTAATTGCTCATTTATCCGATTAATTACCCAATTTATCAATATAACCCCAGACATCAATTATCATTAGAATAGATGTCGATTTCCACTAACACTAATAATCCCAACACAATGAAACTATCAAATTCATCATTAATCAACACGAACTTATTCATCATTAATATTATAACTCACAATATTTAACAACCAGGTCGTTCCCAGGAAAGAGGGGGCTTTTCGATAAGGATTTCTCCTTATTGGTGCGCAATTAGATGACCAAACCTCTCTTTAACATAACTTCTAGACATTGTAAATATTGTAATTTAATAATATAAATAACTTTGTCATCTCAATTATTGATTTAATAATATAACATATTATGCAGATGATACTGTGACAATAATTGAATCAATAATATGAGAGATATGATGCAGCAATTACTGTAGCAATAATTGAATATAACTGAGTGACTTCTCACATAAGCATCAATAACCAATACTGTGTGCTACTATGCAACCACACGTATTACTGTACTTTTACTACCGGGTAGTTCAATAGTTTAACGGTAAAACGTCCGCCGTTATTTTTATAAAATGATAATTATGTCATTTTCTAATTACGACAATACTTCCATTGTGGGGTCCACCAATGATTGTGCCGTCGTATGAATATTCCCTGTTAAAACGATTATTCCCCGACCAATCGAATATTATATAACCACTTGCTTACTTTGCAAAATTTGTAAATATTACCCACAACTATAACATTATATTATATCCACACCATAATATTCAAAAATATATTTCGAGAGAAAATAATCTTTATTCATAAAAGTTGGGGTCTTACATATATATTTACTTCCCTTTGTGCAACTAGAATATTATTGTTAGTACCATGAGAAATTGTACATTTTCTTTTTCAAAATTCACTTGATGACCATTATTCATTAATTGACTAACACTTATAAGATTAAATTCAAGTCCACTAACAAGATGCACATTATTAATATTGACCTTACCATTATCTATTTTACCTTTTTCGATAATCTTGCAAGTACGATTATCTCCAAATGTAACCATTCCATTTTTCTTCTTGATTTTTAAATCCACGAACTTTGATTTGTCACCGGTCATGTGATGAGAGAATCCACTATCAAGAATCCATTTTTGAGATGAACCCTTGCCTTGAGACATACTTGTCAAGAAAAGATAATTCATCCTTTTAGTACCCAGATATTTTTGGGTCCTTTAATGTTAGTTACACATAAATCATCCTTTTTAACCCATACCTTTTTAATCTTATTTTTATTAAAATAATTTATGTCCAAGTGACCTTTAATACCACAATTTCTACATGTTGTGAAAAGAGAACAATATTTCAATCTAAAACATGATTTTGATTTTAGAATTTTCATATCTCCCTTTTTATGCATAGGATTATAACTAATTCCCTATCTTTCAAAACTAGGTCTTTTTTTATTTAATATAACATTTAAGTTTTCTTCTCCTTAAACGAATTTATCAAGAGATAATTTTAATGAATCTATTTCCTTTTAAAGTTCACTATTAGGAATAGTTTTACAAAGAGATTCATCACTAAATGCTTCAATACATACATCTCTCATTTTTAGTTCATTAGTCAATTTTTGAACTTCATTATTCAAATAATTTACCTTATTGAAAAGTATTTTGTTATAATTTTCAAGATAATCATTTTTAGTAATCAAAATATTTTCTTCTTTACATGAAGACTCTTTTTCAATATCTTTCTCTTCATCTATCAAAGAATCAACCTCACTCATTAATGTATTTACCAAGTCTTTCAAATATGCATTCTTTTCTTTTAATTTTTTGTTTTCTTATTTCAAAGAATTAAACTCATAACTAGATACCTTGTTTAATTCACCTTTTATTCCCATAAAGCATACTTGAGCTATTTCATCCTTGGCATCAACCTCAACTTCGAACTCCTCTTCATCACTTTAAGTGACAAGTGCTTTGTTTCTTTTATTATCCTTGAAGCTCGTTTTTCCTTTATTCTTTAGTTGAAAGGAATCCTTCTTGAAGTGCCCTAGATGTCCACATTCAAAATATGTCTCCTCGGTTTTCTTTCCTTTGACTTTATTTTAGTTGAAGGTATTTTTCCTTTTATTTTTCCTTTGTAGTAGTCCTTTAAGCCTCCTTGACATCATGGCTATCTCTTCATCCGAATCATCGTCAAGCTCTTCTTCATTTCTTGCATTAAGAGCTAAAACTTTCTTCGAGGAGTTTCCTCCTCATCATCATATCTCTTCAATTGATGTTCATATTCCTCAAGTTCACCCAAAAGAGTTAGTGTATCCATAGTAGAAATAGTAGCAGAATCTTGAAGAGTAGTAATTTTAAAAGCAAACCTCTTGGGCATAGCCTGAAGCAACTTATGGTTAATCTCACTTTGAGGAATCGACTTGTCAAGTAGCTTTAAAGAATTTAGGAGAACTAGAAACCTTGTTTGAGCCATCTTTATAGTTTCTTCTTTCTCAAGTTTGAACATTTCATAGTCGTGAATGAGCATGCTTAGTTTGACTTCTTGAACCTTGGAAGTACCTTCATGGCTCATCACTAGAGTGTCCCAACCTTAGTTGTGTTGCATGACGAAACTTTATCGATCTCAGATTGTACCATGATGTTAAGTAATGTGTTCATAGCCCTTGAATCATAGGAAACCATGAAAGTCTCAGTTGAGTCCATCTCTAGCAAAATCTTTGGAGTACTGTCATCTTTTCTTGGAATAACCGGTCCATTCTCTATGACACACCATTCCTAAGGATCGCTTTTAAGATAGATCCTTATTCAGAACTTCCAGAAGTTGTAGTTTTCTGTTCCATGCAGCAGAGAAGGTCTAGTGGTTGATTGACCTTCTTGATTGGTGTTCCCGAACTGTGTCAAATTAGAATCTTTCCCTACAAGTCACCTTTAACACCAAGTTAAGTAGACCCAAGCTCTGATACCAAATGAAATTCAGATAAGGCACACTTAGAAGGGGGGTTGAATAAGTGTGGGAACAAACTATGACCAATTTTTAAACTTTAAACCAAACTACATAATTTAGACTACTATATTAATGAATGAAGCTTGCTGAATTAATATGGCCTACTGGATTGAGTCTTTGATTTTATTGCTTATAAAAAATAACTTGCTAAATTTATAGCCTCGTTGAACTACTTGGTGTTAATGAATTTTTCTTAAGATAATGTAAATATCCAAATTTTAATTATCAAAACAATTGACTAACTTTTGAGAGTAATTAAAGTAAAGCTAGTAATAAAATGAACACTAAGATTTTTTACGTGATTAAGCTATTACCCTCTATAATAATAGCCTAGTCCACGTCCAATACCAACTAGTATTGGAGACTCACTCTATTTCTTTAAATTTACTCTTTTTACAAAACAGATTCTATCAACACTTTGAATTACAATAATCCACTTGAGCACTTTTGTTCCTTGTACACCAATGCACCCCTTAAGCACATATGCTTCCTTGAACATGTTTGTAAACAATTCTTTAATCCACCTAGATTAAATTCCTTTAGACAACACTTAATCTAAATAAAAAAATTACAAATATAGAGGTCTAATGATCAAAGAAATAAACAATTTAACAATGCAAGGCTCAACTAATGTATGCAATGATCAAAGAGTAAAAGAGATATCACCAATTTAGAGCTCACGAAAACTTGCTGAAAAATATGAATATAATTGATGTAGACACTCAAAATTTCATTTTCCTATTACTAACTATGCAGGAGGACAAAAGCGCCTTTTTCACACTCTATGGATAACACTAGAGGACAACAAAATCAATTCCAACCCCGAAAATAGCCCCGGGAGGTCCAGTTTTCAACCCCAAAGATAATCCCGGGAAATTAGTTTCTAACCCCAGAGATAACCTTGGAAAAATCAGTTCCAACACCGGAGATAACCCCAGGGGATTAAGTTCAATGCCTGGAGATAACCTGATCAGGAGATTAAGTCAACCTCAAAGATAACCCTGAGGACAGTTAGAGTCAACAGCAGGCCAACCTCAGAGATAACCCTGAGAAAGGACTTCTACAACTGTGCGAAAACCGGAGATAACCCCGATTGGGGAAAAATGGTCATTTTGCTAACTCAACTTCCACTCAAATAAAATACACTCATTTCAGTTCAAATTTCTTTAAAAGAAGTCCCACAAGAACCATATCTTAACTTCTGAGTGTAAACTACGCAAAACGGCTCAACGTACTGCTTGACGAAAACCTGGAAATGAAATTTTTGTCATGGACCCATCATCCCAGAATCCAAAATGGGCAAGTCCTATGTCATTGCATAGCTCTCGAAAAGATCTTTCTGGAATGGTATGGTACGCTTCTATTGGACTCCTGGATTGAAAGTTATGAAGGTTCAAGCGAACAATGCGTTGTTCGAGTACATATACTTCGAGACGGCGGGACCCACATTGCCCGGGGCACCCCAGGAAGCAGCAGGTACACCTGCTGCTGTCGTAGGTACACCTGCAGCTCCCCCCTCTATAAATAGAGGGCTTGGGGTGGCTATTTTCAAGACAAAAAAGGCGAGGAAGCTCTGCCCAATTTGCTCTGTACACACTATAAACTGAGTGTTTTCTCATTTCAAACACTTGTAAGCTTATACTTTTCTATATTTTATCGGTGGGAACCGAGTGTTCATCTATTTAAAGCTATTGAAATCTTATTTGGCAGTCCACTGTAAGCCTTCTTACATTTCTTAAAGCCTTTCCCCACTGCTATGCACACACCGTTATTCACGTTGAGAGTCGTGTTGCGTGTGTATGCCTGGACTTCGGTTCGTGGCTTTTATTCCTTTTTTGTATATATATATATATATATATATATATATATATATATATATATATATATATATATATATATATATATTTATATATATGGACTAACATCAACAAGTTATGCCTCGATTGAGCTTGGATTCACATCCAGTGCGTTTACTACTTATATATATATATATATATATATATATATATTATTACCATCAAACTCTGTTTGATTGAGTCTGGAAATAATATCTGGTGCGTTTACTGCTTTTATATATATATTTACATTTCTGTCAGGCCTGGAGTTTACTTCATGGCCTTTTACTGCTTTCTTTACATTTAGTCTCGCCTGGAGTTTACTTCGTGGCGGTTGATTGTCTTTACTTCTTTATTTATATTTTCAATCCCTCATGGAGTTGCTTCGTGACGGCTAATCGTTATATATATATATTTGCCGCTTTTATATATTTACATTTCCAATCCCCCATGGAGTTCGCTTCGTGGTGGTTGATCACACACACACACAAACACAGACACACACACACACACACACATATATATATATATATATATATATATATTTACAGCTTTCATATATATAACTTCTTACAGCTTTCATATAAACTGCGGCATCATGTGAGCCTAGGAATCATGTGATCATAGATTCAGTCTTCTGAATCTAGATTCGGTTCCCGTGATGGACATTTTCAGCTGTAACCAACTTGTAAATTATTCACGGTGTTTAAATTTCCTTAGATGGCTCTCATGCCCACAAGGATTTCGGCACTACTTTGTACATTATTTTCTCGAAGATGCTTCGCATCTCAAAAATAAAAGCAACCAAGCTGATTACATAATAAAAAGGAAGTATCAAAGGCCTCAATTACTATTGAGCATAAAGGTTTGAAAAACCTCTTTTTCAAAACATCACTGTTGTATCTTGTTAAAACTGAACTTTTATACAAAATTCAAACCCTTTGTATATAGGTGCGAATGAGGCATATTACTACTTCCAGATAATTGCACATTGATCCACACACACACACATTCATATAACAGTTTAAATTGAAAAGTGGCGATCACCGTGGTAACACGGATGTCGGGGGGGTGCCTAACACCTTCCCTCCGCATAATCAAGCCCCCTGACCCTAACGAATCTCAGTTTCACAGACCAGTTTAGCAGTGTTACATCACATGGTCAATGTGCAAACTTTTTCTCAGTTTAGTTGGTGCAACCATTTAAAAATACCAACTAGCGACTCTTACAGTCCAATCGTCGACATATATATGTCGGACCTTTTCACAACTTGTTTTTTCAAACAAATCTCACCTAACATGAGAACACCAAAAGACAAGAACAAAAAAGGGACAAATAAAAATCCCGACGTCGACAGGTGGTGACTCTGCTGGGGACTTCCAGTAAGAGGGCTTAAGCTGCTACTACAAACTTTTCAAAACTGTTATATGCTTGTGTATGGATGTTGCATTTACATTTAAATAAATGTGTACGAATGCATTTACTTAATGCACTTAGTGCTTCACACATATCATCATTTCCATACGATGAGACACGTTATATGTGAATGTATGTTGTGTAGTCCCTCCACCAGGAGGCTATTTTGTCAGTGTTTGATTACTAGACTCGTAGAGAGACTAATTCCAACGAGGCTCAGGAAAGGCACCACCCAGATTCGCTCCAGTTGAAAGACCGGATTAAATTCCCGTCGAGTAAATTGCGATGATCTGGGAACCTTCATGCCAAAAAAGCAGCAAGAGTAACCTAAGATAGGCCAGCCTCTGATAAACCAAATGCAGAGGGAAGTCTCTTCATACTTTCCCATTTCAATTACTTGTAAATTTAATTACTTGTAATTTCATTCCATGTCAATCTCAATGTAATGGAAAATATGAAGGAATATGTGTACATGCATATTAAAACCTGACATGTTATCTTGTCTTATACACAGCTAACATTCGTTTTGCAGGTTAAAATTCCTAAAACGGATACAACACATAGCATGTAACATTTATATATTCCCTAAGACTAAACTACATAAGTCTTTTTGTACGAAATAAATTGGTCATGTTTCCCGTTTAAAGACCAAAAAGGCATTAAGCCCGTAGTCAGACATGGCTACAAGTTCTCCACCTGATCCTACTCATGTCTCTCGGGAGGAGTTCGAAAGATTAAGGAATCAGATAGCAGAATTGGCGGTCTTTCTAAAAGAACAAAGGAAAAACACTCGGGGCCAGACAATGCCTACTCAACCAGAGTCATTCACACCAGGAAGCAGTCAGGGTATTGGAAAAAAGATGGAAACCCAGATACCTAAACCTAATTCTAATAAAGGAACCAACAAAACCCCTGAAATCACAAAACTCAAGGATGATCGAGAAACTAGGGATATAAGAAAAAAAAAGTCCAACAAATGGAGGAAACCATCTGGTCAATCAAAGGGACTGGAAATTATGGTAGTGTCACCTATTCAGATCTTTGCATATTCCCAGGGGCTTGATATCCTGACAAATTAAAAGTCCCAAAGTTTGAAAAGTAAAATGGGGCAGGCGATCCCTATACGCACCTAAAAGTATATATTGGCGAGTTGGGGTCTTATGCTGAAGATGAAAGCCTCAGAATGCAACTTTTCCAAAAGAGTCCTACTGGAGAGGCTACAGCCTGGTATGCCCGACTTGACAATGCCAAAATCCACAACTGGGAAGAATTGGCCCACACCTTTCTCAATCAATACTGTTTTCAGTCACAAATGGCACCGGATCGATACCAAATGACTAAAGTCAAAAAACAAAGTACTGAGCCTTTTCGAGAATATGCCCAAAGGTGGAGAGGTCTGGCAGTGGAAGTCATTCCATCAATGACAGAAACTGAAATGGTTATGAATTTCATAGACATTCAAGAGGCGCCTTACTATGAGAGAATCCTAGCAGGCATAGGAAAGCCATTCTCAGAAATGATCAAACGCAGTGAAATGGAAGAGATGGGCCTGAAGGAAGGAAACATTAAATACTTCACTGCCTTGTAAGCAGTCGTCGAGCATATACAGACTGGCAAGTATGCGAGCGATCCCAATAGGGTACCAGATAAAGGCAATGAAGATGTATCCCTTGTTTCACAGGGGCAAGCTAGGAGACCAACCTATAGTCCCCCCATTTGGAAAAAGCAAGACAATCTGTCATTTCAACAACAGGCTGCATTCAACCAATGCCGAGACAGGAAGAGAAAATTTAAAAGAACAAAAAATCAGGTGTTCCCTCCATTAGGCGATTCCCTTGAAAATGTATTGGCGATATTAATGGATCATAAGAAAATTACCGAACTGGCTCCACCTCTAGAACCTGGGAGCAAAAGATACAATCCAAGCCAATGACGTGCTTACCATTCAGGGTCTCCAGCACACGATACACAAGATTGTTGGTCCTTAAAGTATAAGATTTAGATATGATAGAAAGTGACAATATTGTGGTCCAACAACCTGATCAACAAAATGTCAACACCAACCTTTCGTTGCACCATGATACAGAGGAAGTAAACATGATCGGGTCAAGAAGCTCTGAAATGTGTCCAAATCGTAAGTACATACGAAGGGTAGAGGAATACCCCCAAAGGCATAGAAAAAATGTCCTAGAATGGGACTCGGAGGAGGATATGATAGTAAAGCAAAAATTAAAGACAATCCAGAATCAAGTAAATTTGCGAGCTAAGTTGTGACGCCCCCAAAGTAGGTATACATCACCCATCTTGGGTCACCAAATACATGGTACAAAATTCAAATACAACTTAATTATACAACTATCGTGTAACATACGACAAAACATAAGCTGAGAGTTTTAAAACGAATATTGTCTTCTAGACAATATCCACACTCAATGGAGTCCTCATTACAATTATTATCACACTATTTCACAGAATAGTGAGGACTACTAATGCACCATCTCGGACCATCACTCTGTTCCCCGACTAGTCCCGGTTATGTTCTCATTTCCTGATGAGGAGAACAATGAAAGCAAAAGGGTGAGCTCAACTAGCCTAGTAAGAAATATTATGACTAAGATAATGCAGAATAAGTTATCGTTAGCCTTCAACAATGTTAAACTTTAAGAATATAGTAGACAACAAGTTTAACTGCATCGGAACAAGATATCCATTAGAAGAGTCAAGTAGAGCAAGATATCTACTATCTTCTATGATTTAAAAATTTTTTCATCAACTTTATTGCTGAGACTCAGATTAATAAATAAACCACATCATTAAATCATCCCTGCACTATGGGCTAAGGATATTCATGTAATCATCAATGGTTATGATTATACTAAATAATCCATGGTCATAATCATACCAACAACTATCCATCAATGCACTACAGGCCAATGAGGATTTTTACCACATTATTTGTAATATTATGGGTCATGATTATACCGAATGATACCTGGTCATAATCATATCAATCAATAGTCCATCTATACACGTAAGCCAAAGATGACTTTTAACACAATATAAGCATGAGGATGATGATAATGATATAAGCATTAATCAAACGAAATCAAGGATAATTATTAAAGACTTTAAATTTATCTAGAGTTTAAAAAATATCCAAATTATCAACATGATATTGCTTTGTGGAGTAAAATTCAAGAATAATATCTATGTATCAAAAATAATTTGGACAGAAAAGAAATAAATTTTTTCGGTGAATAGCACCCCGTTAAATAGTATCCTGTGAATAGTACTTCAGGAATAGTACCTTGTAAATAGTACCCCGTCATGAAAAGTGCCCCAAATACCTGAGTGAATAATATTTGAGTGAATATTAACCGGGTGAATAGTAACTCGTGAATAGTATCCCGGCATGAAAAGTGTCCCGAATATCCGAGTGAATAATATTTTAGTGAATAGCACATGGGTGAATAGTAACCCATGAATAGTAACTCGTGAATAGTACCCATACATGAAAAGTGCCCCGAATACCCGAGTGAATAATATTTTAGTGAATAGTAACTTGATGAAAATATTGATATTTAATGAGAGAGTTCAGATCAATATTCCAATAAAATGATACTGGATGAAGCGCAAAACTCAAGGATATTCCACTAATTTTAAGGATTATAGAAGTAATACTTACCATAGTAAGTTTAGATTTAAGAATATGAAAAGAAATAACATACAAAACTGTAAATGGATTTTCACCTGTCATACAGTACGTAATCCGCGTAGACAGGTTATTTTGATATATTAAAGGATGGATACGAAAAATAGTATCCCTTACGAATACAACAAATAATATCCCTTACCTTAGTAGAAGGCTGGATACTGCAATAGTGAAGTAGCAGAATACTCTTCTTCTTGCTCTCTATAGTTTCTCTTGTGAATCTCAGTGAATTGGTGAGAATGAAAAAAGAATTAAGCTTCTATTTATATGAGAATGGACTAAATAGTAACTAATTGACGAACGATCCAGATTGATTCACTATTAGAACAGACAGTCCATATTGATTACTATTAAAACCATAACCGACGGTCCAGATTGATTTACTTTTAAAACCACCACTGATAGTCCAAATTGATTAACTTTTAAAATCACCACCGACGGTCCATATTGATTTAATATTAAAACCACCACCGACGGTCCAGATTGATTTACTATTAAAACCACCCACCACCAATGATCTAGATTAATTAACTATTAAAACCACCATCAATGGTCCATATTGGTTATCTATTAAAACCACCATCGACGGTCCATAAAATTAATAAATCTTCCCATGGAATACTAAGTCAAACTTATAACAAATGTCTCATAACAATCCCTATATTTATATCAAAAATTGAATAAATATTTACCATAAATTATTTATCTTTAATAAACACGTTTTTAATCTATTAACAATTATTCATCATCAATATTATAACTCACAATATTTAACAACCAGATCATTCCCAGGAAAGAGGAGGCTTTCCGATAAGGATTTCTCCCTATTGGCGTGCAATTAGATGACCAAACCTCTCATCGACAGAACTTTCTAGACATCGTCAATATTGTAAATAATAATACGAATAACTTTGTCGTCTCAATTATTGATTTAATAATATAAAATATTATACAGATGATATTGTGACAATAATTGAATCAAATAACGTGAGATACTATGTAACAATTACTATAGCAATAATTGAGTAAACTGAGTGGCTTCTTACGTAAGCATCAATAATCAATACCGTGTACTACTATGCAACCATGCATATTACTATACTTTTACCACCGAGTAGTTCAACAGTTTAACGGTAAAACTTTCGTCGTTATTTTTATAAAAAGTTATTTCTGTCGTTTTCTAACTACGACAATACTTCCGTTGTGGGGTCCACCAATGATTGTGTCGTCGAACGAATATTCTCTGACAAAAAGAATATTCCCCGACCAAACAAATATTCCCCAACACAACAAATATTTTATATCAATTTGCTTACTTTGAAAAAAAATTCACATATAACCCTTAACTTTAACCTTTTATCAACTAAACCATTTATTAAATAGAATAATAATTATAAGAAAATTAAATACTTTCATTTCATAAAATTCGGGGTCTTACATAGGCTGATAATACACCAGCATCAGGAAACAAGGCAGTTTTTCACTCAACTATTAGAAAGCCACGAGAAAAAAGAGGTTAACCATAATGCAAACCCATATCTCTCCATGATGAGCCAGCTAAATGAAGAAGATCAAAGCAGGCGGAAAGTACAAGAAAAGGGGGATGATAAAACTGCTAGAAGATTTTGCCGACGGAAAAATCGCTTGGGGGGATTGCGAATTCTTAAAGAAAAAAGATCAAACAACCTCCCAAAGAGCCTGAAAATTCACCCCTTTTAGCAAATCAAATGAGGAAGTGCTACACTTTTTGATAAGAGAATGAAGGATTACTGAGATGCTGCATCCTATAACTTCCAAGATAAAGAGTTACGATTCCACTAAGATATGTCTCTACCATTCTAACTCACCTGGACATGCGACTGAGGAATGTTGGTCTTTGCGACATAAAATCCAGGATCTCATTGAAAATGGAGAGCTGGAGATAGAATTCCCCATAACCAGAAAATGCGAAAAAGAAATATAAGGCTTAAGTTGTCCACTCGAGATAGGTAGTTCAAAAGATTTGAAGGCTATGAGCACCAATTCTGGCAGAACACAAGGTGGACTAATCCTAATACAGGGAATGACAGAGGAGACAAGAGAATCACTAAAGGAGATTCCTCCGCCAACATCAAACATTCTATGGCCCAAAGATAGCAACCACGTTCCTGATTTTATCATCCTAGAAGATGAGGAGGAAATACTGATCATTTCCAAGGAAGAAGAAGCCAAAAAGAAAAGTTCCTTACAAGAAATGCAACAACAGTTTGAGGGAGATTTCATGGTCGAATCCTCTAGCCCAGGAAAAAGGTGAAGGAACAAATGAAGGAAAGTGTGGTGAGGTTGTCAAGGAAGTGAACCCATTGAAGAATCAAGAGTTCATCCCTTTTTGTGACGGGTCTAGTATGAGCATACCCGAGGGAAATGCTGAATCAGGAAGCGATCAAGTTATGTCCATAAGTGAAGATATTCAAAATCAAGAGGTAACCTCTATCGCGAGCCTTGAAGGCAACATAACCACTAACAACTGGACTATCAAGCCTCCGCTAGCCAAGAAGGTGTAGATCCAGAGGATACAGTTGTGACTTCCAAGAGATGTTGGGACGATATCACTTTCTTCGCAGTATGCCTTTTATTTTTCATGCTTGTAAATATTGAAAAAAAAAAACAAAAAAAAAAAAAATTAAAAGAAAAAAGAAAAATCAAAAATCAAATCAGTCAAGTTTCAGCTCATCAGGCCTGAACTACAAAAGTCCTGATCTCCCCTCATCAATGGGAGTACGTAGGCAGCCATTTATGGTGCGGTCAAACTAAACAAAAACTCAAAAACCCCAAACAAACATTTCTCAAACCGGTTATCTTATTAAGTAGGAACTACGCAGACTTGATCTCCCACATGCACAGGAGTACATAGGCAGCCGTCAGTGGTGCGATCTAACCCTCAAAAGAAACATCCAAACCCAAACATCAATCCCAAGTCAACACCTAAGAAAAACCCTCCAAGTCAGTGACCCATGTTAAGAAGACCCAACAACACTTCAATGTTTTTCCATTAAATCTGGCACAAATCCCAGAAAGGAAGAAACAACGATACACCAAGACAACTAACAACGAGGACCTTTAAAGAGTCGATACCCTCAATCACAAGTCTTCATCAAATCAAAAGAAAATCGTCAAGGCCGATTACGAAAACAAGTCAGGAACAATGATTGAGGTCATCAAAACCTAAATCCACTACCTGTTCACCATATGGTACAGAGATAAAAGCCTCTAGCGATCTCGGCATCTTATCAGCCCATCTGTCAAAGAAACTATCCCAGACAACAAGCAAGGCTGGGGCAATTTCAAAATTGGTGACAAACCGATAGTGGGTATCTTACAACAAGATTGGGGCAATCTCAAAATTAGTGACAACTTAACACTGGGACATTTATCAACCATCCTAAAGAGGAAAATGCACCAGTCAGCACCATCAGCATCGTACATCATCATCAGAGCTTCCCTCACATCATCTCACTGGCGATTCGGTATGATCATTTGGTCTTTTCCCAATCATACTGCTCTCAGAATGAATAATCCACATGTGAGGATATTACTTACTCGCGACTCGGTCAACAAAGAGAGTTTCTCATATGCATCCCCGGCAACAACATGCAAAAAGACTGTGGCATTTTCGATTCCAGGAAAGGAAAGGAAGTTTAAGGCGGGATCAAGCCTCTCATCAAAAGAAAGGGGAGAACTCCTAAAAGAAATCATGGCGACATTAGCTTGCCCCTAGAAAAGAAGGGGAAAATTCTCAAGAAAGTCCTTAAGTCAAAACTGAAAGCCCAATGACAAAAGGTCTAACAAATGAAATCCTCATAATCAAATGTTCCAACCGGCATCGAGTCCTCACAAGTCGAAGCCTCTACACCAAAGTTTAAATCTGGGCAGCGAAAGAACGAGCTGCACCCTATAGGGATGTCAGCAGCATTCATGTCATCAGTTCAGCCGGGTTGCGAATCAAACGCTCAAGAAAATGGGGCACAAGCACCCAATAGCGAAAAGAAACTCCATATCACATCAAAAAGGGTGAGGTAAAATTCTACTCCAGACAATTTACAATATGCATCAACCTAGGAGAATAGACTCCTAAGGATAAATCTATATCATCACATCATGCATGATCTGCACATATACAAATGCGCTACATCAACGTAAATCGCTATCAAGGTTTAGCATGCATCACCAGTAGATTTAAGTATGCGTGTAAGTTAAATGCCTACACTAGAGAAAAATTTTGTCGTAGACATCTGTTGGTTGTCATCAATCCAGTGTAACATCAGACAGAGTCTGGTGAAGTAAACTTTTGAATAGTACTTCAGTGAAGGTATCGGAAGATCCGGTATTCGAAACCATTGGCATTAATTCAGCGCAACATCAAGACAGTTCAGCGATGAAAGCATTGCATACAACCGTTCGAGTGGGAACCAAAACAGTTTGGCAATGTCAGCGTATTCAACTATCAACAGGGCAGGATCCGTTGTCAAACTACCATCAGGGTAGGCACCATTGTAAACTACCAAAGCATATACATCGGGAAGGTACATTGATTTTAAAATGTTATCCCCAGTAGAGACGTAGAAAACATCTTAACTTTTCTTCATCAAATAGGCATCGACAACACCGATAAAAAGCCAAACCGTTGCAGTCAAATCCAACATAAGAATCAGTAATAACCGGTAAAGGTAAAGCGATTTGCGATGTGCGAAGTGTGATTTGTTATTTGCGATATGCGAAATGCGATATGCAAAATACGATGTGTGAGTTGCAAAATTTGATTGGCCAAATGCAAAAAGTGAAGTGTGATTGGCTAAATGAGAAAAGTGAAGTGCGAAGTGCAAAATGCGATATGCGATGTGCGATTTGTGAACTGTGATTTGTGAAAACATTTTAATATTCATCATAACATTCATTAAATTATGATTTACATCATTAAAAATACCTTATAATATTTCAAGTGTCTAGTAATCTTTATCATGTCCATTGCATTGTATGAACATGATAAAGAGGGGTATTTGTAGACACTCAAAATTTCTTTTTCCTGTTACTAACTATGCAGGAGGACAAAAGTGTCTTTTTTACACTCTAGGGATAACCCCTGAGGACCACAACATCAATTATAACCCTAAAAATAGCCCCGGGAGATCCAGTTTCTAACCCCAGAGATAACCCCGGCAAATCAGTTTTTAACCCTAAAGATAACCCCGGGAAAATCAATTCCAACCCTGGAGATAACCCCGAGGGATCAAGTTCAAAGCCTGGAGATAACCCCAGGAGGTCAAGACAACCTCAGAGATAACCCTAAGGACAATCAGAGTCAATAGTCGGCCAACCTCAGAGATAACCCTGAGAAAAGACTGCTATAACTGTGCAAAAACTGGAGATAACCCCAGGAGGGGTAAAAGGGTCATTTTACTAACTCAACTTCCAATCAAATCAAATACACTCATTTCAACTTAAATTGCTTTAAAAGAAGTCCATCAAGAACCATATCTCAACTTCCGAGCACAAACTATGCAAAACGGCTCAACGTACTACCTAACGGAAACCCGGAAATGCCATTTTGGTCATGGACCCATCTTCCCAGAATCAAAAAGTGAAAATCATATGTCATTGCATAGCTCTCGAAAAGAGCATTCTGAAATGGTATGGCACGCTTCCATCGAACTCCCGGATTAAAAGTTATGAAGGTTCAAGCGAATAGCGCTTTGTTCGAGTGCACGAACTTTGAGATGGCGGGACCCACATTCCCTGGAGTACCCGGGAAGCTGCAGGTACACCTGATGCTACCTCAGGTACACCTGCAGCTTCTCCCCTCTATAAATAGAGGGCTTGGGGTGGCCATTTTTAAAAGAGAAAAGGCGAGGAAGCCCTGTCCAATTTGCTTTGTACACACTATAGACTAAGTGCTTTCTCATTTCAAACACTCGTAAGCTTATACTTTGCTATATTTTACCGGTGGGAACTAAGTGTTCATCCATTTAAAGCTATTGAAGTCTTCTTTGGCAGTCCACTGTAAGCCTTCTAACATTTTTTAAAGCCTTTCTCCACTACTGTGCACACACCGTTATTCACGTTGAAAGTCGTGTTGCGTGTGTATGCCCAGACTTCGGTCCGTGGCTTTTATTTCTTTTTTTTGTTTATATATATATATATATATATATATATATATATATATATATATATATATATATATATATAATTTTACCATCAAACTCTATTTGATTGAGCCTGGATATAATATCTGGTGCGTTTACCGCTTTTATATATATATTTACATTTCTTTCAGGCCTGGAGTTTACTTCGTGGCCTTTTACTGCTTTCTTTACATTTAGTCCCGCCTGGAGTTTACTTCATGGCAGTTGATTGTCTTTACTGCTTTATTTACATTTTCAATCCCCTATGGAGTTGCTTCGTGGCGGTTGATTGTTTTTATTTATATATATTTACCGTTTTATATATTTACATTTCCAATCCCCCATGGAGTTCGTTTCGTGGTTGTTGATCGTGTATATATATATATATATATATATATATATATATATATATATATATATATATATATATATATATATATACAACTGCTTACAACTTTCATATAAACTTCGGCATCATATGAGTCTAGGAATCATGTGATCACAGATTCAGTCTTCTGAATCTAGATTCATTTCTCGTGATGGATATTTTCAGCTGTAACCAGCTTGTAAATTATTCACGGTATTTGAATAAAAAAGATTCCGTAGTTTCATACTTGATGCTTATCAGTTGGCAACCATAATAAAATAGATTCATTTCTCGTGATGGACATTTGCCGCCTCAAATTACATTGCCTTTCCAATAAAAAAGATATAAAGATTCCGTAATAAATGTCAAGGAAGATAACACGCTTTTGGAATAAACAATTTTAGGAGTGTTAGTTCCGTAAATAATGAAGTCTTCTGAATCTAGATTCATTTCTCGTGATGGACATTTTCAGCTGTAACCAGCTTGTAAATTATTCACGGTATTTGAATAAAAAAGATTCCGTAGTTTCATACTTGATGCTTATCAGTTGGCAACCATAATAAAATAGATTCATTTCTCGTGATGGACATTTGCCGCCTCAAATTACATTGCCTTTCCAATAAAAAAGATATAAAGATTCCGTAATAAATGTCAAGGAAGATAACACGCTTTTGGAATAAACAATTTTAGGAGTGTTAGTTCCGTAAATAATGACAAGTGTAAATCATAACAACTTTCCAGGATACGTGAGTTCCTGGAGATATTCAAGTAAACCACTCAATTAATTGTAATCTTATTATTATCCTGTCATCACAAGCTAAACAATTTCCAACATATCTGATCTTTATCAATTCTTCTTACACGTGTGTCATTAATTTTAGAATTTTCTCAAATATCTTAGCATATATCTAAATCCATATTATTTTGCTAACCAACATTTTTTGCAAGTCACGGATCATTTAGCATGCAAAAAAAATGTTTATCATATTAAATGCACATAAAATGTCCTAGAGCTTTGAATTAAAAAATTAAATATTTGCAATGACCTTACATATAATCTTAAGACACAAATGTCTTCAAAATCTTTCATCAATGATCCTTTTATCAACTTCCTGAAATTTCATAATAAACAATTTAGTACACAAACTCAAGTCATCATCAAAATAATAAGGTTAGAATATTATCAAGTTAACATATATATAGAACATAAGAGTCTGAAATATATTTTCACACAGAAGAATTTGAACATGTGTCAGAGGAGATGATTGGATTTAATAAAGGATTATAACTGTGAGATTTTATACCATCCGGGAAAAGCGAATGTTGTTGCCTACGTCTTAAGCATAAAGGGTCGGAAGAAACTGTTTACATTAACTGCTCAGAAGGAAATAATTTTAGCAATGGCAAAGCTAGAATTGGAAGTGAAATATCCGAAGGAGTTAAATGAAAAACTATTCCAAATGGAAATTGGTCCAACTTTGATGGATAAGGTTAAGGAAACACAACTTCAGTATGAGGAATGTGAAAAGATAAGGAAAAGATTGTATGAAGGTGAAGAGTCAAAATTCAAAGTTGATACAGAAGGGTTATTGAGATTCGAGAAAAGAATTTGGGTTCCGCCAGTACCAGAGGTTAGAGAGGAAATTTTGAGCGAGGCTCATAGTTCAAGGAATTCGATTCACCCAAGGAATACGAAGATGTACCAGGATCTCGGACAACATTTCTGGTGGCAAAATATGAAAAGAGATATAGTTTATTGTGTGACCAAGTGTTTGCAGGTCAGAAAGTTAAAGCAGAACATCAGAGGCCGAGTGGGTTATTACAACAGCTAGAAATACCATAATGGAAATGGGAGCATATCACGATGGATTTTGTAATAGGTCCTCCAACGACTCAAAAAGGTTTTGGTGCAGTTTGGGTTATTGTGGATCAACTAGAGAAATCAGTGCACTTCTTATTGATCAAGATCAGATTCAACTTTGATAAGTTGGCGAAGTTATATGTGAATGAGATTGTTTGAAGGCACTGTGTTCCAGTGTCTATTGTATCAAATAGAGATCCGCGTTTTACATCGAACTTCTGGAAGAGACCACGGGAATGCATGGGAACACAGTTGAGAATGAGTACGACATATCATCCACAGACAAACTGGCAGAGTGAAAGGACAATCCACACACTAGAGGATATGCTAAGAGCTTGTATAATGGACTTCAAAGGAAATTGGGATGATCATTTACCATTGGTGGAATTCGCTTATAATAACAGTTATCACGCAAGTATTGGCATGCCGCCTTATGAAGCGTTGTATGGCAGAAAGTGCAGAACTCCACTATGTTGGGATGAAGTTGGTGAACGTAAATTGCTAGGACCAAAATTGGTACAACAGACCACCGAGATTGTCAAGGTGATCTGGACAAGATTGATAGCTACTTAGGACAGACAGAAGAAGTACATTGATCTATATCGACAAAATCGAGAATTTCATTCTGGTAGCTTTGTTTTCTTAAAGGTATCTCCTTGGAAGGAAAAAATCAGATTTGGTAAGAAGGGAAAATTGAGCCAGAAGTTCATTGGAACCTTTGAAGTATTGATGCAAATTGGTGAAGTTGCGTATAAGGTAGCCTTACCTCCGGTATTAGAACACATCTATAATATTTTTCATGTCTTGGTGTTACGACCATATAAGCCCAATTACAAGCACGTTATCGAATATGAACCCCTACAATTTGAGAAAAATTTATCTTATGAAGAAGTTCCTGTTCAGATAGTCGACAGGAAGGAACAAGTACTTATAAATAAAGTATTATTTTCTGTTAAGGTAATCTGGAGGAATCACAATGCTGAAGAAGCTTACGTGGGAACTCGAAGAACAGATGATGAAAAATTACCCTCATTATTTACTTAATCTATGTGTAGCGATTTTGGGGACAAAATTTTTGTAACGGGGGAGAATGTAACAGGACAAAGTAATTGAATCGTGATTCTAGCTAGGGACAGAATCCTTTCTAAGGGGGGAAAGATGTGACGAACTAGATTTTTATAATTTATTTTAGATATTTATTGAAGTAAATAAATATATTTTATGACTTATTTATGGATTTAAATAAATATTTGATGAAGTTGTGGTAGATTAATTTAATTAAATGTGTTATATTAATTAAATTAATGTTGAGTAATGTGATATTTCAAAGTGTGAATTTAATTGGGATAATTAATTTAAATGAGTTATTAAATAATTTAAATGTTATTCTAATTAATTTAATAATTAATTAGAGATTTAATGATTTGTCATAATTAATAAATGAGAATTTTAATTATGTGATAATTTGATTTAATGAGTAATTGTGGCTTTAATTTAATTGAATTTAAATTTTATAATTTGGTTAATTAAAGTGTGACGAATAAACTATATAATAAACAAGTTAATTAAAATAAATGAAAAAGAGCCTTTTAAAGACTGGCCAAACATGACCTTGAGAATATGGGATCAGTTAAAACCTTAGTGCGCTTAACTGATACCCACGAACGTTAGTTATTAATATTATTTGTGTAGTTATAACCTTCATATTGCTAAGTCTGAAAACATAATATAGAGAGAATAAAGAGAAAATTTAAGAGAAATTGAGATTGAATAAGAAGTTGGGAGAATTAACGGAGCTTTCTATCATCTTTTAGCAATCTAAACAAACAATCAAGGGTAATTTCTTATATTCAAACTTTAATTTACTGTGACGCCCCCAAATTCGGGTATCTTCCAACCCGACAGATAGTGCTACACGGTACTACCATTTACACATACAATCAATTGAAATTACTCAAAAGAGTGAATATGTCTTATATATATTCTAAAACAATATTCCCTTCTCAGGTTCTTTATAACCAATACATTTGTTTCTTGTCATAATAGCAAATAATTACAACATTAATCCTATACTATTACATAGACAGCTCAGTGGTCTGCCTTAGCCTTTCCTTTATCCTTAGAGGATCCTTCGGGTCGTTCAGTCTTAGCTGTATTCATATAGTTCAAGCAAGAGTGAGCACAACTAACTCAGCAAGTATGATAATCCTTCGGGTCGTTCAGTATTACTTAGGAGCACGTATAGGTGATCAGCCTATAGTACTCTATGTTATACAACACTTCTTCATTAAACGTATTTACGTTTAAGTTTTGGCAACCTCACGCGCCTGTCATTTGACGACAAAATATTTGTTTATTCATACTCAGTCTTTCTTAGAAATCTATACCAAAACAGTTTGGCAAAATATAACAACTTTGATAACATTTCGATAGATTATAAGAAATCCAATGAATACGTTAAGTCTAGCCAAAGAAACTGGCTTCGACCTCATCATACATTAACTCATGCGTCAGAGACATGAATCACAAAGCTTGTCCAGAATAACCATAGACAAAGGTTAGAACACTTGCCTTTAGCGTCTGCTACCATTTAAATACTTTATGTTTGAGTCTTTATGGATTCTACAATACATGATCACATAATGTACCACATTAGGTCATAGTCAGACATGTATGATATCTAAATTATCTTACCCTTCTTCTCAATCTAATTGTTCATTAGATTTGTTTAACATTGGTTCAAGTAACCTTTCTTTAACCTTTAGTTGTATTACTTAAGGTTTTTAACATCATTTAAAGATGTTACTTCAAGTTTATTAATTAATTAATTCATCATCAATCAATTATCTTTCTTTTTATATTAAAAAACTTTCTTCTCTATGCCTTATATAGTGTTGGCGCTGCGACGCCGGCTCCCTATACAACACTAACGCTGCAGCGCGGGTTTCCAGTATGTGATGCTCAATATTGGCGCTGCGGCGCCACTCTTAGTACTAGGGGTTGCGCTGCGGCGCCACTTCCCAGTATCTCATCATCCGGCCTAGCGCTGCGGCGCCGGCCTTAACTCTCTGGGTCGTGTTGCGGCACGAACCCTGAGCCTCAGAAAAGTTTTACAGACTTTTTACTTGATGAACTTCCCGGGCTCACAAATTGTTCATTTTAAGTCCGATTTGGCTCGTTCAAAAGCCATTAGCTCACAAATCACATGAACTAAGTGTTCATATAAGAATTTTACATTTTCAAATCCGTTAACATGGAATTCACAGTTTAAGTCCATTTTTATAAAAATGATAAACGTTCGTGAACGTTCATAGCTCGTTTCTTCATTCTAAGTTAGAATTTGACCATTTTTGAGTCCGCAACTTTGAAATGCAAACTTAGACTATTCTCCATCAAAAATTAACATTTCTGAGTTCAATGCTAACTTTTGACTTCCATTCCGAGAATTTCACGATTTCGACGATTATCGTCTAATCTCATAAATTTCACCATAACTTCTTTACTTAAGATTTTAACACCGTTCTAAATAGATTTATTTCATTGTCATAACATGTATAATCTAAGCCTACAAATGATGGTGTTAAACTTGTCCATCAACAACAACATAATCCAATTCTTCAATGAATTTCAATGGCTTATTGTTTTTTATACTTATGATTTCACTTTCACATGGTTTATTAAGGTTTCATCCATTAATAATCATCCTTATCACTCCTTAACAATCACGCTCTACCACTACTCACTTCTTTAACAATTTAAGAGAGGGAGAATCATGGTTTAGGATGCTTACCCTTGAAGTTCTTTAGTTTTCTTCTTCTTTCTTTCTTTTGTTCTAGCAAAGTTCTAGCTCTTCTCACTTTTCTCTCAATAATATGAAAGCTCTAAGTTGTTGGTGAATTTAAACAAGTAAAATGAACTAGCTAGCTTCTCTTATTTATAGGAAAAGAAAAGTGAGGGCATAATAGACTTAAAGCCATCCCGCCTCCTTAATCCACCTCCTTAGTCACCTCCTTACTATTCATCCTTGGTCACCAAGTAAAACCACTTTACTTGGTCACCAAGATGATGCCATGTGATCCATGGGGCCTACATGGGTTGCCCCATGGGTCTTTCTTACCCATCAGTTCGATCCATGGATCCGGTTCTTAATTTGGGCTTAAGTTTTAATAACTTTAACTTAACCTTTAGTCTTGCATTATCAAACATTGGGCTTTAACATTATTTCATTTGGGCTTGTACAAATCCTACACAAATCCTACAAGTCCAATACCATTGGCTTAATGCTTATAACGTATAGTCTACGTATACTTCTCGTACGCTAATTCGTATACTTATTCATCATATACGATATACCATCATTCATACATACTCATATAATACCTCGTATCATACTCGTATTCATTACCTCATAAAATACTTATGTATCATATGATCATCGTTTACTTATTAATGCTTTACTTTCCCTAACGTTCTCGAATTTAATACGCAGGCGAAAAACTGCGTTTGTCATACTTGAATTATTATTACATAATCCATCTTCCCATATTATTCTATCGTTAGGTATTTCTCGGAATTTCAAAAATAATTCCCGAGAAGATATTAATGAATAGTGTTTTTCAAAAAATTTCTCGGAAAACTTTTATTTTCGTCTTGAAAATTCAAACATTTTAATTCTACCACGTAGCCAAAATACTATGACATTCCAACACTATTAGGTTATAGAATGACATTCATCTTGCTTACTCATTATAAAATAATTTTATTCATTATTTAATCAAATAAAAATATTTTACAAATAATCTAATTTTCTCGGTCGTTACATTTACGTTCTTGAGTTTTCTCCATGAAAGTTTATTTTAGTTCTATATAAATGGAGTTTGATGGCCAATTTATTAATAAATTGATTATATATGTTTATTAGCATGCATAATTCATTTGTATATGATTTGTATGTGATTTAGAGTAATCAAATCCATAAAATTGTGTTTAAATTGGAGTTTTCTAATTTACAGAAAAATATGTATGAATATGGTTTAAATGTATGAAAATTTATGTTTAAATTGCATATTAATCGGTGAATTGATGAGTGATTATGTTTATACATGTAAAAATGATAAGAACGAAACTTAAATGAACTGTTTGGTGTTATAACAAGAATATGAAAATTTGACAAAACTTTGAAAACTGGCAAGAACATGAAAATTTAAGTTCAAATTTAGTTATTTATGTGATTTAAGTTTTTAAAATCATGCTATGAATGTTGTAAAACATTTATGTAAAGTTCAGAACTTATGGGTAGTATTAAATTTGTTGTTTGAGCGAAGTTTTGGCCTATTTTGGCCCTGTTATATGTTCTTCGTGAACTATTACATCTGTTGTTGAGTAGAGGCACCGCAGCGCTGGCCTCAAGTAGAAATGGTGCACCGCAACGCCAGGCTCAAGCGGCAGCACCTGTTTATAGGCTTAACAAACGCGACACAACTCCTAGGTCACGCCACAGCGCCAACTTCCAGTTCAATATGGGGCGCTGCAGCGCCACTTGGTAGAACTGCTCATAAAATTTTATTTAATTTTTCAAGTCCAGAAAATGTTATTTAAAACCAATCTAATGAACATTAAAATGTATTAAACATATAATGTGATGTTAAAACAGATTCTTAACATGTCAATGATGTTCTTACGTGTTTAATTGATAACTCGAATACATATTTAACTCGTCCTTCATGAAGTCAAATTGGTGATTTGATTAATATAATCATAATCAAAGTTTAGTTAAGTTAGAAGAGAATTTACTCATGATGTTGGTTGTGTTATAATTAATTGGTATTGTGAATGTAATGGTATGTTGGATTAATTGAGGAACGTGAATAGTAAACCTATAATCTACGCACGAGGCAAGTGCTCTATCCCTAACTTGTTATCGTTACACAAGTCTCTTAACTCTAATTTTAATTGAGCAAGTTCATAATTCATGTTCTTATATTAAGCAAAGTATTACTCTTGTTTGTTCAAGTTCATGATTTCAAATGAGATGTTCTAATTCTTCTAAAGTAATACTTCGGTTATACAATTTTTATTCAACTGTATACCTTTGAGATTCATTATTTGATTTAAGTATCAATTATATTATTGAACCTTGAATGACTAGCAAGCCATTATTGATTCGACTACTCTATAGTTGATGAGCATTCTAAATTCTTAAAGTTCTATTAAAGCTTATCCAAACCAAACTTCCTTTAGCTCGGACTCTGATGTAAAACTGAGATGAACAACCCTTTATAGGGGATTATATTATACGATGGCGTTGAGATGTTGTGCACATACATGGTACTAAGGGTTGATCCCCCTAAGTACGAGAAGTAAGGTCCATATAGTCTTATAACTGTTAAAGGTTTAAATTAGAAATACTTGATAACCTGGAACATAATTCTTGGTCTTGTAACCCTCAGGCATAATTCATTGCGTATACATCTAGGCAGTTGAAGTACTATGAGAAAGTTTAACCTACTCATGATCTGGAACTGGCCGCAGTAGTTTTTGCCTTAAAGATATGGAGACATTATCTTTATGGAGAAAAATGTGAGATATACACGGACCACAAGAGTCTAAAATATATCTTCACACAGAAGGAGTTGAATATGAGGCAGAGGAGATGGCTGGAGTTGATAAAGGATTACGACTGTGAAATCCTGTATCACCCTGAAAAAGCCAATATAGTTGTCAATGCCTTAAGTAGGAAGGGTCGGGAAAAGTTTTCTTTGTTAACGGCTCAAACTGAGTTAATAACAGAGATGGCTAGGATGGAATTAGAAGTGAAGTTACCAAGTGAAGCAGGACACATATTGTTTGCGACGGAGATGCAATCTTCCATCGTAGAGAGAGTTAAGGAGGTGCAACTCAAAACTGATGAGTGTGACTGGATAAAGGAACGTCTAACCAATGAAAAAGATAATAAGTACAGTCTTGATAATGAGGGATTATTAAGATTTGAAGAAAGAATTTGGGTTCTAAATGAGATGGAATTAAAGGAACAGGTGTTACAAGAGGCTCATAGTTCGAGGTTTTTGATTCATCCTGGTAGTACTAAGATGTATCAAGACCTTCGATAGAGTTTTTAGTGGCCGAACATGAAGAGAGAGATAGCAAAGTATGTGAGTATGTGCTTGACTTGCCAGAAAGTTAAGGCCGAACATCAATGACCAAGTGGCTTGTTATAGTCATTGGAGATTTCGGAGTGGAAGTGGGAGAATATCAGGATGGATTTTGTGGTGGGACTTCCAACTACAATGAAAGGGTATGATACGATTTGGGTAATAGTGGACCGGTTAACGAAGTCGGCTCACTTTTTGCCAATTAGGGTCAAGTATAACTTAGACCAATTAGCTAGACTTTATATTAAGGAAATAATTTCCAGAAATGGAGTACTAGTATCGATTGTGTCAGATCGTGATCCATGATTAACATTGAACTTTTGGAGAAGTCTACAGGAGCAATTGGAAACGCAGTTGAAGCTGAGTATGGCGTATCATCCACAAATTGATGGACAGAGCGAGAGAACAATTTAGACGTTAGAAGATATGTTGAGATCTTGCGTCATGGATTTCAAGGGTAGTTGGGATGATCATCTACCATTAGTAGACTTTGCGTATAACAATAGTTATTATGCAAGTATAGGTATGCCACCTTACGAAGCTTTGTATGGGAGGAAATGCAGAACACCATTGTATTGGGATGAAGTAAGAGAACGTCGAATGCTAGGACCAGAATTGGTGCAGCAAACAGCGGGCATTGTCAAGATGATACAAATGCGTCTCTTAGCAGCTCAAGACAGACAGAAGAAATTTACAAATTTGCATTGAGAAAATAGAGAATTTGAAGTAGGTTCTTACGTATTTCTAAAGGTATCTCCCTGGAAAGGAAAGATACGCTTTGGAAAGAACGAAAAGTTAAGTCCATGGTTTATAGGACCTTTTGAAGTATTAAAACGGGTGGGTGAGGTAGCTTACATAATAGCATAACTCCAGACCTAGAACGAATACATAATGTGTTTCACATATCTGTGTTACGTCCTTATAAGTCGAATTATAAACACGTGATAGATTATGGGCCTATCCATATCGAGAAAGACTTAATATACGAAGAAACGCTGATTCAAATTGTCGATAGAAAAGAACAAGATCTACGGAACAAAGTCATAACTTTCGTGAAGGTAATATGGAAGAACCACGATGCAGAAAAAGCAACGTGGGAATTGGAAGAAAAGATGAAAAGGAATTACCCTGAATTGTTTGTGTAATTTTTTTATATATATAGTGAGATTCTGGGGATAGAATCCTTATAAGGGGGAGAGAGTGTAACGCCCCAGAAAATTGAACCTTTTGTAAATACTTTTATAATGAATAAAATAATATTATTTTTTATTATTATGTGGTAGTAAGATGAATGTCATTTTATAACCTAGAAATGTCAAAAAGTCGTAGTATTTTAACTACGTGAATGAATTAAAGTGTTTGAATTTTCAAGACAAAAATAAAAGCTTTCCAAGAAATTTTCCGAAAAACACTATTCATCGATTTCTGCTCGAGAATTATTTTTGAACTTCCGAGAAATCTGTAACGTTATAATATCAAGGTGAGATAGATTATGTAATAATAATCTAAGTATAGAAAACTCAATATTTAGCATGCGGACTTAATTAGAGAACGTTAAGAATATTAAGAGATGAGTGAGTTTTATACACATGAATTGGATACATTCGGGCTTAATTTATTGTTGTTCTCAAGTCTTTTAGAATAGTTTTTAAGTGTTTGTGTCTATTCAAGCATTTTTTATGTTATTTTGTAGGAATTGGGACAAAAGTTTCTTGGATCGATATTTGGGGTGGCTATATTCGCGTTTTCCGCTTGTTATTTACACAACAGTCAATTCAGAGCCAATTTGAGTATAGTTCTGGACCTTATTTTGAAACACTTAAAGAAGAAAAGTTGTAGATCTACTTCTACTCTTTTCGGATCATCTTGAATCAACGAAATCGGAGTTTGGATGAAGAAGTTATGGCCATTTTCCCAAAGGACGTTGGAGCAGAAAATGTCAGAACATGTGTCAGCGCCGGGGCTCCAAAAATAGGCTTATGCCCAGCGTCGGGGCATTGGGGGGCAGGATTTGAACGTCAAGCCCAGCGCTGGGGCGCTAGGGAAGGGCTTGGTGATGGCCTAGACGCGTTTTTGGGCGAATTTTGACACATTTTTTACTCCAAATTGGATTGGGTTTGTTCCTAAGCTAAAAATTGGACTTGTAACCTATAAATACATGATGTAAGGCATAAAATAAAGGGAGATTACATAGATTAGACTAGATTAAACATTCCATTAAATTAGAATCTAAATCCTAGTTCTTAATTAGCCATTGAAGATTGAAGCAAATTGAAGAACACTGAAGATCAAGAGCAAGAGCAAAAGAGGAGCATCAGATTTGCTGACAACAGATTCTATTCTCTTCTCTTATCATACTTTTATCTTTTAATGTCTATTCAGTTGTGGATTCTTGGTTTTAATTCATTAATTATGAACTAACTCATTTATTAAGATTTTAATTGAACCTTTTATGGCTATAAATTAGTTATTTAATTTATTCCAATTATTTGTGTCAAAGTGAGTTGTTTATCTTGCCTTATGCTTATTGATTAATTATCTAATCAGTAATTACTTTGTTACTCTAGAAGGAATTGGAAGAGGAATTTTAGGGTAAGAACTGGGCATGATATCATGTGACTTAGTTATTTGCACAGTGAATAATTAGGTTTGTGAATAGAATGGAAATATCTGTTTGTCGCATGTAACAAATAAGGAATTGGGGTTATAACGAGTTTAATTCAATTGTTTTGCATAGGAATATAGCAAAATTAATCTGGATTAAATAGAAGGCAATTGATCACTTGGAAAAGGGCTTTTGGCATTTGAGAATTCCTGTTAACAATTTAGTAGACATAATAATTGGGATAATTGCATAATTGATTTATAGTTCATAATTGGGGATATTGGAGTCTTAATCCTTATTTACTTGAATTCAATCAAATCTTGATTTTGTTTATTTGCTTTCTTTTAGACTAATCTCTTTTAATTGTTTAATTTAGTTTTCTTAATTAGAATATTCACAATTTGTAATTGTTTAAATAAAATTGATTTGGTTAAGAGTTAGTATTTGGTAATTTTTATTAAATAATTCCTCGTGGGAACGATACTCTACTTTCACTTTATTACTTGTTGACCGTGTATACTTGCACGTATTCATTGATTGCGAAATCGATCAACATTAAGCATTTAGAAGATATTATATTGATCGTATGATACGTAAGTATTATGCGAGGTATTGAATATAAGTATAATACGAAGTATTATACGAGTATGTATGGAGAATGGAATAACGTATATTACGAATTAATATACGAGCTAGAATACAAGGATTATACGTATAGTATTTGTAATAAGGCTTTTAGCCAATTAAGTAGGACTTGTAGAATTGTTAGCAAATTGGTAGAGTCCAATAAGAATTGGATGTACAAACCTAAGTGTTTATTAGACAAAAGCCCAAAGCAACTTAATGCAAGCCCAACAATGAATAAGCTAAGTTAATTAATTTAAGCCCAATGTATTGATCCAATTGGTTAGACATGATCCATGGAGCAACCAAGGTTGATATGGGTTGTCTTGGTGGGCAAGACCTTTGTGTGATAGCCAAGTACTTTAAGTAATGACCAAGTAAGAGATAAGTGTTGTGCTTAACAAGTAATGAATAGTAACGAGGTGATTAAAGGAGGTGGGATGTCCTAATGACTCGTATGCCCTCACTTTGGCTTTCCTATAAATAGAACGCTAGGATTTTCATTGTTGCTTATTATTTTCAACCAACAACTTCTCGTATAAAGCAACTTATTGGTTAGAGAAAATAAGCACATATAAGTCAAACATCCTTTGTTAGATTTTCAAAGAGGAAGAAGACTAGTTCATCAAGGGTAAGACTCTTGTCTAATAATTATCCATCTCTATCATTGTAGGGTGATAAGATAAGTGTAACTTAATAAGCATGTATGCTAAGAACATGTAAGAATTGAATAAGCAATGGACTTAAGCCGAATAAGTCATGAATAAGTAACTTAAACCTAAATAAGTTATAAACTTATAAAGAACTTATGGTTAACTTGTCATTTGTTTGTCATATGAAGTTAGTATGTTTGATAAGATGTGAGAATGTTGATTAAAGGACTTAAATCTATAATAAGTCATAAGGAATGAAAATTTGTAGCTTATAAGTTATTAAGTCATAAACTTATGAAGAATAAGTCAAAACCTAATTTAAAAATAAGTTGGTGTAATAAGTAGTTTAAAATGTTCATATGATGATTAGAATCCATTTAGAACGTTGATCAAATCGTTAATAATGAAGTTTTGCTGGAATTCACACGATTGGACGATAATCGTCGAATTCGTGAAATTCTCGGAATAGAAGTCAAATTTTGTGTTTAAGCTTGGAAACGTTGGTTTTCGATGGAGTCAAGTCATATTTGGCATTATAGAGTTGCAGACTTGAAAATGACTGGATTTCGACTTAGAACGAAGAAACAAGCGTTGAACGTTCACGAACGTTTACTGTTTTCATTAAAAATGAACTAATAGGTGAATTTTTAGCAAACGAAGTCAAATAGATAAAATTCTTACATGAACGCATAGAGTATGTAATTTGTGAACCGTAGGCTTTTCAACAAGCCAATTCAGACTTATAATGAAGAAGTTATGCATCCGGGAATTTCTCAAAATTAAAAGTCTGTCAAAATTTTCTAGTGCACAGAGTTGGCGCCGCGGCGCCAACCCAAGGTATATTGGTGGCGCTGCAGCGCCATATACAGTGCAATGACATACTGCATAGTCGTGCCGCGGCGCGAACATGAGGGTTAAGTGTGGCGTCGTAGCGCCAAGGCCAGGCTCTGGCTACTGCAAACTCGCGTCGCAGCGCGAGATGAAAGGCAATGACTGGCGCCGCAGCGCTAGTCCTAGGATTTAGCCAGAGAAGAAAGTTTATAAGTATGAAATAAATGGTAAGTCTTTAGTAATAAACTAAAGCTTGACGAACATGGTTTAAGACATTGTTAAACCTTAATTATGTTACCTAAAAGGTAAAAATAAGTGATCAAACATGAACATAATGACAATGTAAGAACAATGTGAACTATATCAAAAAATCCGGAACAAATAATAACAAATCTAAGTCATGGTTAGATTGAGAAGAAGGGTAAGATTCAGTAGGAACCATGTATGTTCATTCATGACCTAATGTGTTATGTGATGTTATCATCTACTGTAGAGACTTAAAAAAGAACATGTAATAATAGTAGCAGACGCTAAAGGCAAGTATTCTGACCCTTGTTCCAGTTCAATCTGGACAAGATTTGTAATTCATTTATCCTTATGCATGAGTCTTGTATGATGAAGTCAAAGCCAATTCTTTCGGCTAGACTTATATTATGTTTCTATCCAGCATGGTCAATGTTTAGCAAGTTATATTGGTGTGGTTTTCAAACAAAGACTGAGTATGCTAAAAATGTTTTTTCGTCAAACGGCAGGCACGTGAGGTTGCCAGAACTTAAATGTACACACGTTTAATTAATGTAGTGTTGATCAACATAGAGTACTATAGGTTGATCACCTAGACGTGCTCGTAAGAAATGTCAGACTTGCGGACTTAGTGTCGGGATGTCCTTTTCAAAAGAACTTATGAAATGCTCAAGGTCTTGGACAAGAATTGATGTTTTACTGAATATTGTTGTTATAAAACGTTTTGAAGGAAAAGAAGTGCTATTTTGAATTATCGATAGTACTTTATAACTATTGTTCAGTTATTGAAGATATACGATTCCTATGTTTCAAGCATGTTGGTTATTAGAATTGTTGTACTTGCTGAGCTAGTCATGCTCACTCTTGCTTGAACCATATGAACACAACTAAGATCAAACGGGCCGAAGCCTCCGGCAAGGATAAAGGCAAGGCGAAGACAAACTCGTAGAATACTTATGTAATAGTATAGGGTGAATGATTGTAATATATTTGATATTATGACAAGAACAATGTAATGGTTATAAAGAACTTGGGGAAATGTTAATATTATTTTGAGTATATGGAAGACATATTCGTTCCTTTGAGACTTTTTAATTGAATTTATGTGTGAATGGTAGTACCGTGTAGCACCATCTATCGGGTTGGAAGATACCTGGATTTGGGGGCATCACAATAAACATTAGGAATGCGAAACCTAGGTTATAACCTTAGAAGAAAACTCTTATAGAGGATGATAGGAGATGGATTGAGGAAATTCATCAAGTTTTGGTTGTACTTAATAAAATATCATTTCATTTTATCAATGAATATATTTTATTATGGTAATGATGTTTGTTTTGTTTATAGGATGTCTGAGGATAGACAAGGTAGTCACTCAGTGGAGCAGTTACCAGTAGAGCATGAGCTACTGGAGAAAACACCCCAGGATACCTTGATAGGAGATTTGTTGTAGAGAAACAAACAAATGGAGGGTAGGATAAGGCAACTAGAGGTGGAGAACCACACCTTGCAGTACACGGAGCAATAGTATAAAGATGTGGCTTATCAAGCCCAGATGGATATGGTGGAACTAAAGGGAAAGTTAGAGCAGTCAGAGCTGCAGTTAGGAATGTTTTGGGTGGAACATCAGGCGATGCTTGCTGAGCTAGATCTAGAGAAGGTGGAGAGGGTCCAAGTTAGGAATGTATGGTACGAAGCAACTGAAAGGGTGGACCAGCTAGAGATTGAGCTGCAAGTTAAGGAGGTCAGAATTGAGACGTTGGGGCTGGCACTAGATTCAGCCTATAAGAGTCAGGGGAGAGGTACCAAGAGGCCTCACATGGGGATAGAGGAGTCGATTCGATCAGTTCGACGCCGAGTCATGAAGGGATTATTTCCCCAGGAGCACATTCAGGTGACCTAGCAGGGCCACCAGTGAAGATAATGATATGGACCAGTTATTATGTAGATAGATGCAGTAGTACCCTTTTTGTTTATTAGGGTTTTATGTAAACCTCAGCAAGTATGAGGTAATATGTAGGTATGTTGTATCCTCATTTGTGTATGTAGGGGATTGTGATCCCATCTTTTATGTTTTAAATGGGATAGTAGCATTTATAGTAATATGTCATGTAGGAAGGTGTAAGACACAAAGATTTGGTATATGAATATAAAGGCAGTATTATGTTATGTGAATTAAGATGGTAAGTTGTCTATCAGATAGTATATTTAATTTAGCAAACTGACTTATTTAATTCAACAAACTGAATGGGTAATTTAGCAAATTTAATCCATTAATCCGGTAAGCTGAACTCAAAAGTCCAGTAAACTAAATTTGTCACATCATGAATATGTGATTGTTTAAGTTTAAATTATGTGTTACATACTAAACACTAATAAGAAATGACATAAGATGTAAAACAAGAAAAAATTAACTTTAGGTTTTCCTTAATCAGATAATGTCGCCTAGAAGAGAAACACGAAATCAAAGGGTAGAAGAATCTATTAACAATGCAGTAGATCAAGTAGCAAACCTGATGCAAGATTTTATGGACATGTTAGCACAATCGATGCAGAACAGAGCACCAATAACAAGGAATAGGTCTGATAATAGATTGGCAAGTTTTATAAACTTTAAGGCAGTGGGACCGTCCGAGTTTAGGGGAACCACTTGTTGGGAGATTGCATATTTAAAATTTAATGTTGAAAGTAACTATTCATAATTATATGTAAAGTCCTTCAAGGAACACATGTACAAGGACTTAGTGGTAGATCAAACTTGTTAGGTTGATATGAGCTTTAATTTTTATCATTCTGTAAAAGAATGTATAGAAGAAAAGATCAAACCTATTTGGTTGATCTATATCTTGAAATGTAATAGATAGGCATCAGCATAATCGTAGTATGTCAAGCTGATCAAAAGATTGCAGAAGCCAAGATAGAATCGTAGAGTATCCAGAATCGTAGTCTGTCTGCTTTGGAGGGCCTCTCCTAGAATCATAGAGTGGTCCGAATGTATGCCGAGTCAAATTTAAGAATCATAGGGTGCTCTTGGAATCGTAAAGTCTGCAAGGCAAGCAAGTGAAAATCGTAGAGTACCAGAACTTAAGAGAAATCGTAGTGTCCTCATCCTTCAGTACCAGATCAAGCTCTAAGGTGGCAAGACACCACGATCAAGATTATAGTGTATCATCTGTCCGTATCAGAAGCATCGAGCAGTGTCCATTATTTTAATTATAAAGGTCAACACATGTGGAATGGATTATAGACGTTGACAGTATCCGGAGTCCCAATGACACGACAGTCATCCTTAGTATGCAACAAAGAAATGTATTAAAGAAGCTAAGGAAAGTACTATAAGTCAGCAGAAAACACCTTTTCAGGTGTTAGGTGAGATAGCAGTCTGCAGTGTCAGTGGGCCAGACAGTTGGACATAAAGTTTTTAGAAAGTCACCATCAATGCTCAGAAATATCAAATAAATTTAATGCTTCAATGGATGTCTTCAAATGGATATATTTCAAAAGCATCATATATACAAAACACAAGCAAGTGAAAAGAAAAGGCAAGCAAAGAATGAAAACGTTGAAGAACACTCAACTGTAAGACCCCGAATTTTATGAAATAAAAGTATTCAATTTTTATTATAATTATTATTCAGTAAATGGTTAAATTAATAAAAATTTAAAGTTAAGGGTGATTTATGTAAAGTTTACAAATACGTAAGTGGTTATAAAATACTCATTTTTGTCAGGGAATATTCGTTTGGTCGTGGAATATTCTTGTTATCGGGGAATATTCGTACGATGGTGCAACCATTTGTGGGCCCATAATAGAAAATTGTCGGATGAAGAAAATGACAAGTTTGAGTTTTTATAAATAACGGCATAATTTTTACCGTTAAAATTGTTGGAATACCTGGTGGTTAAAATACAGTAATACGCGTGGTTGCACAGTAGCACACAGTATTGCACAGTATTATTGGATTATTGATTCTTACGTAAGAAGATACTACTCAATAATTGTTACAGTAATTATTGTTCAATATTTTATTTATTGAGTCAATAATTGCTACGTTGATATTTTATATTATTGTTGTTTCAATAATTATTACTGCACATACTTTTCTATTATCAGATCAATAATTCATATTATTTGAATAATATTATTAGATAGTATTATTGGCAATGTCTAAGGAAGTTCTGTCTAGAAAAGGGGTTTGGTCACCTAATTGCGCGTCAGTAATGAGAAATCCTTATCGGAAAGCCCCCTTCTTTCTTGGGAACGACCTGGTTGTCATTATTGTAATTTTGTAATATTACTTGTGAATAATTAATTATTGATTTTTATGATAAGGAAATATTTATTTTATGTGGTTATAAATGAAGGAATTAATGTTGAGGTGTTTTATCAGCATTTTGTTGGAATTGAGGTGTTAAAAATCATCCGTATGTGGATTTTGGTCATTTTTTGTTTGGAATTTGAAAAACTTTCTTCTACAAAGTTGTAGAGAATTAAATTTTTAATGGAATGGACATAGAATTCTTATTTTTCTGATAAAAGGGCTATTTATTATGAATTATTGAAGTTTTAAAAATAAATATTTTAATTAAAAAATAGGTGGGCCCCACTCTTGTCCTTTGTTGGTGAAATGTGCTGAATTCATATCTCAAAAGTGGTGTGCCTATTCTTTCAAGATGGAGTGCTGCATGCAATTTTCTCAACTTTGGAATTCTGTCATTTTTCTATAAATAGGATTCTTAGTTAGAATTCAAAATCACACTAGAATCAAAAGTTTCTCTCTCAAAAATATCTAACGTATTTTTGTGAGTATTTAGATACTTTTAGAGTTGCTATTTAGTGCAAGTTTCCTTCAATATTATATTCGATATTCCAGCCAGAAGTACTATTCTTTTGAGGTGAGGGATGGTAAGGGATGTTATTTTCTTCGTAAATGATATTATTTCTTTCAGTATCATTATACCGAAATATTGGTATGAATTTTATTGGGAAATTTATACCTTTTTGTGTTGGGGTTACTATTCACATATATGACACTATTCACGTATGCAACACTATTCATGTATATGGCACTATTTACATATATAGCACTATTTACATATACGGTACTACGTACGAATACAAAGTACTATTCATGAGTTACTATTCATGAGTTACTATTCATAGGTTACTATTCACGGGGTACTATTCAAGATAAAATTGCTTTCTTTTTCTGACCAAATTATCATTGATTTATGAATGTTACTCTTGAAATTAAATCCATGTTTTAATCATATTATTTTTATTATCATATATAACATTTTTATAACCCTGGTTGTAAGACCCCGAATTTTATGAAATGAAAGTATTCAATTTTCTTATAATTATTCTATTTAGTAAATGGTTAAATTGATAAAAAGTTAAAGTTAAGGGTGATATGTGAAATTTTTTCAAAGTAAGCAAGTTATTATATAATATTCGATTGGTCGGGGAATATTCATTTTAACAGGGAATATTCGTACGACAACACAATTATTGGTGGACCCCACAACGGATATATTGTCGTAGTAAGAAAACAACAGAATTATCTTTTTATAATGGTGAAAGTGTTACCGTTAAAATTGTTGAACTATCCGGTAGTAAAAGTACAGTAATACGTGTGGTTGCATAGTAGCACACGGTATTGATTATTGATGCTTACGTGAAAAGTCACTTAGTTATACTCAATTATTGCTACAGTAATTAATGCATCATATCTCTCATATTATTGATTCAATTATTGTCACAATATCATCTTCATAATATGTTATATTATTAAATCAATAATTGAGACGGAAAAGTTATTCATATTATTATTTGCAATATTGACAATGTCTAGAAGTTCTGTTAAGGAGAGGTTTGGTAACCTAATTGCGTGCCAATAAGGAGAAATCCTTATCGGAAAGCCCCCTCTTTCCTGAGAACGACCTGGTTGTTAAATATTGTGAATTATAATTTTAATGATGAATAAGTTTGTGTTGATTAAAGATGAAATTGATAGTTCCATTGTGTTGGAATTATTAGTGTTAGTGAAAATTGATATTTATTTCGATAATAATTGATGTCTTGAGGTTATATTGACCAATTGGGTAATTAATCGGATAAATGAGCAATTAATTGCTATTGATTCACATGATTATAACTATTTGTTCACATGTGTGTACTATTTATTCACATTCATTTACTGTTAGGGGAGTTGGTACAAGATTGATAATACTTGCATGACTAAGTTAAAAATGGAGGTATAGTTGAAGGTACTATACTATAATTAATTTTTTCACATGTTTAGAATTATTGAGTCACATGATTTACTATTGATTCACATGATTTACTATTAGGGGAGGTGGTGCAAGTTTGATAATACTTGCATGGCTAAATTAAAAATGAAGGAAAAGATGAAGGTATTATACTGTAATATTTTAAGCCTCAAAATCTGTAATTATCGAAACTATATTTTCCTATAAATAGAAGCTCATTCCTTCATTATTTTTCATCAATTCACTAAAGCTATAGAGCAGTTATTATAGAGAGAAATTATAGAAAGAAAGAAGAAGAGAAGTCTCCTACCTCACTATTCCAGTATCCAGTTTTCTTCTGAGGTAAAGGATATTATTATTATAGTAAGTGGTATTATTCTTTCGTATTCATGAAGAGAGTTATTTTCTTTCAATACTAGTAAGGGTTGTTATTCCATTATTTATTATTATGTTGGAATAACCTGTCTATGAGAAGTACAGTATACATGGTGAAATTCTTCTGTTATTCCATTCTTTATTATTCTGTTGGAGTAACCTGTCTGTGCGGTCTATCGCATGCCTGATGAATTCTTCTGTTATTCCATTCTTTATTATTCTGTTGGAATAACCTGTCTGTGCGATCTATCGCATGCCTAGTGAATTTTGTTGTTATTTCATTCTTTATTATTCTGTTGGAATATCCTGTCTGTGCGGATTACGCATGACCTGGTTCCATTCTTTATTATTCTGTTGAGAATAACCTATCTGTGCAGTCTATCGCATGCATGGTGAATTCTTCTGTTATTCCATTCTTTATTATTCTTTTGGAATAACCTGTCTATGTGGATTACCGCATGCATGGTGAATGATCCTTCGTATTCATTCTTTATTAAATTGTGGAAATAATCTGTGTACGTGGATTACCGCATGGCGGGTGAAAATCCATTTGTTGTTTTGTATATTCTATTATACTCGTATGAGATATCATTTCTTTTGTACTCGTCATGGAATATCATTTTCTTTTGTATTTTTTTTACAAGTTACTATTCACTCTAGTATTATTCACTCGGGTATTCGGGGCACTTTTCGTGTCAGAGTACTATTCAGGATTTACTATTCATGGGTTACTATTCACCCGAATATTATTCACTCAGGTATTTGTGGTACTTTTCATGCTGGGATACTATTCACGAGGTACTATTCCCGAAGTACTATTTATAGGGTACTATTGCGGGGTACTATTTACCCGAAAAATATTTTTTTTTCTATCCAAATTATTTTTGGTACATGAATATTATTCTTGAATTTTACTCCACAAAGCAGTATCATGTTGACAATTTGGATATTTTTAAACTCTAGATAAATTTAAAGTCTTTAATATTTATCTTTGATTTCGTTTGATTAATGCTTATATCATTGTCATCATCCTTATGCTTATATTGTGATGAAAGTCATCTTTGGCTTACGTGCAAAGATGGACTGTTGATTATTGGTGTTACAGTTGTATATCTTTGGCTTACGTACAAAGATGGACTGTTGATTATTGGTTTTACAGTTGTATATATTTGGCTTACGTGCAAAGATGAACTGTTGATTATTGGTTTTACAGTTGTATATCTTTGGCTCACGTGCAAAGATGAACTATTGATTGATGAGTATCTTTGGCTTAAGTGCATAAATGAACTATTTATTGGTATGATTATGACCAGGGATCATTCGGTATAATCATGACCCGTAATGTTATAGATGATGTGGTAAAAGTCCTTAGTGGCCCGTAGTGCATTGATGGACAGTTATTGGTATGATTATAACCAGGGATTATTCGGTATAATTATGACCATTGATGATTACATGAATATCCTTGGCCGTATTACAAGGATGATTCAATGATGTGGATTATTTATTAAGCTGAGTCTCAGCGATAAAATATTGTGTGAGACCCTAGATTTTATGAATAAATATTTAATTTTCTCGAAATAATTTTTTGAATATTATGGTGTGGATTTAATATAATGTTATAGTTGTGGGTAATATTTATAAATTTTGCAAAGTATGCAAGTTGTTATATTATATTCGATTGGTCGGGAAATATTCTTTGTGTCGGGGAATATTCGTACAATGGCACAATCATTGGTGGACCCCACAACAGAATTATTGTCGAATTGAGAAATCGACAAAAATATTTTATGAAAATGACGGCGGAAGTTTTACCGTTAATACTGTTGAACTACTCGGTAGTAAAAGTACAGTAATACGCGTGGTTGTATAGTAGCACACGGTATTGATTATTGATGCTTATGTAAGACGTCACTCAGTTATACTGCATTATTGCTACAGTAATTGTTGCATCATATCTCTTATATTATTGATTCAATTATTGCATAGTATAATGTGCATAATATGTTATTTTATTAAATAAATAATTGAGACGATAAAGTTATTCATATTATTAAATTGTAATATTTACAATGTCTAGAAGTTCTGTCAAGGAGAGGTTTGGCCACCTAATTGCGCGCCAATAGGGAGAAATCCTTATTGGAAAGCCCCCTCTTTCCTGGGAACAACTTGGTTGCTAAATATTATGAGTTATAATATTAATGATGAATAAGTTCGTGTTGATTAAAGATGAATTTGATAGTTTCATTGTGTTGGGATTATTTGTGTTAGTAGAAATCGACATCTATTTCTATAATAATTGATGTCTGGAGGTTATATTGTTCAATCGGGTATTCGGGATACTTTTTGTGTTGGAATACTATTTACGAGTTACTATTCACGAGTTACTATTCATGAGTTACTATTCACGAGTTACTATTCATGAGTTACTATTCACGAGTTACTATTCACCCGATTACTATTCACTCTAGTATGGTTCACTCGGGTATTTGGGTACAATATTATTCCATGAGGAGATGTGCTAATTTTTCTTATCGTTGGTTGAAATTATAATAGTAAATCAATATGGATCGTTGATTTAAAGTCTTAATAGTAACTTGTCCCTTCAATATTACCAAGGGTTAATTATCCCTTCGCAAATACTAGTTATCTCTTCAATATTACCAAGAGTTATTTGCCTCTTCGGTGTTCCAAGGGTTAATTACCCCTTCGTAAATAGTAGTTGTCTCTTCAATATTACCAAGAGTTATTTTCCTCTTCGGTGTTCCAAGAGTTAATTACCCCTTCGCAAATAGTAGTTGTCTCTTCAATATTACCAAGAGTTATTTTGACCCTTCGTTAAGACCAAGAGCCACTCTCAGTTTTTTTTATAAATAGAAGCTCATTCCTTCATTATTTCTTACGAATTCACTGAAACTCTAGAGAGAGAAATTATAGAGAGAAAGAAGAAGAGTGTTCTGCCACTTCACTACTTCGATATCTAGTGTCTTTTACGGTAAGGGATATTATTTGTTGTACTCGTAAGGGGTGTTATTCTTTCTTATTCATGAAAAGAACTTCTGTTATTCCATTCTTTATTATTCTGTTGGAATAACCTGTAAAAGTGGCATACCCTATACATAACCTGTATACGCGGCATACCCTATACTTGGTGAAATCCTTATGTTATTCCATTCTTATTTATTCTGTTGGAATAACCTGTATATGCGAAATCCCCTATACTTGGTGATCTTCTTCTGTTATTCCATTCTTTATTATTCTGTTGGAATATCATGTCTGTGTGTTTTACACCGGACCTGGTTCCATTGTTTATTATTCTGCATTTATTATTCTGTTGGAATATCATGTCTATGTGTTTTACACCAGACCTGGTTCCATTGTTTATTATTCCGCATTTATTATTCTGTTGGAACATCCTGTCGGTGTGAATTTCACCTGACCTGGTTCCGTTATTATTATTCTGTTGGAATAACTAACTATGCGAAGTACCGCATGCATGGTGATATCTTTTGTTATTCCATTCGGTATTATACTCAGTTGATTAAAATTTTGACTTCTATACTCCATGAAATTAGTGGAATATCCTTGATATTTGCGCTTCATCCAGTATCTTTTCATGGAAATATTCTTCTGAGCATTCTTGAATTTTACTCTACAAAGAAGTATCATGTTGACAATTTGGACGTTATTGGTTCTTGGATAAATTAATTTTTGAACTTGTTTTATTGAATTATTATGGCATTGTCATCATCCTCATGTTATATTATGTTGAAAGTCATCTTTGGCTTACGTGCATAGATGGACTTAGTATGATTATGACCAGGGATCATTCGGTATAATCATGGCCTGTTATAAATAATGTGATAAAAGTCCTCAGTGACCTGTAATGCATTGATGAATAGTTTTTGGTATGATTATGACCATGGTTTATTCGGTATAGTCATGACCATTAATGATTTAATGAAAATCCTTGACCGCGGTACAGGGATGATTAGATGTGGTGGTTTATTTATTAAGCTGAGTCTCAGCGATAAAAATTGATGAAAACCTTTTAAAACATAAAAGATAGTATACTTTATTCTCTACTTGACTCTTTTAATGGATTGCATATTCCGCTGCAGTTAAACTTGATGTCTATTGTATATTATCAGTTTAACATTGTTTAAGACTAATGGTAATTTATTTTGTATTATCTTAGTCATAATATTTCTTACTGGGCTAGTTGAGCTCACCCTTTCCTTCACTGTTCTCTTCAGGAAATGAGAATATAGCTGGGACGAGTCGGGAAATGGAGTGACGGTTCAGATGATAGCATTAGTAGTCCTCACTATTCTGTTAAATAGTGTGACAATAAATGTAATGAGGACTGAATTTGAGTTTGTATACTGTCTATGAGGACTCCATTGAGAATGGATATTGTCTAGAAGGCAGTATTCTTGTTTAAACTCTCAGTTTATGTTTTGTCGTATTTTACACGACAGCTGTATAGTAAATTTGTATTTGTATTGTGTACCATATATTTGGCGACTCAAGATGGGTGATGAATACCTAATTTTGGGGGCATCACAGTTGGTATCAAAGCTTAGGGATATGATCCCTGGCTGAGATGTGAGACAAGAAATAGGAGGGGAGAGACGGGAAATTCCTTCGCTAGTGTGACGTACCTAAGTTTATTTGGTATTTAATTGGTCGGTCAGAGTATAGGGATAATATGTAATATGTTATTTAACCCTTGTTTTGTGACAGTGTTTGCGAATGACATCTGAAAATATTGAGATAAGCAGTGAAGTACATGAGACCACTGAGTCAGCTCAAGCAAAAGGTAACGACCAACAACATGATAATAATCATACCGGTGGCAACGACCATCAGAACAACGATAACCATCGTGGAGGAAATTATCATGCCAAGAATGGTAACCACTTCGATGGTAATCATGGCCAAGATAATAGAAGTGGAAATTTCAAGAAGAGAATGTCATTTAGCTCGATTTTGTTGTGCACCAAAGTCAAGTCTAGCTGGGATGGTGGCAGCAAAGGCGGCTAAGGACAAAACAAAGTCGGTGGTTTCAGGAAGAGCGTTTTTCGTGACTTCTCAAAGAGCATCCCATTTTTAATAAAAATATTTATTTCTGAAACTTCAATAATTCATAATAAATAGCCCTTTTATCAGAAAAATACAAATTCTATGTCCATTCCATAAGAAATTTAATTCTCTACAACTTTGTAGAAGAAAGGTTTTCCAAATTCCAAACAAAAAATGACCGAAATCTACATACGGACGATTTTTAATACCTCTATTCTGACAAAATACTGGTAAAACACCCCCATTCTGACAAAATACTAATAAAACACCTCAGCATTAATTCCTTCATTTATATTCACATAAAATAAATATTTTCTTATCAGAAAAAATAATAATTAATTATTCACAAATAATATTACAGAATCACAATTATGACAACCAGGTCGTTCCCAAGAAAGAAGGGGGCTTTCCGATAAGGATTTCTCCTTACTGGCGCGTAATTAGGTGACCAAACCCCTTTCCTAGATAGAACTTTCTTAGACATTGCCAATAATGCTATCTAATAATATTATTCAAATAATATGAATTATTAATCTAAAAATGGAAAATACTGTGCAGTGACAGTTATTAAAACAACAATAATATAAAATATCAACATAGCAATTATTGAATCAATAAAATAAAATATTGAATAGTAATTACTGTAACCATTATTGAGTAGTGCTTTCTTACGTAAGAATCAATAATCCAAAAATATTGTGCAATATCGTGCGCTACTGTGCAACCACGCGTATTACTTTACTTTAACCACCAGGTATTCCAATAGTGTTAACGGTAACAACTACGCCGTTATTTTTAGAAAACTCATTATTGTCATTTTCTTCATCCGACAGTTTTCCGTTATGGGGCCCACAAATGGTTGCGCCATTGTACGAATATTCCCCGACAACAAGAATATTCCACGACCAAACGAATATTCCCTGACAACAATGAATATTTTATAACCACTTGCTTATTTTAAAAAATTTATATATATCACCCTTAACTTTAAACTTTTATCAATTTAACTATTTACTAAATAAAAAAATTGAATACTTTCTCAACTCTATGATCTGAAAAGAAAGCTTGTTCAGCTTTTCAGTTCTTTCGAACACAAGCTTAACAGCAACTGAGTAGCACAATTCAAGAACTTAATCATCAAGTGAAGTGAGAAGTTCCAAGTCAGAAGGACTTGAAAATTTCTAAGCAAACTAAAAAGTACCAAGTCTGCTGCACTTGAAGAGTTCAAAAGTGAACTAAGAAGTTCCAAGAATGTTGGTCTTGAAGGAATCTGTGATTCAGATATTGTAAAGATATCCTTAGTGGATTTCCTACTCAAGGAGTAGAAGAGTGGACTAGGAGCTTTAAGTGCTCTGCGCCACTTAAAATCATTGTGTCTCTTATATTCTAGCCATAACTACTATAACTGCCATAACTGCTTTACTCCTATTAATTCATTATATCTTGAAGGGAAAATAAACAAATCTTAATTCGTCTGTGTTTAAATCATTATCAAAACTAACAAGTATTTTGATTAAAAGAATTTTTAAAATATCTATTTAAAATAACTATTGTGCCTCTGGAAACTAATAATTGGTATCAAAGCAGGTTCTATCAAATAGCCTACAAAGCTTAAGTAGATCCAATGGCACATCTGATAAGCGAATCAAAGACTGGAGGAGGAAGGAAGCCACCTATGTGCAACAAAGATAAATTCGCCAACTGGAAAGTTTGTATGCAAGTCTACATGGATTCAATGGATAAAGATCTATTTGAAACTGTTCAAAATGGGCCCTACATTCCTACCAAGCTTGGACCTACAGCAGAAGATCCAAACAGAATTCATACCAAGGTCAAAGAAGAATGGACTGATAGCTTGGACCTACGGCAGAAGACCCAAACAGAATTCATACCAAGGTCAAAGAAGAATGGACTGACAACGAAAAGAAAGTTGTCCAACTCGACAAGAAGGTCAAGAACATTTTGTTCCAATCGTTAGAAGACGATCTATTTGAAAATGTGGTCAACATCAAAACAGCAAAGGAAGTATGGGAGGCATTGCTCATCATGCATTAAGGAACAAAAGAAGTCAAAGAAAACAAGCAATCTCTCTTGACTCAACAATATGAAATGTTTTCCCACGTTCAAGGAGAAAATGTCTCTTCAACCTATGAAAGATTCAATGTTCTGCTCAACTCTCTTCGATCCTTTGGAAAGATTTATCCAAACAAAGATTTAATCATAAAATTCATGAGAGCCCTACCTAGCAAATGGGATGCCAAAACCACTGCCATCAGAGAATCAAAGAATCTCCATGAAATGACTGTCCAACAGTTATATGGCAACCTTCTTACGTATGAACTGGAGCTGACTCAATGAGTAGATACTCTATCTGAAGGAAGAAAGAAGGACAAAGGGGTTTCTCTCAAAGCAACGGATAACAACTTCAAAGCCAACGCTGAAAATGACTCTGACTATGATGAAGATGATGATGAGGACTTTACAATGATGGTAAGAAGACTCAAAAGGTTCATGCGTCAAGGAAGAATCAGCAAACCTAAGAAAATCAACAACTACAACAGTCAGGAGAAAAAATAAATGACTTATGCTACAATTACAAAAAGACTGACCATTTCATTGCAAACTGCAACAAGCCTCTCAGAGAAGAACTAAAGAGGAAATCAAATTCAAAGAAATAATTCAAAGGAAACAAGAGGCCCCAGAAGAAAGATAAAGGTCTTGTGGCCGAAGGATTGTGGAGTGACTCAGACAATGACTCGACTCCCGAATCTGGAGATGATGAAGATCCTCAAATGGAAAATCTTAGTTTGATGGCCAAACATGCAAAGGATAAGAAGAGCTCTGACATTCATGAAGTAAGTATAGATGAGGTATTTGACTTTAACTCTCCTGATGTAGACATTGATGATTTAAGAACTGTACTACATGGCATAACATCTGATCTACATCAATACATGAAATGGTTCAGAGTTATGTCCAAAGATTATTCTCTTCTTTAAAAAGAGAAAGAGAAAGTTCAAGAAGAACTGAAAATAGCCCTTCTAAGTACTAACTCTCTCTTTAAATTCAAAGCTGAGAATAAGCTCTTAAAACAAACCAATGAACTTAATGCACAGAGAAAGTCAAGTCTAACCTCTAAAATTGAGGAATTAGAAAGGACAATCTCTACATGGAATAAATCCTCTTCTTCCATGGACTCCCTGATCTCCAGTCAGAGAAGTGCATCTAACAGAACAGGTTTAGGTTTTTGAGAATCTACCTCATAACCATATGTGGAAAAGATAAAGGAAACTAGATCTAGTAATGTTTCAAGTTCTAGTAGAAGCATTACATTTATGAAATCCTCATAGAAGGAAGAACCAGTCCAATCCTGCTCTTCTGATCCAATCCATGTTCCAAAGAATAAAGGATCTCGTGCTGGCCTAGGTTTCAAAAAAGAGAAGAGTAACTCAGTCACTACTCTCCAACCCCGAAGGATCGTAGAGCCGAATAAAATCAACTCCACGAACCAACCGGGAAGGAATGGTAGAGTCAAGCGTCACTCCTCACAAATCATGAAACACAAGGACACATGGAAAAAGGAGAATCATTATAAAAGAAGGATTACTGAGAACCCACATAAGTCCAAATAGAGGAAGAATCCACATACACACACAAGCATACATCATATTAGATGCTTTGTATGTAATAAGATTAGTCATAAGGCTGCAATATGCACCATAATCCTATGCATGTGATACCCCAAAATTAAGCAAATTTGGGTTCCCAAGGGTACTAACAAAATAGGACCCATGTAAGTATGGGTACCAAAATGAGAGTTTAATCTAACCACAGGAACAGAGCTCCACGATCACAACCTGGTATCTGGATAGTGGATGCTCAAGGCACATGACCAGGAACAAAGCTCTTCTATCTAATTTCATAGAGAAGGAGGGTCCATCAGTCATCTTCGGAGATAATGTCTCTGGTAAGACAAGAGGATATGGCTCAACTGGGAATGCTGCAGTATCCTTCAGTAAAGTTGCTTATGTGGAAGGTTTACAACACAATCTTCTAAGCATAAGCCAACTCTGCGACAAGGGTCATCAAGTCACTTTCCTCGACAATCAATGTCAAGTTAGAGATCTGAAGACATCCTCTATAAAGCTGACTAGAACAAGAGAAGGAAATGTCTACACTGTTAATCTTGGTCAACTAAGATATGATGAGACAATATGCTTTCTGGCTAAAGCATCTGAAGAAATAAGCTGGTTATGGCATAAAAGACGGTCTCATCTCAACTTCAAAAGCATGCCAAAACTGGTCTCCAAGGATCTAGTAACAGGCTTACCCAAATTCAGCTTCGTCAAAGAAAGGCCATGCAATGCCTGTCAGCTTGGAAAACAGACTAGAAGCTCATTCAAAAGCAAAAGTATCAACTCGATTGATAAGCCTCTATAGTTTCTCCTTATGGATCTATTTGGGCCAATTCTAATGACAAGCCTTGGAGGAAAAAGATACTCATTGGTTGTAGTGGATGACTACACCATATTCACATGGGTGTTCTTTCTAACTTCAACAGATGAAACAAGAACCCAACTAATCAAAATGTTCAGACTAGTGATGAATGAGAAAGGGGAGAAAATCAAGGCTATAAGGAGTGATCATGGTAGAGAATTCGACTTCACTGAAATAGACCAGTTCTGTACAGACAATGGCATCAGTCACAACTTCTCAACTCCATGAAGTCCTTAGCAAAACGGAGTAGCTGAAAGAAAAAACTGAACGTTGATAGAGGCTAGAAGAACTCTACTAGCAGCAACTTGTTTGACCGAATATTTCTGGGCAGAAGTTATCAATACTGCATGCTACACTCAGAACAGATCTCTTGTAAACTCTACGTTAAAGATGACTCCCTACGAACTATGGAGAGGAATAAAGCCAAGTGTCAGCTACTTTCATATGTTTGGCTGTGCATGCTATATTCTCAATAATGGAAAATAGTATCTGACAAAGTTCCAACCCAAGCTTGATGATGGAATCTTTCTCGGATATGCCACAGACAGTAAGGCTTATAGAGTGTTCAACAAGAAGACACTAAGTGTTGAAGTCTCAATCCACATCATCTTTGATGAAATAGACTTGCACAAAACAGTGTTTCAAGACACTACGAACGACAATTCAGACGAGGATGTCAAGCTCAACACCACGATCGTAGTCCCAAAAAATAAAATCGTCGAGCAAGGAGAAGAGATCGTAGAGAGAACTATGCAAGACAACGAACCTCCATATCAAGAAGCAAAAATTGATCTTTAAGGTCTCAGACAATAAGGCATCAAGACAGATGTTCCAACAGGAACCAAAAGGGCAAAAAATCACACTCATGATCTAATCATTGGAGATCCAAATGCAAGGGTCAAAACAAGGGCTGCCACTCAAAATAAATGTTTCTATCTAAGCTTCCTGTCATAAATGGAACCCAAGAAGATAGAAGAAGCTATTGAAGACTCAATTTGGATAGAAGCCATTTAAGAAGAACTAAATCAGTTTGAAAGGAGCAAAGTATGAAGATTAGCTCTAAGACCAAGAAATCACCTAGTCATTGGCACCAAGTGGGTCTTTAGAAATAAGATGGATGAAGATGGGTTAATCATAAGGAATAAGGCAAGACTAGTGGCTAAAGGCTACTCTCAAGAAGAAGGCATTGACTATGACGAGACCTTCGCACCTGTTGCTAGATTAGAAGCCATCAAGATATTCCTTGCCTTTGCTGCTCACATGAAATTCAAAGTATTTCAAATGGATGTCAAAAGTGCATTCCTGAATGGTGAACTTCAAGAAGAAGTATATGTGGAACAACCTCCAGGTTTTATCAATCCAACTCTCTCAAATTATGTCTATAGATTAGAGAAAGCCTTATATGGTCTTAAACAAACACTTAGAGCATGGTATGAAACACTAACTAACTTTCTTATTGAAAATGGTTTCACTAGAGGTAGAGTAGATACCACATTATTTCTTAGGAAGCATAAAGATAAAGTCTTATTAGTTCAAATATATGTTGATGACATTATCTTTGGTTCTACTGACGAAAAATTTTGTAAGAGATTTGCCAAGCTTATGCAGATCAAGTTTGAAATGAGCATGATGGGTGAGCTAAATTTCTTCCTTGGATTGCAAGTAAAGAAGACTGATGAAGGAATCTTCATAAACCATGCCAAGTACATTAAAGACTTACTTAAAAAGTATGGCATGGAATCAACCTCTCCCATGAAAACACCAATTGCTCCAGCAACCAAGCTTGACAAAGATGAGAAAGGTAAAGGTATTGATATAACTCAATACAGAGGTATGATAGTCTCTCTTCTATATCTAACTGCCAGTAGACCAGATATAATATTTCCAACATGCGTATGTGCTAGATTTCAAGCTAATCCTAAGAAATCACACTTGCCTGATGTAAAAAGGATTTTTAGGTATCTCAAAGGCACACCTCACTTGGGACTTTGGTATCCCAAGGAGTACTCCTTTGAACTAACAGGATATACAGATGTTGATTTTGTAGGCTGCAAGATCGATAGAAAAAGTACCAGTGGTACCTGTCAGTTGCTAGGAAACAGACTTGTGTCCTGGTTTAGCAAGAAGCAAAACTCAGTATCTACCTCAACAACAGAAGCTGAATATAGGGGTGTTAGCCGAGTAGATTAGCTCGATACTCGACTCGAGATCGGTTAAAAAATATGATCCAAAGTTTGAATTCGAAGTTGATTTGAGTTGAATATGATCCATACCCGTTTTCTGTTTAATGATACACGAGTCAAATTCGAGTATACCAGTATTCGCTCAGATTAGGGTTCGAGTAGTTCATTTTTTCTCGATACCTGCTCGATAAATCATATTCAAATACTGGTCTGATCCATACTAACAAGCTAAATATGTGATATTTGTATCAATCTTTATAATTTATAAAGTGTAGTATTAAATTGTGTAAGCTTGTACTTGAATAAATCAGTGAATTGATGGTCAATTCGTATTACATTCTTTATAATTTCTTTACAAAAATAAAAGTAAAAGACTTTTATATCTAAACATTAGTTCAATAATCAATTTAGTATGTAGTGGTTCAGTATTAAGTGAAATAGTTCATATTCGAAACTCGATTTGAAAGCTATAGAGTAACTCATTTTGTAAACGAGTTGAGTACTTATGAGCCGAGTAGGTCCGAGTAATGAACCGAGTCGAATCTGGTCCAAAATTAGAAATTTCTTATCGAATTTGAACTCAATTTTTTTGAGTCAAGCCGAATCTGAGCATTAGAGTGTTCGTTGAGATTCAACTCGTTTTCACCCTTAGCTGAATACATTGCTGCTGGTAGCTGTTATGCTCAAATCCTATGGATGAAAAATTAGCTAGCAGACTATGGGTTTGATTTCAAATCTATACATGTTCATTGTGATAACACAATTGCCATAGCAATAACACACAATCTTGTCATGCATTCTAGGACTAAGCATATAGAAATAAGATATCATTTCATTAGGGATCATGTTCAAAATGGGACTATATCTTTACAGTACATTCCTACTAAAAATTAACTTGCTGATGTGTTTACAAAACCTCTAGATGAATCCAGATTTAATAAATTGATAAGTGAGTTAGGCATGTTAAATCTACAACCTTAAACTGTGTGCTCTAGTTTATGTTAATCATGCAGATATAAAAGGCTTTGTTCAAAATCGTAGAGATGACTGAAGAAGGACGACGATCGTAGAGTTGCCTCGACATGACAAAGAAGCATCGTGTGATGACAGAATTTTCAATAAATCCAAGAAATCCCTCTGATGAGCGCCTCAAGGACAAACCAAACCTTTAATTCACTTAAAGAGGTTGGCCCTTCCTGAGCTACCTTAACTCAAAAGGAATGCTAAGTCAAAATTCATCACAAGGACCAGGGCAGACAATGTTTGCAGAGTAGATTTAGAAGTGAACTCAATGATCGTAGTGCAACCTCAACGATCGTAGTGCAACCTCAACGATCATAGTCCTCCCAAAGGATACACTAGCTCAGGAGGAGCTAAGGGCAGATATGTATTTTCCACTTCAGCTAAAATCGTGGAGCTAAGCAGGACTTAACACATGCCCCACTATGCAGATCGAGTGGAGGGAAGTTACAAGTATAGATCAAAATGGTGCTTTTTAAAAACTCACCTCAGAAGTTCAAAAAGTTTATTTCTCTCTCTACCAGCAGAAACCCTAGCCTTCAGAAACGCTCAACTTCAGTGTAAGAAAATCAATGGTGGCTTCAAGTTTTATAACTAGTTACCGACTCTGTTTCGATGAGTTCAAGATAGCTGACCCCAAATTTCACAAAGTTTTATCTCTGGTAAAGAAAGCTGGTCTTGAAGAGGCTCTGGGCACCAGCACATGGATCTACGCAAAGCTAATAAAGGAGTTTTACAGCAATGGAGTTTTTGAGAACGACATCATCACCACAAGGGTCAAGGGATTACAAATTAAACTCAAGGTTAAAGACAAACCTAGCCCTAGGTTTCAAATCAAAGGGACTTCTATCGATAGAGGTCATCGACTTCCATGAAGGGCTGAAGAAGATGCATCAAAAAAAGAATCAGACCGTCAAGGGATATAAGAAGAATGAGTTTCCCCAAAAGTATGAGTTTTTGGCCGATATTATTGGGAAATGCATATGCTGTAAGAGCTCTGGCTATGACTCTGTGAATGAAGTACAACTTATGCTCATGACAGCAATCTACTTTGGGATACATCTCAACTATGGAGCCCTACTCATGGATTGGATTGGGAAATATATACTCAGTTCAAAAAAATCAAAGAGCTCTGAAAAGATGCTCTACGGGCTATTTATTAGCATCATCCTACAATTAGCTCTGGGTGACAAAATTGGGGATAATGAAGGAGAACATATCAATACCAACAGAAGGATAACTCGGCAGCTGTTTCAAAACTGGAAAAGAAATCTAGCAGAAAATGTTAGAATGATATCTGAATCCAGTGGAAGAACTAGTGAAGTGAAGGAGTCAGGACTACCAGGGAATTTGTTAGTTGTGAATGAAGCTGATGAAGAAGAAGAAATCAATAAAGAAGAACCCATTGTTTTGGTCAGAAAAAGAAAGGGCAAGAGGAAGATGAAGGCTCAGACAACAGAGGAGCCTCAAGGTTCAACCACTGATGCACCTCAAGGAAGTTCAGGCACTGAAAATCTAAAGAAAGTGAAAGGGAAAGAACAGTAGTTTGAAGAAGAAGAAGAAAAAGATAGAGCTACCATCTCTCAGCTACTTAAGAAGGGAAACGCAACCATAAGTCCAAGAAATCTTCTTTCTCTTTGATCGTAGAGTCACTACCAATCGTAGAGTCTAGACTTGACACCACCCCTGAAGAGGATGTTGCCATAGCTTCTCAACCTGATCAAACCTTCAGAGCTGAAACTGAAGAAAATAATGAGGTTGTGGTTCAGCCTAAGAGAATCAAGAGAAAGCTTGTCAAGAAATACATTTTTGTCAATGAAGGAGTATTAAAGGAGGAAGACAGAAGAATAGTTGCTGAGAAAGGGTTACCCGAAGCAAGTAAGGAGAATAAAGCTCAAGTTGTGGGAGAGCTTCCTAAAATTCATACACTAGAGAATGCTCCAACTGAGGGGGAGCTGCTTGAAGCTCAAATGGATTATCAAATTGAGGAGGAACCTCACGAAATCCCTATGTCAGAAAAGGCTACAGCTGAGGAGGAATTGTCAAGATGAACCTTCCTAAGTCCCTCAAGAGATTCTAGCTTCAAAAACTGTAGAAATAGAAAGAATTGAAGCTATGGAGGATCAGAGAGCAAAAGAAAAAAGTAGAGAAGTGGAGATGATTGATGTAGTGGAAACTTCACATGAAGACAAAGAAGAAGATGAGGATGATGAAGTTGAGATTATTGTAGTAGGATGGGATGGGTATAGGAGAGTCAACTACAATCAATTATTCTCCTATCTACCTATGATGCCCTTTCACAGAGCCCAAATCCTCAACTCCTGGGATCACATGTTCTAGACCTTCAAAACCTATCCAACAATCTCTGTGCTAGCTCATGGATTCCCAGGCAACCTCACTTTTGCCCGAAAGCTGATTACTGATGGTCCCTCTTTAGATAATGGGTGTGAGGTACAATCTATTCCCATCTCCTTCAGGATTAATCACTATCCACCATCAACCTTTAATCAATTCTATGAATTACCAAGATGGTTGAAAGTGATACTACATCCACTAAATCAATTTCCAATTACAGAATCCCAACACTTTGCAACTGATGAACCAAATGTTCATAATTTTGAATTGATCCAATCTCCTACCATCTCTCACTCTACGATTACTGATCATAATCCAATCGTAGAGTCACCTAATCAAATTGTAGAGTTACCTCCTCTTGAGACTCAATCACACACACCTGCTCCTCCATCAGACATCCCTTCCTCCTTAACGAATGACTATTTCAATCTTGATCTTGCTATCTACAATATGCAAGATCAATATACAAGAGCCTCTCATCCAAATAATCAGTAACTCTTTGAGCTTATATCCGATCTTCCTACCAAAACGGAGTTGTCAGAAGCATCTAAGAAGGTGACCAAGGACATACAAGAAGATCTTGAAGTTCACTCAGATCTTGTTCATCTAAGGCTGATACATTTGATTGATGTTGCCAATACTTTCCCAAACAACCTAAGTTCTGAGCTAACAAAGAGGCTTAGGGAGAAAATAAAGAAGATGATTTAGAGTATCAATGAAAGGGATCAAATCCACTTTCTAGCAGCCAAGAAACACAGGGATGATGTTCTTGTTTTAGAGAATACTCAGGAATCCCAAAATAAACTTATGATGGAGAGTCTCACAAGTCTATGAACCCAAATGAAAGAATTCCAAGCTTTCTCCATGGGTCAAATGCAACAAATAGAAACTGTCTTGGCCATTTTCCAAAAGAGAGAATCTCGAACTGATTCTCTGATCCAAGAAAATCGTGCAGACATTGCTCACTCCCAGAATCAGCTCCACGAGCTCATATAAGGCATGACTAGACTCTCTAAAGATACTCGAACTCTTGATGCTGATATAAAGGGGAAGGAGATAAAGGAAGAGGCAAAGGCAAAATTACTCAATCTTAAAGTAGTCCTCCTGCAAGACAGCAGCCTCGCCATCAGACTCCACGATCTGAACAGCAGCAAATTCTCATGGCACAACCACTAAGGAGTCAAGGGCCTTTTCCTAGCTCACAAGAAGTGACAACCACAGGCCTAAGAATGCCTATTGGAGATCCTATATTAATGAATAGACACGATTATTTAGAAAGGCTAAGTCAAAGTGAGATGGAAGATATAACATTGAGAGATGAAGTCAGCAGGAGAAGAAGAGTTGCAGAATATGCTAATCCTCCAAGGAGCAAAAGGCATAAGAAAGATAGATAAGTTGAAACTCATTTCTTAATAATGTAACTAAGCTAAATTATAATATCTGTCTTTATAAATATCAATAAATTCATGCTTATTCTCTAGAGGTTTCAGTTGCTCACTGAAATACTAAGTCATATTTACTTTCTAGCAACTGCATCTAGAAATTAATTATCATGATACAAATCTCCTTGGTTATGTCAACATCAAATAGGGGGAGATTGTTGGGAGATTGCATATTTCAGATTTGATGTTGAAAGTAAATATTCATGATTATATGTAAAGTCCATCAAGGAACACATGTACAAGGACTTAGTGTATCTCAAACTTGTTAGGTTGATCTGCGCTTTAATGTTTATCATTCTATAAATGAATGTTTAGAAGAAAAGATCAAAGCTGTTAGGTTGATCTATATCTTGAAATGTAATAGATAGGCATCAGCAGAATCGTAGTATGTCGAGCTGATCAAAAGATTATAGAAGTCAAGGCAAAATCATAGAGTATCGAGAATAATAGTCTGTCTGCTTTAGAGGGTCTCTCTTGGAATTGTAGAGTGTTCCAAAAGCCTGCCGAGTCAAACTCAAGAATCGTAGAGTGCTCTCGAAATTGTAAAGTCTGCGAGGCAAGCAAGTAAAAATCGTAGAGTACCAGAACTTAGAGAAATCATAGTGTCCTCATCCTTCAGTACCAGATCAAGCTCTAAGGTGGCAAGACACCACGATCAAGATTATAGTGTATCATCTGTCCGTATCAGAAGCATCGAGCAGTGTCCATTATTTTAATTATAAAGGTCAACACATGTAGAATGGATTATAGACGTTGACAGTATCCGGAGTCCCAATGACACGACAGTCATCCTTAGTATGCAACAAAGAAATGTATTGAAGAAGCAAAGGAAAGTACTATAAGTCAGCAGAAAACACCTTTTTAGGTGTTAGGTGAGATAGCAGTCTGCAGTGTCAATGGGCCAGACGGCTGGACAGAAAGTTTTTAGAAAGTCGCCATCAGTGCTCAGAATTGTTAAATACATTTAATGCTTCAACGGATGTCTTCAAATGGATAGATTTCAATAGCATCATATATACAAAACACAAGCAGATGAAAAGAAAAAGCAAGCTAAGAACAAAAACGTTGAAGAACACTCAACGCTTAACTCTACGATCTGAGAAGAAAGCTTGCTCAGCTACTCAGTTCTTTCGAACATAAGCTTAACGGCAACTTAGTAGCACCATTCAAGAACTTAACTATCATCAAGTGAAGTGAGAAGTTCCAAGTCAGAAAGACTTGAAGAGTTCTAAGTGAACTGAGAAGTATCGAGTCTGCTGGACTTGAAGAGTTCAAAAGTGAACTAAGAAGTTTCAAGACTGTTGGTCTTGAAGGAATTTGTGAGATTCAGATTTTGTAAAGATATCCTTAGTGGATTTCCTACTCAAGGAGTAGAAGAGTGGACTAGGAGCTTTAAGTGCTCTGAACCACTTAGAATCATTGTGTCTCTTATATTCTTACCATAACTTCTATAACAACCATAACTGCTTTACTCCTATTAATTCATTATATCTTGAAGGGAAAACAAACAAATATTAATTCCGATGTGTTTAAATCATTATCAAAACTAACAAGTATTTTGATTAAAAGAATTTTTAAAATATCTATTCAACCCCTCCCCCTTCTAGATAACTATTGTGCCTCTGGGAACTAACACCACTGACCCTATCGAAGCCCAAACTTGGGTGAAGGAGATGGAGAAAGTATTTGTCATTGCAAGAATTGCAGAGGAGCAGAAGATAGTTTTTTCCACTTACTTAATGAAAGGTGAGGCTAATTACCGGTGGGAGTCAAATCAGGCTAGAGCTAGAGCAAGAATCGTGACATGGGAAAGGTTCAAAACACTATTTCTTGAAAACTATTTCTCGAAAAGTATGCAAGCAAGAATGGAGATTAAATTTTTAGAGTTAAAGCAGTAGAATATGTCAATGTCTAAATACGCTGCCAAATTTAATGAGTTAACCAGGTTCGCCCCACATCAGGTGGATAATGAGGCAAGGAGATTTAAGATTGGGTTAAAGCCATGGATTTTTAGCAAGGTAGAAGTATTGCAAATCAATTCATTTTCAACTCTGTTGGAGAAAGCTCTCATTACGGAAGGCGGGAGTGAAGCAGTTTCAAAGTACAATCAAGAAAAGATTAAGAAGAAGGTCGAAGGAGGCAATCTAAATGCTGGCAGTGGAGGTAGTAACAGTAAGAAACGCAAGTGGAGCAGCGACGACAACAATTTTAATGGTCAACAAGGAAATGTACAAAAGAAGCAATCATGTGGGAACTATGGAAAAATTCACTCGAGAGAGTGTATGAGGGGAAAGAATGTTTGTTACAACTATGGGTAAGAAGGAAATAGTTCACCAAATTATCCTAAACCAAAGAAAGGAGATTGTTTTTTATGTGGAGGAACAAGACATCAAGTCAAGGATTATTCACTGAAGAAGAACACCGATGGAGGAAGCGGCATTAGGGGTAGTGGCATTAGGGGCAGTAACACTAAGTTAACTAGTGGAGGACCAGTCCAGCCCAGCAAGCCGACAGCTAGAACCTTCAACATGACTGTGCAAGATGTAGTAGCATCCAGGGAGGTGGTGACAGGTATAATTTTGATCAATAATATAAATGCATATGTGTTATTTGATTCGGGAGCTACCTGTTTATTTGTATCTGATGAATTTCCTAAATGCTTAGATTTACCTCATAAAAAAATAGAAAACCCAATAAATATAGAAGTTGCAAACAAAGAAGTGATCCATGTAGAGTTTATCCATAGAAACTGTTGTGTGAAAATAAGGAGACATAAGTTAAGCGTGAATTTGATTCTAATACACTTAGGAGAATTTGATGTGATACTAGAAATGGATTGGTTATTTAACCATGAGGCAGTTATTGACTGTCAGAAGAAAAGCATATGCCTTAAGACATCGAAGAACTCTAAGGTTATATTTTATGGTAGCAAGTCACCAAGACAAACAAGTTATCTAACGATGATGCAGGCCAGAAGAATGTTAAAGAAAGGATGTGAAGGCTATTTGGCTCATGTAGTGGATACACGGATGGTGAATTCTGATATGGCATAGATACATGTAGTTAACGAGTTTGGGGATGTCTTTTCAGAGGAATTATCGGGACTTCCACCGAACAGAGAAATAGAGTTTGTGATCGATTTAGTACCAGGGACAGTACTAATATTAAAAGTAACGTATAGGTTGGCTCCGTAGAAATGAAAGAGTTAATGGTCCATTTGTAGGATTTGTTGGACAAAAAGTACATCCAACTTAGTGTATCTTCGTGGGGAGCATCTGTGTTATTTGTAAAGAAGAAAGATGGATCGATGAGGTTGTGTATGGATTATAAAGAGTTGAATAAGGTGACAATCAAGAATAAATATCCTCAACCAAGAATAGACGATCTGTTTGATCAACTTAAAGGAGTGAGATGTTTTTCAAAGATTTATCTGAGGACTGGTTATCATCAGTTGAAGGTGAGAACGGAGGATGTACCAAAGATAACATTTAGGACTCGTTATGGTCATTATGAGTTCTTAGTGATGTCCTTTGTACTAACGAATGATCCAGCTATTTTATGCACTTGATGAACCGAGTGTTCAAGCAATACTTGTACAAGTTTGTGGTTGTGTTCATTGATAACATTCTGGTGTATTCAAAGACTAAGGAGGAGCATGCCGAGCATTTAAGAATTGTGACACCCCCAAACCCAGGTACTTCATTCCCATAGGATTTGGTGTTCACTTAATCAAACATTCCTATCTAACTACTCAATCACATTAAAATTGAATAAATAAAACCTTTTCCATTAAAGGGTTACATAACAAAAATCTCCCAGGTTGTCTAACCTTTAAATAAAATCATTCAAATACGAAAAATAAATAAACTTCATAACAACCATTCAATTAAAAACTGATAATATAATAACATCATATTACAAGTCTTCAATATTGGTTCATCTTTCCTTTTCCCTTACTGGTGCTAGGTACATCAACCTTCTCATCTTTCACTGTAATAATTATATAAGCAAGAGTGAGCAAACAAAGCTCACTTGGAACAATAATGAATGAAAAATCTTTACAACAATTGTCAAATGAGAGGCTGGATAGAATTAAACAATATGATTTATCAACATTCTGAAGTATATAACTGAGGGTCCTAAGACCACGAACCATGTCCATAGTTATAAGTAATTTCTCAACTTTAACTTTAACAGTCATAAGACTATAGAGACTCCTCATACTTAGGGGAACAGCCCTTCGTACAATGTATTGTGTACAAACATTTCAACACGAATAATAGGGTTGTTCATCTCAGTATTTAGAGTACAAGTCTGCACCAAAGTGAGTTTGGTTTGGAAACATTTCAGGGTAATTTGGAATTCAAAGAACATTAACTAAGGATTAGTTGAATAAAACCAATAACGTCATATTATAGAATAATCGTAATTGAATAAACATGGTAAATTAAAGTCATGCTTTAGGAATAATCTAATAGCATACAACTTGAATAACTATATCACACCTTGCTTGAACAACATTAGGTCAAGGTTATTTAGAATTGAATACTAAGCATGCATGGTAATATGAACGATAAAACTATTCAAATATATCTGGGCATGCTAAACAACAATTTAAATACAAGAATAACTTGTTCAATATCAAAAATCAAAGTTTAGAAACCTTGCATTATTATATTGGAAACAATAATTGATTTAACAAGATAATGGATTAGAAAACTTGCATCATTTATAAGGTAATCAAATTGGAAATAATAATTGCTTCAATAAGAAAATAGATTAGAGAACTTGCCTTGCCTGTGGGATAAACCGAATAATTCAAATCACAATATCCTATAAACATATGTCATCATGACATAATTAGTCACTACCACTTTACAAACTTAACTAACTACAGTCATCATGTAGGTTTGATTATTTAATCACATAATCAAGTTATAACACAAGTTAATCGTTGATAACATGCTTATTCATAGTATAGAAATACTGAAATTAACATTTTACAGTCCTACTATTATCCCATAACAATTCCTTCAAATTTTGAGTACAAAAAGTACAATGTCAGACCATTCTACTAACTCGCGCTGCGGCGCCACACTTTATACTATAGTGCGGCACTGCGGCGCGGAAATGGTTCTGCGGCGCGACAATAATACTACCAGGTCGCGCTGCGATGTGGAGCCGGTGTTGCGGCGCGAGATTAATACTTCCAAGCCGTGCTGCAGCGCAAAACTGCAGTCTTTGACTGGCGGCTTCAGAAATAGTATGAAAAGCCAATTTTGGCCTATAAACTCCTTTCTAACAGTATAATTCACATGTAATTCATACAAAGACTTCATGTAAACATAATTCAAGAACTCCTAACATGTTTATACCCATTCAACAACATAAACAACAAATTTAAAACATCTAATTTCACTGTTTTTGTTAAAAACTCATTTTTTGATGTTTTAAATGAAAATAAACACTGTGATTTTGTTTTCCAACCAAAATAGTTAATTCAAAGCACTTTATCAATTTTTATACATACTCTACCACATTCAATAATCAATTTATCAACTAAACAACTAATTAACCCTTAATTTTTACCTTAAACCAAACAATATATATTCACAAAAACTCTCTGTAAAAAATATTTTTCTTCACAAATTATATACATATCATCAATTCATTGACTATAACTTATGAAAATAGTTTTAACATCATTAGTATATCATATAAAACCACATAACAACAACAATTTATCCTTACACAAGGATTCTACAGAGAATTAGGGAAGAAAAAAACTAAACTTTTAAAACTAAAAAAAAATAGGATGATACCTTGAAGAAGATGATGATACTATCTCTTTGATTGTCAAGCTTTTCTCATCTTCACTCCAAATTCTCTAGGATTCTCTCACTTTTCTTCTTCTCTTCTTCTTCTTCCTCTGAGTTTTTCTTTTCTTCTCTCTTACCACTGTCTTCTATTCTTACGTCTTAGAATATAACGCATATAAGATATAATATATATTAATTATATAATATAATACTAACTTAACTGACATCAGTTATTTTTATTTTGAAAACAAAAATCCAATAGGCTTGTTTGGCTAACCACTAAAAAAATAATCAATTAATCATTATGCCTTGTTTAGTAAAACACAATTAGATTAAAGACTTAATAGGCATTAGGCCTTATTTGGCAAAATTGAATTAAAAATTCTTTAAGTTATTTTAATAACTACTTATAAAAGATTATTTATCATACTTTTATTAAATTAAATTAATTCTAATAACAATTTATTAAATTACTTTATCACATAAATCAATACCACAAAATTATAATTTTCTATATAATTATAACTTTATTTAATCAACTAACACATCCTTTTAAGTACAAATTTAAATAAAAAGAATAACAATTCAATTAATCAAAACCCTCTAACTTAATAATTAAATTAAATTAGCATAAAATAATTAATTTCCTTAATTATTTATTTAACAAATAGTTAACCAAATTGAATCAAATTTGAACAATTATTTATTCAACAATAAACACATCCATTAAATACTTAAATAATTCAATAAATATTTAATATAACAATTAAAAATTCTAGAATGTTACATCATTCCCTCCTTACAAGGATTCTGTCCTCAGAATCACAATTCAATCAATTCATTCGTCACATTCTCCCTTACTTACAAAGATTCTGTCCCCAGAATAGAAGACATAGATTAAACAAATAACTCAAGGTAATTCTTCATTATTTCAGCTTCGAGTTCCCACGTAGCCTCTTCGACATTGTGGTTCCTTCATATCACCTTCACACAAGGTATCATTTTATTTCTGAACACTTGTTGTTCCCTGTCGACTATCTGGATAGGAACCTCTTCATAGGACAAGTCTTTCTCAAATTGCAATGGTTCGTACTCGATCATATGCTTGTAATCGAACTTATATGGTCGTAACACCGAAACATGAAAAATATTATGAATGTTTTGCAATTCTGGAGGTAGAGCTACCTCATAAGCCACCTCTCCAACTTTTCGCAGCACTTCGAAGGGTCCAATAAACCTCGGGCTTGGTTTTCCCTTTTTACCAAATTGAATTTTTCCCATCCAAGGTGAAACTTTTAGGAAAACGTAATTTCCTACGTCAAATGCACGATCTTGTCTGTGTTGATCAGCATATTTCTTTTATTTGTCTTGAGCAGCTATCAATCTTGTTCTGATGAGTTTGACAACCTCAGAAGTTTTTTATACCAGTTCTGGTCCTAACAGTTGACGTTCACCGACTTCATCCCAGCACAGTGGAGTTCTGCACCTCCTGTCGTACAATGCTTCGTAAGGCGGCATGCCGATGCTTGCGTGGTAACTGTTATTGTAGGCAAATTCCACCAACGGTAATTATTCATCCCAGCTTCCTTTGAAATCGATGATGTATGCTCTCAGCATATCTTCTAATGTCTGAATCGTTCGTTCGCTTTGGCCATCTGTTTGCCGATGATATGTCGTACTCATTCGCAACTATATTCCCATACATTCTTGTAGTCTCTTCCAGAAGTTTGATGTGAATCTCGGATCTTTGTCTGACACAATTGACACTGGAACTCCATGTCTTGCAACGATCTCTTTAACATATAATTTTTCCAGCTGATCAAGATTGAATCTAATCTTTATTGGCAAAAAGTGTGCAGATTTTGTCAATTTGTCCACTATCACCCAAATCGCATCGTATCCTTTCTGAGTCGGTGGGAGACCTACCAAAAAATCCGTTGTGATATGTTCCCATTTCCATTCTGGTATTTCTAATGGTTGAAGTAATTCCACTTGGCCTTTGATGCTCGGCTTTGACTCTCTGACATGTTAAGCACTTTGCAACGCATTCTGTAACGTCTCTTTTCATATTTGGTCACCAAAAATGTCGTCACAAATCTTTCTACATCTTCATACTTCCTAGATGAATCGAATATCTCGAGCTATGAGCTCCTGTCAGGATGTCTTCTTTAATACATGGTACTGCTGGAACCCAGATTCATCCCTCGAATCTCAGCATTCCATCAGTATCAACCTTGTATTTCACTTCCTTTCCCTCGACCACACTTTCTCTTATTTTTCTGCATTCCTCATCCTGTAGTTGAGCGTTCTTCACTTTGTCCACCAAAGTTTGACTGGCTTCCATCTGGTATAATTTCTCATCAGATTCTTTTGGAAATTTGATTTCTAACTCTAACCTTGACATTGCTGTAATAAGCTCCTCCTTATCAGTTAACAGCATCAACTTCTCTCTGCCTTTCCTACTCAAGGCATCTGCAACCACGTTTGCTTTGCCTGGATGATAAAAGATCTCACAATCGTAATCCTTTATCAATTCCATCCATCTCCTTTGACGCATGTTCAAGTCTTTTTGAGTAAAAATATACTTCAGACTTTTATGGTCTGTGTAGATCTCACATTTCTCTCCGTAGAGATAGTGTCTCCATATCTTTAGTGCAAACACAACTGCTGCCAACTCTAAATCATGAGTTGGATACCCTTTTTGTAGTCCTTCAATTGTCTTGATGCATACGCGATGACTTTTCCATTCTGCATAAGGACACATCTGAATCTGTTGTGTGAAGCATCACTGTACACCACAAAATTTCCTATATTATCTGGTAATGACAACACAGGTACCATACTTAGCTTCTTTTTTAATTCCTGGAAACTTCCTTCGCACTTCTCTGTCCAAACAAATTTTACAGATTTCCTCGTCAAATTTGTTAACGGAGTGGCTATCTTGGAGAAATCCGGAATAAACCATCTGTAATACCCTGTCAATCCCAAGAAACTTCTTACTTTTGATGGAGTTCTTGGTTGTTCCCAATTTATCACAGCTTCGACCTTTGATGGATCCACTGAAATTCCATCCTTGTCGATTATGTGCCCAAGAAATTGTACACGTTCTAACCAGAATTCACATTTAGAGAATTTTACGTACAACCTTTCCTTTCTTAGCATCTCCAGCGTTAGACGTAAGTGTTCCACGTGTTCTTCTTGAGTTCTAGAATACACCAGAATATCGTCGATAAACACCACCACAAACTTGTCTAAAAATGGTTTAAACACCCTGTTCATCAAATCCATGAACATTGCAGGGGTGTTTGTCAAACCAAAAGACATAACCAAAAACTCGTAATGTCCATACCAAGTTCAGAATGTTGTCTTCGGTACATCCTCCTTCCTTACTTTCAGTTGGTGATACCCACTTCTCAAATCTATTTTAGAGAAATATCTGGCACCCTTTAATTGATCAAACAAGTCATCTATTCTCGGCAAGGGATATTTATTCTTAATAGTGATTTTATTTAACTACCTATAATTAATGCAAAGACGCATTGACCCATCCTTCTTCTTTACGAATAACACCGGTGCTCCCCATGGTGACACACTTGGCTGAATGTATTTCTTGTCCAAAAGCTCCTGCAGTTGTACCATCAGTTCCTTCATCTCTATCGGAGCCATTCTGTACGAGGCTTTCGATATCAGAGCGATTCCTGGGGCTAAGTCGATCACGAACTCAATTTCTCTATCAGGCGAAAGTCCTGGAAAATCCTCCGGAAACACGTCCACAAATTTCCTAACTACTGGTATTTCTTCCAGTTTCACACCCTTCTTCTGAGTATCGACTATATAAGCTAAATAACCCACATAGCCTTGACTCGACAACTTTTTGGCCTGCATAATCGTCAGACATTTCATTTGTCTAGGCGATTTGCTACCATTGAAAACTACCTTTGACGGAGTCATAAGGTTTACACATTTCTTTTGGCAGTCAATTATCACTCCACAATTGAACAACCAATCCATTCCTAAAATATCATCAAACTCTCCAAGCCTAATCAGAATTAAATCTACCATCAAAATATTTCCTTTAATATTCACCTTACAATTCTTGTATACGAACCGAACAGGAATTACTTCCTTATTCGTAATTTCTATGTTTAAAGGAAAATTCAATTCTTCACTAGGCAATCCTAATCTCATAGCAAATTCATCAGATATAAATGAGCAAGTAGCACCCGAATCAAATAATACATAAGCATCAATATCATTGATTGGGATAATACCTGACACCACGTCCTTTGATTGCACAGCATCTTACACAGCCATATTGAAGGTTCTGGCTGTGGGTTTGTTTGATGTTGTTGGCCCAGTAATGGCCCAAGTACCTCCACTATTTCATCCCTTGCTTCCCGTTGTCTCTCCAGTTTTCTTCTTAGGGTACTCACGAGCAAAGTGATCCTTGGACCCGTAAGTGTAGTAAACATTCTTCTTGGGTTGATTGCAGATTGGGGCGATGTGTCCCTCCTGGCCACAGTTAAAGCATACACGCTTCCCCATCAAGCATACACCCTTGTGAAACTTTCCGCATGTAGCACATGCTTCAAACTTCTTATTCTGCTGGTTACCTTGTTGATTCCCAACAGCCACATTTCCATTCCACTTTCTTTTCAGATTATTATTACCATTCCCACCACCACCACCTCCATTCTTCACCTCCACTTCATTGTTATTCTTTTTCTGTTCTTGATTGAACTTGGTTACAGCCTCGCCTCCACCTTCGGCGAGAATTGCCTTTTCCATCAAGGCTGCAAACGTCTTCAACTGGAACAAGGAAACCCTACTAAACAACTAGGGCTTCAGTCCCTATTCAAACCTCTTCGCCTTGCGTTCATCTGTGCTGACTTGGTATGGCGCACACCTCGCCAACTCATTGAATTTTGTGGCATACTCCGACACCGTCAACGTTCCCTATTTCAGTTCTAAAAACTACACCTCTAGCTGACTCTTCGAACTCTCTGAGAAATAGGTCTCGAAGAAAACCTCCTTAAACCTTTCCCAAGTCATAACTCTTGGTCCTCCTCGGGTTTTATTGGCCTGCCACCAATAACTAGCCTCTGCTTTTAACATAAATGTTGCAAAAGCCGTCTTCTGATCTTCCCCTACTCCTGCAACATCAAACACTTTCTCTATCTCCATGACCCAGGTCTATGCCTCAATCGGGTTCATGGACCCACGACATTCTTGTGGTCCAACCGCCTTGAAGTCCTTAAACGTTGTAGCTTGATTTTGTGGTTGATTCTGCGGTTGATTCTGTAGTGCACATGTCAGTAACGTCACCAGCTGCTGAATGGGGTTAGCTTCAGCATTATCGTTGTTGTCTCCTTCAGCGGTTCTCTGACGGGGTGGTTGACGTCTTGGAGGCATTTTCTGTTAAAAATACACTCATTAGATTATTACTCAACTCTTTCAAGTAACTTCTAATTAACTTGTCCCCAAAATAATCACCACATAACACATAACACTTTGGATAAAAGAAGATAATAACTTTTATTCATACTTAATTCTTTAAAAACATCATAACAATAGCATCACTGCTATTTACATTATTTTCCTGAACTACTAATGTTTCAGGACATCATCATCATATCCCATAGGTTGCATAACACTTGGGATTTACATATTATTTATCATAACATAAATCATAAATCAAGTACACTTCCTACGATGTCCTATTAAGATACTGCAAAGCCTTACGACGCTCTTCTTCCATAATTCGGAACATGGTTCGACGATCTAGTATGTACGATGGCAGCATCTCAAACTGAATTGGGTAACCCATGACCCGATCTTGAGCTCGATTGCTCGCAATGTTGAACACGTTATCCATCTCTTCCATCTTCCTTCTCTTTGCTTGTGCGTCCCTCTCCGCTACTCCAGTTTGTTGATAAGCTTCACTGTACGCGTTTTTGGCTCTTGCCCTTTTTGTAGATTCTTCTCTCAACTTACTCTTCAACTTTTCAATCTCTGCTCTCATTTGCTCGTTCTCTCCTTCAGTGTGACCTAGCTTTTTTTCAACATTGTTCAGTAGTTCTTCTCGATCCTGGATCTCGTCATCCTTCTGTGCCATTGAGGTATGTTGTTCAGCTACTATCTCTTGCAATTCCTCGACAGTATCTTGAAGTTCCATGTTATGGTCATGCACCTCATCGTATATGCGGTCAGCTATCGAGTTAAGTGGAATCCTTTCCTCCTCGTCCTCTTCATCCGTCTGTGGCAGCTCCAAGGAATCTTCCTCATCCGTCTCTATCTCATCATCCTCATCAGGTACTCTTTCTTGCTCAACTACTGTGACCAACGAAATTGTTTCCCGTGGCAGTAATTGTTCCCAAACTACCTGAATATCTCGAGGCTCCTCCTCTCTAGCTTGACTGGATCCTCCTATATTAGACATCCTGTAAACCAAAGTTTAAGTTTTAATTACTAATCATTATTACTCGACTCTCACGAGCACATAAGTTGTAAACACATAAGCACATAAGTAGTTTATTACTTCTTCCTTAAAACTCGATAAGAGTTCATCATCATTATCTTTTCGAAGGTTACTTCCTAAGGCTTTTCCCCACCTAAGGTTCATAACCAAAGGCTTTGATACCAACTTGTGACACCCCCAAACCCAGGTACTTCATTCCCAGATGATTTGGTGTTCACTTAATCAAACATTCCTATCTAACTACCCAATCATATTAAAATTGAATAAATAAAACCTTTCCCATTAAAGGGTTACATAAAAAAAATCTCCTAGGTTGTCTAACCTTTAAATAAAATCATTCAAATGTGGAAAATAAATAAACTTCATTACAACCATTCAATTAAAAACTGATAATATAATAACATCATATTACAAGTCTTCAATACTGGTTCATCTTTCCTTTTCCCTTACTGGTGCTAGGTACACCAACCTTCTCATCTTTCACTGTAATAATTATATAAGCAAGAGTGAGTAAACAAAGCTCACTTGGAACAACAATGAATGAAAAATCTTTACAACAATTGTCAAATGAGAGGCTGGATAGAATTAAATAATATGATTTATCAACATTCTGAAGTATATAACTGAGGGTCCTAAGACCACGAACTATGTCCATAGTTATAAGTAATTTTTCAACTTAAACTTTAACAGTCATAAGACTATAGGGACTCCTCGTACTTAGGGGGATCAGCCCTTCGTATAATGTATCGTGCACAACATTTCAACACTAAGCGTAAGCTACCCCTAATAATAGGGTTGTTCATCTCATTATTTAGAGTACAAGTCCGCACCAAAGTGAGTTTGGTTTGGAAATATTTCAGAGTAATTTGGAATTGAAGGAACATCAACTAAGGATTAGTTTAATAAAACCAATAACGTCATACTATAGAATAATCGTAATTGAATAAACATGGTAAATTAAAGTCATGCTTTAGGAATAATCTAATAGCATACAACTTGAATAACTATATCACACCTTGCTTGAATAACATTAGGTCAAGGTTATTTAGAATTAAATACTAAGCATGCATGATAATATGAACGATAAAACTATTCAAATATATCTGAGCATGCTAAACAACAAGTTAAATACAAGAATAACTTATTCAATATCAAAAATCAAAGTTTAGAAACCTTGCATTATTATATTGGAAACAATAATTGATTCAACAAGATAATGGATTAGAAAACTTGTATCATTTATAAGGTAATCGAATTGGAAACAATAATTACTTCAATAAGAAAATAGATTAGAGAACTTGCCTTGCTCGTGGGCTAAACCAAACAATTCAAATCACAATATCCTATAAACATATGTCATCATGACATAATTAGTCACTACCACTTTACAAACTTAACTAACTACAGTCATCATGTAGGTTTGATTATTTAATCACATAATCAAGTTATAACACAAGTTAATCTTTGGTAACATGTTTAGTCATAGTATAGAAATACTAAAATTAACATTTTACAGTCCTACTATTATCCCATAACAATTCCTTCAAATTTCGAGTACAAAAAGTACACTGTCAGACCATTCTGCTAACTTCCGCTGCGGCGCCACAGTTTATACTGTGGGGCGGCGCCGTGGCACAGAGATGGCGCTGCGGCGCGACAATAATACTACCAGGTAGTGCTGCGGCGTTGAGCCGGCGCTGCGGCATGAGATTAATACTATCAAGCCGCGTTGCGGCGCGAAATTGCAGTCTTTGACTGGCAGCTTCGGCAACAGTATGAACAAAAGCCAATTTTGGCCTAAAAGCTCCTTTCTAACAGTCTAATTCACATGTAATTCATACAAAGATTTCATGTAAACATAATTCAAGAACTCCTAACATGTTTCTACCCATACAACAACAAATTTAAAACATCTAATTTCACTGTTTTTGCTAAAAACTCACTTTTTGATGTTTTAAATTAAAATAAACACTGTGATTTTGTTTCCCAACCAAAATAATTAATTCAAAGTACTTTATCAATGTTTATACATACTCTACCACATTCAATAATCAATTTATCAACTAAACAACTAATTAACCCTTAATTTCTACCTTAAACCAAACAATATATATTTACAAAAACTCTCTGTAAAAAATATTTTTCTTCACAAATTATATGCATATCATCAATTCATTGACTATAACTTATGAAAATTGTTTTAACATCATCAGTATATCATATAAAGCCACATAACAACAATAATTTATCCTTACACGAGGATTCTATAGAGAATTAGGGAAGAGAAAAACTAAACTTTTAAAAATAAAAAAAATAGGATGATACCTTGAAGAAGATGATGATATTATCTCTCTGATTGTCAAGCTTTTCTCCTCTTCACTCCAAATTCTCTTGGATTCTCTCACTTTTCTTCTTCTCTTCTTCTTCTTCCTCTGAGTTTTCTTTTCTTCTCTCTTACCTCTCTCTTCTATTCTTACGTCTTAGAATATAACGCATATAAGATATAATATATATTAATTATATAATATAATACTAACTTAACTGACATCAGTTATTTTTATTTTGAAAACCAAAAGCCATAAGGCTTATTTGGCTTACCAGCAAAAAATAATCAATTAATCCTTATGCCTTGTTTGGTAAAACACAATTAAATTAAAGACTTAATAGGCATTAGGCCTTGTTTGGCAAAACTGAATTAAAACTCCTTTAAGTTATTTTAATAACTACTTATAAAAGATTATTTGTCATACTTTTATTAAATTAAATTAATTCTAATAATAATTTATTAAATTACTTCATCACATATATCAATACCACAAAATTATAATTTTCTATATAATTATAACTTTATTTAATCAACTAATACATCCTTTTAAGTACAAATTCAAATAAAAAGAATAACAATTCAATTAATCAAAACTCTCTAACTTAATAATTAAATTAAATTTGCATAAAATAATTAATTTCCTTAATTATTTATTTAACAAATAGTTAACCAAATTGAATCAAATTTGAATAATTATTTATTCAACAATAAACACATCCATTAAATACTTAAATAATTCAATAAATATTTAATATAACAATTAAAAATTATGGAATGTTACAAGAATAGTACTGGAGATATTAAGGAAAGAGAAGTTTTATGAAAAATTTTCAAAGTGTGAATTCTGGTTGAAGAGAGTTCAGTTTTTGGGGCATGTTATCGATAACGAGGGAGTATCGGTAGATCCAGCAAAGGTAGAAGCGGTGAAGAATTGGGAACAACCAAATACACAGACAGAAGTCAGAAGTTTCTTGGGATTAGTAGGATATTATCTAAAGTTTATTCAAGATTTCTCGAAGATAGTGACGTCGTTGACAAACCTTAACAAAAAGGCAGTTAAGTATGTATGGATAGAGAAATGTGAGCAGAGTTTTCAAGAGTTAAAGAAGCGATTGAGTGAAGCACATGTGTTATCCTTACGAGATAATATGAAAGGTTTTACAGTATATAGTGATGCGTCACACAAGGGACTAGGTTGCATATTGATGAAGAATGGTAAAGTCATTGCTTACGTGTTACGACAATTAAAGGACAATAAGAAGGGATACCCTACCTATGACCTGGAATTGGTTGTGGTAGTGTTTGTCCTTAAGATCTGGAGACATTATCTCTATGGAGAAAAGTCTAAGTTATACACAAATCACAAGAGTCTGAAATATATCTTTACATAAAAGGAGTTGAACATGAGGCAGAGGAGGTGGTTATAATTGATCAAAGACTATGATTGTGAGATTCTTTATCATCCCGGGAAGGCCAATGTAGTAATAGATGCTTTAAGCAGAAAAAGTAGAGAGAAGTTGTTCGTTTTGACAGAGCAAGAAGAGTTAGTAAAGGAAATGGAGAAAATGGAGTTGGAGGTGAAAAAATCAAAGAATTCAGATAAAGTAATAGAAATGGAAGCAAGTCCGACTCTACTCGATAAAGTGAAAGAGGTACAAGAAAATGACGAAGAATGTGGTAACATCAAGAATCGGTTAGCTGAAGGCGAAGTTTTGAAGTTTAAGATCGATGGCACCGAATTGCTGAGATTTGAAGGACTGTAACGCCCCCATATCTATACACCCACGGTATCTGATATGGTATTTACAGAAAATTAACATAATGCTTTTAAATCTATACACCCATGGTATCTGATTATAAGATTACATTAAATAGAGGGACTAGCAGATATAATTCCCATAGATCCAAAATTCACAATATCCCATAACAGATGTCAATTCTTAAGAGAACTTTTAATGTGTTTGGATACCCTCACTTGGATATATGAACTGTATTTGTGACTAGAGTTTATCTATCAAAAATTCAAAGTATTAGTAATAACATAAGCAGTCCATATTACTAATACCCTCACCCAGATGTATAGTCTAAGCCAAACGAATTTATACTATCGAATCGATAGTAACTATCTATCCGAAATCCAAAGTATCAATAACAACATAAACAGTCCATGCTATTAATACCCTCACTCGGATAAATAGTTCCCAAGGATCTCAACTAGATTCGAAGAAGTCTAATTTTACATCTATATATGTAAGAAAACACGATTGCAGAAATAAAAAATGTTATATATATCATAATATTAATATTCGATTACATGATTCTCATAACGAGTTCTTATTACAGGGTATTCAAACAAACAAGAATATAATCTAATCTATGTAGGGACGCTTCCCTTTATCTACTCCAGAAGTTCCAGGATTACCGTCTAAAACTGCAAAGGGAATAATTTGCATGGGTGACCAATGACATGCTCAGCAAGTTGTGTATTTATAACAATATAGGATTTGAAGAAATATAACAGTTCAAATTTTGACTGATAGTTATACCATTTCTAGATTTCTATTTATTTCAACCATTTTATGAATTTTTCTTTATTTCTGTCAGTCACACAGACTTAGAAATTTTGTTCAGATATGAGATAGGAGATCAGCCTATTCAACATCTTAAGAGTATGCATATCATCCTACCAGTGCTCAAAATACACTAAATGTCAATATATGAATTGACTAAATTTCAATCCCTTACGGGATACCCAACTTCAGTATAAGATGTCTTACCAAAACAATTTGGTTTGACACAACAGTTTATGCTCAATAAACATTATCATCTGAATAAACAATTCATTTTTGAGTTATACTGAATCTGTAGCAATAACTTTACAATAATTTGGCAATTCAATTGTAGGTGTAGTATATTATATCAACAGCATATCAAGATAAAAATCTTGTCCAATGAATAAACAGGGTTTAAGAAATTTGTTTTATAAAAAATTTAAGGATAAAGAACTTGCCTGAGCGTAGATCAGTCAAGTTATGCTATTCAATCGTTAATAAATACCTACGAAGTTCATATATATAAATCTAACACGTTAGTATTGATAACAATACTCAATTATAACATTAATATAATATCGGGTTAGATTAATTAGGTTTGTTTAATACCTTTGATAAATGGACTAAATTTTATTTATAAAATTTAATTATAATTTAAAATACCTTTTTAGAAATTTTAAAGTATTTAAAACATTTATTTTGATTTTTAAATCATTTATTTCTATTTATAAGTAATTAATATTTACTTAAAATTTTACAAAAACATTGATTATAATTTTTAAATAATTTATATTCATTAATTATAATTTTTATATCATTAATAATATTTTTCCATAATTATTTAGTATTTATAAATAATTTATTCTTTTATTAATAAGTTAATTATTAATAATATCAAAATAATATAAAATATTTATTAAATTTATATAAAAATATCAGAATTTATTTATAATAATTTAATAAAAATTTTAAAACTATTTTTATATTTATTTATTAATTATTTCTAATTTTTATAATTTATTTTTAGAAAAATATTTTTTGTATGTCGCTAAAGCCCTTTAGTGACATAAAGTGTCGTTGTAGGTGTTCTTGAGTTTCTGGGCAGCAGTTTGGTCATGGTCGAGTGACTAGTTTGACCACTAATTAAAAGGCTACTGATGATGATTCTTGGTTTGTTCAAGAGTTGATGTTATAGTACTCAAACAGTAGTATAACATGAAATAAATTTTAGGCTTTAACCTACATATAACAAGAAGTTATAGAGGCTCAAAGTCACTGTCAGAGCTGTTCTTGAGTTTCTGGGTAACCCAGAACAGAAGTCATGGCCGGTCAACAGTTTTGTGGCTTAAATATCTTTGATTCTGTGTATTAGATGTGTGTGATGTTTGTTGTAACATGTAGTATATATGTCAGGGTACATATATATAACATTAACATGAACAAAGCATAAATCTAAGGTCTCTAATTATGCTGGTCAAAGTACAACCAAATGTTGTTCTTTGTGTTCTTCAGTTTTCTGGAAAACCCAGAAAACTTGGTCAAGCTCGGTCAACGACTTTTAACCATTAATTCCAGTAAACCTATACATTGTTTGTTCAATTAAAGATCATAGATATGTAGAACATATATCAGGGTATTGATCAATAACAAAAACTTACAAAAATCACAAATATAAGACGATTAAACAGATTGGTCAAAGTAACCGGTTCGACTGTTCTTGAGCTTTCTGGGTAACCCAGAAAACTGCAATTTGTGAACGGTCAACCCACTTTGACTGCATATAACTTGAAATCTATGGTTCAAATGAACATGTTTTCTTTTCAAGATTAAAGACCTACTAACAGGCTACAAATAACAAACAATTAACGGACCAAAACATAAACACAAATGAATCTATAGGCCCTGACATTCGACTGTCAGACATAGTTTTTAAAATTTCTAGATTTCTTAAAACACTTAATTAAGGCATCTAGATATTATGAAAACGTGTTCTACCAATCTAACATACTTTCTGACATACTAGTACATAATTCTAAACATCAAAACAACAAATCTAATATAAGATCATAGAGCTAATTAAGAACTAGGGTTTGTACCTTTTTTAAACAATTTTTGATTCTAGCTTCTGATGTTGTTGCTGCTATCACCCAGGCTTGATTTGGTAAGTTTATAAGTGTATCTAGGCTTAGGAATTTTGTGAGTTTGCTTAGCCCTAAGGTTCCTATTTATAGAACTCTTTAACTTGGCGTTTTGGTCATTTTTTAGCAACTTGCCTCTACAAAGATCTGATCTGATGACTATTATGATGCTTGGGAGTTACAAGCATGTCATGTGCTATCTTGGAACTTGCAATAGTGACTCCTAACCTACTTGTGAGCTAGTTAGGTTTGTTTAGTAGCTTAATTAGGCTTTAATCTTCACTAATCTTGATTAGGGTTTTGTTTCTAATGATTAGGAATGTTAAGTAATGTTAATTAGTACCTAATTGAAGTTTACTAACCATGATTAGGTGTTAACATAAGCTAATTAGAGTTAATTTAGCTAATTAGGGTTAGGGTTTTGTTAATTAGGGTTAGGGTTTGTTAATCTAGGATTTAACCTAAATTTCTCACTAATACTAATAAGCACGACAAAGCGTTTTGTTAGTGTAAGCACGACAAAGCAACTTGTCAAAATAATTTTACCGAGAAGTTCGATTATAGAAGAAAAAAATTAAGCTCGAGGTGTCAAGCATGACGTTTTTCGGACAAAAATTTATTTGGTCAAATTTGTCAAACCAAGTATATATTAACACATAACACATTCAGAATGGAGATATTTTATTTATATAACGGGATTTTATACATACGAGTTTTATTAGGGTTTTTGGTTTTTACATTCACCCCCACTAATAAGAATTTCGTCCTCAAAATTACAGTATAAGTTAAGTAAATAATTGAGGATAATTCTCGCGCATTTTATCTTCAAGCTCCCATGTAGCTTCTTCAACGTTCTGATTCCTCCAAATTACTTTGACCGATGCTATCACTTTATTTCTCAGGACTTGCTCTTTACGGTCGACGATCTGCACAGGTTCTTCTACATAAGAAAGATCTTCCTCTATTTGGATTGGCTCATATTGTATAACATGTTTATAATCATGTTTATATGGTCATAATACGGACACATGAAACACATTATGAATATTATTTAACTTAGGAGGTAGTGTTATTTCATAAGCAACTTCACCAACCCTTCTCAAAATTTCTAAAGGTCCAATGAATCTCGGACTTAATTTTCCTTTCTTTCCAAAACATATCTTGCCTTTCCAAGGAGATACTTTCAAGAATATGTGATTTCCTACTTTAAAGTTTTGTTGTTGACGATGTGGATTTGCGTATTTTCTTTGTCGATCATGAGATGCTTGTAATTGTTGACGAATAATTCTGATAGTTTCAATTGTTTGTTGAATTATCTCAGGTCCTAACATTTGTCTTTCCCCGACTTCATCCCAACATAAAGGTGTTCCACACTTACGCCCATATAAAGCTTCATAGGGTGACATACATATGCTAGCATGATAACTATTGTTATAGGCAAATTCGACTAAGGGTAACTGATCTTCCCAACTTCCTTTGAAATCTATAATACAAGTTCTTAGCATATCCTCTAATGTTTGTATGGTTCTCTCACTCTGTCCATCAGTCTGAGGATGATAAGTTGTACTCAATCTTAGTTGTGTTTCTAAGTGTTTCTGAAGGCTTTTCCAAAAATTAGAAGTAAATCTTGGATCTCGATCTAATACTATAGACACAGGTACTCCATGCCTAGAGATAATTTCATTGATGTACAGTTTGGCAAGGTGATCTAGGTTATGAGTAATCTCAATAGGTAAAAAGTGAGCTAATTTTGTTCAACGGTCAACTATTACCCAAATGGCATTATGGCCCTTTTGTGTAGCTGGAAGACCAACAACAAAATCCATAGTTATATGTTCCCACTTTTGGTAAGGGTTGAAGTAAACCACTCAGCTTTTGATTCTCACCCTTAACCCTTTGACATGTGAGACATTTACTTACCCATTCAACTATTTCTCTTTTCATGTTCGACCACCAAAAGTGTCGACTTAAGTCCTTATACATTTTTGTACTGCCAGGATGTATGGAAAATTTAGAATTATGAGTTTCGTTTAAAATTTCATCTTTTAAAGCTTGGTATAACGGAACCCAAATTCTATTTTCATATTTTATTATTCCATCCGTATCTATTCTAAATTTATTATACTTATCATGTGTTGAATTAGATTTGAACTTATGACATTCTTCATCCTTCTCCTGTATCTCTTTAACTTTATTAAGCAAAGATGAAACTCCTTCTAAAATATACAATTTTTGGGTAGAGATAGTTGGACATTCCACCTCAATTTCTAAATTTTCAAAGTCTTTTATTAACCTATTATTGGTCGTTAATACATTTAATTTTTCCTGATTCTTTCTACTTAACGCATCAGCTACAACATTGGCCTTACCGGGATGATATAATAATTCACAGTCAAAATCCTTTATCAGTTCTAACCATCGTCTCTGTCTTAAATTTAATTCCTTTTGTGTAAAAATATATTTCAGACTTTTATGATCTGTATATATCTCGCATTTCTCCCCGTACAAGTAAAGTCTCAAAATTTTTAGAGCAAAAACTACCGCAGCTAACTCTAGGTCAGGAGTATAATACATCTTCTCATAATCTTTGAGTTGTCGTGATGCATAGGATATCACTTTCTCATGTTGCATCAACACACACCCTAAACCTCTATGTGATTCGTCACTATATACTACAAGGCCTCCCATATCATCTGGTAAGGATAACACTGGAGCCATGCTCAGTCGCTTCATCAAATCTTGGAAGCTTTCCTCACATTTATCTGTCCAGACGTTTTTCACCGTCTTTCAAGTTAAATTGGTTAATGGGGTTGCTATTTTTGAAAAATCTTTTATAAACCGTCGATAATAACCCACTAATCCGAGAAAACTTCGTACTTCTATTGGAGTTATTGGTTGTTCCCAATTCTCAACCATTTCGATCTTAACTGGATCTACAGATAATCCATTCTTATCAATTACATGACCTAAAAATTGAACTCTTTTCAACCAGAATTCACACTTGGAAAACTTTGCATAAAGTTGTTCCTTTTGTAATATCTCCAAAACGACTCTCAAGTGTTCAATATGATCTTCCCGTGTTTTCGAGTATACCAGAATATCGTCAATAAACACTACAACAAATTTGTCCAAGCATGATTTAAACACTCTATTCATTAAATCCATAAATGATGTCGGTGCATTTGTTAATCCAAAAGACATTACAAGAAACTCATAATGTCCATAGCGTGTCCTAAACGTTGTTTACGGCACATCCTCCTTTCTTACCTTTAATTGATGATAACTTGTTCTAAGGTCAATTTTTGAAAAATGTTCGGCCCCTTTTAATTGGTCAAACAAATCATCAATTCTTGGTAAAGGATATTTATTTTTAATAGTTACCTTATTTAGCTCCCTATAGTCAATACATAGTCTCATAGTTCCATCCTTCTTCTTTATAAACAAAACTAGTGCTCCCCAGGGTGAAACACTAGGTTGTATGTACTTTTTATCTAAGAGTTCTTGTAATTGTATAAGTAACTCTTTCAGTTCTATAGGTGCCATTTTGTACGGTGCCTTAGAAACTGGTGTCGTTCCTGGTGCAAGATCAATGACGAACTCAATTTCCCTATCTGGAGGCAAACCTGGTAAGTCATCTGGAAATACATCAGGAAATTCCTTAACTATAGGTATTTAATCTAGTTTTACTCCTTCTTATCGAGTATCAACTATATAGGCCAAATATCCTAAGCAACCCTTTCTAAGTAATCTTTCTGCCTGAACTATAGTCAAACACCGAGATTGCTTAGGTGAACAACTACCGTTGAACACTACCCTTGACTTCGAAGTAGTCAAAAGATTTATACGTTTTTTATGACAATCAATCATCGCGTTATGATTAACTAACCAATCCATTCCTAGAATTACATCAAATTCTCCCAACTGAATTGGTATTAAATCTACCTTAAAATTATGTCCTTTTATTATCACACTACAGTTTCTGTATATGGTCTCAACTGGAATCCTTTCATTATTAGCAATTTCTACGCAAAATGGTTTGTCTAGATTTTCACAAGGTATATTTAAGTTTGTAGAGAAATTTCTAGACACAAATGAACATGTAGCACTAGAATCGAATAACACATATGCATTTAAAGTGTTGATAGGGATGATACCTGTCACCACGTCCTGTGAAGCAACAGCATCCCTCACCGACATATTAAATGTTCTCGCGGTAGGTTAATTCTGAACCCCAACTGCAGCTATTGTTGATTGATTATTCTCTGGTATTCTAACCCCTTTTCCTCCTTGATTCCTAGGTTTGGGACAGTTCTTTGAAAAATGGTCTAAGGAACCACAATTAAAACATTTATTTTTCCTTGGAAGAGGACACTGTGGATAATAATGTCCCGACTGTCCACAATTAAAACATTTGTTATGAAGGCATTCTCCTATATGTTTCTTACCGCAATTAGGACAAGGTTTAATATTATTATTACTAAAGTTATTGTTAGTATTTCCTATCTTTTTCCCTGGGTTGTTAGAAAAAGAATTATCCCATTTACGTTTGTTATTAAAACCACCTGAATTTGGTTCTGCCCTAATTTTTCCTTTTTCATTCTGACTTCTCTTGTTCTGATGAAATTTAGAAAGACTGTCATTCTCATTTTCGGCTATAGTGGCCTTCTCTAGTATATCAGAGAAAGTTTTTATTTGAAGTAAAGACAATCTACTACGAATCTGAGGTTTTAAACCTTCCTGAAACCTACGAGTCTTTCTAAGTTCAGTGGTTACTTGATGAGGAGAAAACCTGGATAGTTCATTAAACTTAGCTGTATACTGGGTTACAGTAAGATCTCCTTGTTTTAAGTCCAGAAATTTTATTTCCATTCGGTCTTTCAGGGATTAGGAAAAATAGTTTTCAAAGAACAACTCTTTGAATCTATCCCAAGGAATAATTTCAGTTTCTACCCGACCTTTTATTGATTCCCACCAATAATTAGCCTCACCCTTTAAGAAAAAGGTTACAAATATTGTCTTTTGGTTATTATTAACATTGGTTACTAGGAAAAATTTCTCTATCTCTAAAATCCAAATTTGTTCATCTACAGGTTCTGATGTACCTTTAAACTCAGGTGGTCCAACTAATTTAAAATCTTTAAAAGTTGTGTTCTGGTTCATAGGTCTATTTACAACTCCTATCATAAGGTATACTAACTGCTGGGTACAATTATTGTAAGACCCCAAATTATTAATAAATGAAATTTATTTTCCTCTATTTATTATTTTGATATAGTAAGGGTTGATTTGATTAATGTGGATAGTTATGGGTAAAATACGCAAATATTTCGAATAAGCAAGTGGTTATAAAATATTCATTATTGTCGAGGAATATTCGTTTGGTCGTGGAATATTCGTACTGTCGGAGAATATTCGTACAACGGCGCAGTCTTTTGTGGGCCCCATAACGGAAAGCGATTAGATGAAGAAAACGACAAGTATAAGTTTTTTATAAATAAAGGCGTAGTTGTTACCGTTAACACTGTTTGAATACCCGGTGGTTAAAACACAGTAATACGCGTTGTTGCACAGTAGCACACGGTATTGCACCAATTATTTATTCTTACGTAAGAATGTGCTACACAATAATTGTTACAATAATTACTGTTCAGTATTTTATTTTATTGATTCAATAATTGCTGCATTGATATTATATATTACTGTTGTTTTAATAAATTGTCATTACACAGTATTTTCCATTATCGAAGCAATAATTCATATTATCTGAATAATATTATTGGATAACATTATTGGCAATGTCTAGAAAGTTCTGTCTAAGAAGAGGTTTGGTCACCTAATTGCCCGCCAGTAAGGAGAGATCCTTATTGGAAAGCCCCCTCTTTCCTGGGAACGGCCTGGTTGCCGGTACTGTGATTCTGTAATATTATTTGTGAATAATTAATTATTGATTTATATGATGAGGAAAATATTGATTTTATGTGGATATAGATGGAGAAAATTTTAAATGTGACAATTGTTGAAAATTAATATTTTATCTTTTTCTGATAAAATAATTCATTTAAATATATTATTTTAATAATATATTAACGGTGATATTTTTATAATGAATGTGGGATATGTGAGTATATGAAGAGGGTATTTTTGTGGCATTAAATGTTTAACACATATTTTGTGTGTTGGTGGACACAATTATTGACCAAAATTTGATTATAGCCTGTAAAATCATCCTTTTGTGGATTTCGGTTAATTTCTGTTTGGAATTTAGAAAAACTTTCTTCTGCAAAGTTGTAGAGAATTGAATTTCCTATAAAAACTCGCTAGATTTGAATTTTCTGACAAAAGGACTATTTATTGTGAATTATTGAAGTTCTGATGTTCCGAAATAATTAATTTTTAGAAGTTTTAATTGTTTTAATTAACAAAAACATTTTTTGTGTTTGGTTAGCCTCATTAAACACATGCAAGTTGCTGAATTCAGATGGTTCTAGGTGCGTAGACAAATTTGTATATATATATATTATTATTATATTAAATTTTCTACTTTGGTGTTCTAAGCATTTTCCTATAAATAGGGTGCTTAGGTTAGAATTGAAAATCACACCAGAAACTGAAGTTTTCTCTCTCTATATTATCGAGCGTATTCTTGTGAGTATTTTGAGTATACTTTGAGTATTGCTATACGGTGCAAGTTCAAGTCATAGCCTATATCCGGTGTTTCAACTAGAAGTACTGTCTTTCGAGGTAAGGGATATTATTTTTTTTCGTAATGATATTATTTCTTCAATATCATTATATTGAAATATTGATATGAAGTTTTTATCAAATTTGGAACTTTTGGTGTCGGAGTTACTATTCACGTATACGACACTATTCACGAATACGGCACTATTCATCAAAAGATAAAAATTTTCCCTTTTCGTCTAAAATATCTTTTGTGGATATTAGCTTTGATTGTATCCATGTTTTGATCATTCTTGAAGTTTACACCACTATAATTATTTTTGAGATATTTTTGGACATGGGTAAAACAAAATACGAATCCTTAATCCTTGTAATTTTGTTTCACTGGATTCGTTTCTTTAAAAATATTTTTCATCATCCTCAGTCTTAAATGATGATATTATTGAATATCTTTGGCCTGTAGTGCAAAGATGAATGATTTCTGATAAATATCTTTGGCCCGTAGTGGAAAGATGAACATGTGTTTAGATGAACATGATCAACTGATGAATATATTTGGCCTGTAGTGCAAAGATGAATATTTGATTCTAAATATATATTGATTGATGTTACAGGGATAAAATATCGACGATGAACTTTTTAATTCATATATAGAAGATAGTAGTTCGTATTCTCTACTTAACTCTTCTAATGAATTGTTATTTCCGCTGTAGTTGTTGATTTAAAACTGGTTGTCTATTGTATTCTATTAGATTTTTCCCTGTTGAAGACTAACGATAATTTGTTGTATATTATCTTAGTCATAATATTCTTTACTGGGCTAGTTGAGCTCACCCTTTTCCTTTTTGTTCCATTTTTCTTCTCAGGAGGCGAGAATGTAGCGAGTACTAGTCGGGGTATAGAATGAAGGTTCTTGAGAGAGTTGTTTAGTAGTTCTCACCATTTTTGTAAAATAATGTATCGATAATTATGATGGAGATTAATTTGCGTGTGGATATTGTCTAGACGGAAATATTTGTATTTAAACTCACAGTTTATATGTTGTAATAATAAAGTTGTAGTTATTTCTGTACCATGTATTTGGCGACTCAGAATGGGTTGGACGGAATGGACCTATTTTGGGGACGTCACAGTTTGTATAAGAGCTTAGGGATATGATCTCTGGCAGAGATCGGGGAATAGAACTAGGAGGGGAGAGACGAGTAAATCCTTCGCTAGTGTGTACTACCTAAGCTTATTTGTTAGTTGGTCAGTATATAGGGATATTATGTGATATATTGATTTCCTTAATTAACCCTTATTTTATGACAGTATTTGAGAATGTCGACTGAGAATATTAACAGTGGAAATGAGACCGTGGAGACGTCTGTACTCACCAACGAGGAGAACGTGCAACAGGCTGGCAATGTACCTCCTGTGAACAATACCACTGAGCAGATGATGAACGAGGGGATGTTTAGAAGCTTTTTGCAGTTTATGCAAAATCAGACGAGGGAGACTCGTCTTCAAAATACAGGAGGAAATGATAGCAATTCACGGGTGGTCACAGCCAAGCAGTTCAAAGAGTTGGGACCACCAGAATTCTGGGGAAAGCCGGATCCGATTAAGGTGGAGACGTGGGTCAAACAAATTACCAAGATATTCAATGTCTTGGGATGCACGGAGGAACAGAATGTTCCATTCGCCACCTTTATGTTCCGTGGCGAGGCAGACTACTGGTGGTAGTCTGTGAAGCGTACACATTCAGCTGCACTTAGCATGTCTTGGGAGACGTTTCAGAAACTATTTGATGACAAATACTTTCCTGAAAGTGTTCGTCATATGAAGGAAGTGGATTTCATCATATTAGAACAAAACAACATGACGGTGTCTTAGTACGAGGTAAAGTTTGCAGAGTTATCCAGGTTTGCACCTCATTTGGTGGAGAATGAGGAATGTATGACGCATATGTTTCTGAGAGGTTTGAAACCCGACATACGATAATATCTCATTTCTCATAAATTTTCTCTCTATTCAGATATTGTAAACAGGGCTCAATTATTAAAGCGAGTTAACGAGTACGTTCAACCGAGGGACCATAACCAGGATCATACCGAAGATAGCAGTCATCAGAATAACGATAACCAGCAGAGAAAGAAGAATACGAACAAAGGCGGTAACCACTCTGGTGGTAATCGTGGCCATAAAAATAGAAGAAGCGAGTCGGGAGGAGATTTTAAAAAGAGGAGATTCAAAAACGACCATGTGAAGACGTCAGTGCCAGTAGCAACTGGTTCCAAGGGAGGAGAATGACCACCGGTCGTATGTTACAAATGCGAGAAAGAGGGACATATCAGCCCAAACTTCCCATAACAGTTTAAGGTATGCTATAATTATGGAAAAGAAGGGCATATCGCTCGAGATTGTACGGTATCGAAACCCAGTCCAGCGGGATTGGTGACTCAAAAGGATGTCCCGGAAAGGTCAAAGTCAACGATTCCTGGAAGAGCGTTTGTCGTGACCGGTCAAAATGCAAGGAACCCGAATGAAGTTAGCACGGGTTAGTTAATTATAAATTCTTGCGAAGTTTATACCTTACTAGGTACCGGTTCTACTCATTCTTTTATCTCTCTTGCTTGCGCTCAACGTTTGAACTTGACTACGGAGAAATTAGACTTTGACCTATTTATGGAGACTCCGTTAGGAGAAACTTTCATTACATCTGTTGTTTAGAAATCTTGCTTGATTCAGGTTGGCACTATCACATTACCTGTTAACCTTATTTCTATAGAGATATTTGCTTTTGATGTGATTTTAAGGTTAACTACTCATCATGCCGAAATTGATTACTTTCGTAAGGTTGTTAGTTTTCATATTACTAAGCAACCTGTTATTTGAATTCAAGCAATCAAACCATTGTAGTCAAACATTTTGATATCAAGCCATGAAGTCATTCGTTTATTACGGATGTCAAGTTTTCTTAATCCATGTTTTGGATTTGAATAAAGACACGTCAGATTTGAATAATATTCCTGTTGTTATTGATTTTTCCTGACGTATTTCCTGAAGAATTTCTTAGCTTACTCCCAAAGCCTGATATTAAATTTTGTATCGACTTTGAACCCGGTATAAAACTTATTTCTAAAATCTCATATCGAATGGCCCCTATTGAACTTCAGGAGTTAAAAATTCAACTATAGAATTTGGTACCTGAGCCTTTATCTGGTGACTTCCTTTGTGGAATGCAACGAAGCCAGACTCTCCGTAGGGGACACCATATTCGTGAGATAGTAAAATGATAGGTGTCATTGTAACGTGTTATCCAAGGTTGGGATATGAGTCACAGTTGAGAACAACCTAAGTCGGTAATTGAAATACGTAGCTTTCTAGGCTTAGTTGGTTATTTTCGGAGATTCGTTGAAGGATATTCTCGAAACGCTATTCCATTAACGCAGCTGACTCATAGAGATACAAAGTTCGAATGGAGCAAGGAATGTGGGAAGAGCTTCGAAGAACTCAAGAGGAGACTAATTTCGGCACATGTTCTGACCATACCATCCTGGAAAAGCGAACGTGGTAGCTGACGTGTTGAGTAGAAGATCGTATACGAGTACGAATGCGATATTGTCAAAGACCCATTTCATATAACTTACAAATGATAGATATAGAGTTAAAGACTCTAGGGACTCACGTGATGATATACAAGTAGAACCGACTTTTATCGATAAAGTTAAAATCGTTCAGGCTACACACCGGAGCTAATGAATATGAAGAAGGAGGTGCAAGAAGTTGTTATTCCAAAAGCGAAAATTGGCGATGTGAGGAAAGCTAAAACCTTCGATTTATTGGTCTATTTAAAATCCTCGATCGAGTAGGAACTGTGGCCTATAGACTCGTTTTACCGCCAAGTATGACGCGTGTTCATAACGTTTTTCACGTATCGATGTTACGTAAATATTTGGACGACCCGAACCTTGTCATTGAATTAGAACCGGATGAGATAGCCGAAGACTTAGCGTACGAGGAGGTACCTGTCAAGATCTTGGATAGGAAAGAACATATCCTATGTACCGAGGTTATACCACAAGTTAAACTTTTGTGGAGAAACCATGTTATTGAGGAAATGACCTGAGAGTTGGAAACAGAAATGAAAGCGAGGTATTCTCATCTTTTCGAAACACCAGGTACGTACGTCAATTTCGAGAACGAAATTTCATAAGGAGGGGAGGTTGTAAGACCCCAAATTATTAATAAATGAAATTTATTTTCCTCTATTTATTATTTTGAAATAGTAAGGGTTGATTTGATTAATGTGGATAGTTATGGGTAAAATATGCAAATATTTCGAATAAGCAAGTGGTTATAAAATATTCATTATTGTCGAGGAATATTCTTTTGGTCGTGGAATATTCGTACTATCGGAGAATATTCGTACAACGGCGCAGTCTTTTATGGGCCCCATAACGGAAAGCAATTAGATGAAGAAAACGATAAGTATAAGTTGTTTATAAATAACGGCGCAGTTGTTACCGTTAACACTGTTGGAATACCCGGTGGTTAAAACACAGTAATACAAGTTGTTGCACAGTAGCACACGGTATTGCACCAATTATTTATTCTTACGTAAGAATGCACTACTCAATAATTGTTACAGTAATTACTGTTCAGTATTTTATTTTATTGATTCAATAATTGCTGCATTGATATTTTATATTACTGTTGTTTCAATAAATTATCATTACACAGTATTTTCCATTATCAGAGCAATAATTCATATTATCTGAATAATATTATTGGATAACATTATTGGCAATGTCCAGAAAGTTCTGTCTAAGGAGAGGTTTGGTCACCTAATTGTGCGCCAGTAAGGAGAGATCCTTATTGAAAAGCCCCATCTTTTCCTAGGAACGGCCTGGTTGCCAGTACTGTGATTCTGTAATATTATTTGTGAATAATTAATTATTGATTTATATGATGAGGAAAATATTGATTTTATGTGGATATAGATGGAGAAAATTTTTAATGTAACAATTGTTGAAAATTAATATTTTATCTTTTTCTGATAAAATAATTCATTTAAATATATTATTTTAATAATATATTAACGGTGATATTTTTATAATGAATGTGGGATATGTGAGTATATGAGGAGGAAGAGTATTTTTGTGGCATTAAATGTTTAACACATATTTTGTGTGTTGGTGGACACAATTATTGACTGAAATTTGATTATAGCCTATAAAATCGCCCGTTTGTGGATTTCGATTAATTTCTGTTTGGAATTTGGAAAAACATTCTTCTGCAAAGTTGTAGAGAATTGAATTTCCTATAAAAACTCGCTAGATTCAAATTTTCTGGCAAAAGGGCTATTTATTGTGAATTATTGAAGTTCTGAAGTTCCGAAATAATTGATTTTTGGAAGTTTTAATTGTTTTAATTAACAAAAACAGTTTTTGTGTTTGGTTAGCCTCATTAAACACATGCAAGTTGCTGAATTCAGATGGTTCTAGGTGCATAGACAAATTTGTATATATATATATATATATATATATATATATATATATATATATATATATATATATATATATATATATATATTAAATTTTCTACTTTGGTGTTCTTAGCATTTTCTTATAAATAGGGTGCTTAGGTTAGAATTGAAAATCACACCAGATACTGAAGTTTTCTCTCTCTATATTATTGAGCGTATTCTTGTGAGTATTTTGAGTATACTTTGAGTGTTGCTATACGGTGCAAGTTCAAGTCATAGCCTATATCCGGTGTTTCAACTAGAAGTACTGTCTTTCGAGGTAAGGGATATTATTTTTTTCGTAATGATATTATTTCTTCAATATCATTATGCTAAAATATTGATCTGAAGTTTTTATCAAATTTGGAACTTTTGGTGTCGGAGTTACTATTCATGTATACGGCACTATTCACGTATACGACACTATTCACGAATACGGCACTATTCATCGAAAAATGAAAATTTTCCCTTTTCGTCTAAAATATCTTTTGTGGATATTAGCTTTGATTGTATCCATGTTTTGATCATTCTTGAATTTTACATCACTATGATTATTTTTGAGGTATTTTTGGACATGGATAAAACAAAATACGAATCCTTAATCCTTAATCCTTGTCATTTTGTTTCACTGGATTCGTTTCTTTAAAAATATTTTTCATCATCCTCAGTCTTAAATGATGATATTATTGAATATCTTTGGCCAGTAGTGCAAAGATGAATGATTTCTAATAAATATCTTTGGCCCGTAGTACAAAGATGAACAGGTGTTTAGATGAACATGACCAATTGATGAATATCTTTGACCTGTAGTGCAAAGATGAATATTTGATTCCAGATATATATTGATTGATGTTACATGGATAAAATATCGATGATGAACTTTTAAATTCATATATAGAAGATAGTAGTTCGAATTCTCTACTTAACTCTTCTAATGAATTGTTGTTTCCGCTGCAGTTGTTGATTTAAAACTGGTTGTCTATTGTATTCTATTAGATTTTTCCCTGTTGAAGACTAACGATAATTTATTGTATATTATCTTAGTCATAATATTCTTTACTGGGCTAGTTGAGCTCACCCTCTTTCTTTTTGTTCTATTTTTCTTCTCAGGGGGCGAGAATGTAGCGAGTACTAGTCGGGGTATTGAATGAAGGTTCTAGAGAGAGTTGTTTAGTAGTCATCACCATTTTTGTAAAATAATGTATCAATAATTATGATGGAAATTTATTTGCGTGTGGATATTGTCTAAACGGCAATATCTGTATTTAAACTCACAGTTTATATGTTGTAATAATAAAGTTGTAGTTATTTCTGTACCATGTATTTGGCGACTCAGAATGGGTTGGATGGAATGGACCTATTTTGGGGGCGTCACAATTATCATCATTCATTTCTCTTTGGGGTCTTTTGGTTGGTGGCATGATTCTATATAAACCAATAAAATTCACATAAGAATTTGAGTAACACAACATATTGTTTATTTATATATCACAATAGTATTACACAATAAATTCATAATTAAACATACTACTATTTTACAAAGTACTGATTACATTACAAACTTTGAATGCTTCTTTATTGTACTAATATAAAGCATTCAACCACCTATGCTACTCTCTAGAATTCATTGATATCATCAAAGGAATACTGAATCATGTGACAAACCACAGATCGATCGATGAGATAAGTCGTATTTTTCTCCTCTACCGGATATCAAACTACACGGCGTTGCAAATCATTAAAAGTATCTCGAACACCCAGAGATGTTTTAAGAAGCCTTGACTGAATTTCCTTTCTGCCCCTCTGTGCATGGTGCAGTTGTACTTTTAGTCGTTGACTATGTCCTCTCTCATGCTGTAGCATTCCTTCAGCTATATCAGCCCTAAACCTCATCTTATTACCCTCATATTCTGTTATCTTCAACAGTAATGTCATTGCCTCATGATGCTCATCTATTCGCATTAACTGTCCTGCCACTGGATCCTCTTTTTCCTCAGCATCTAACAGTTGTTGATCATGAAGCAATTCCTCATCTTCTGTATCACTGGCTTTGTATGACTCTATTTGTGGTGGATTATTGGTTATTACCATTTCCTCAGCATTGGAGTTGGTCATCTATAAAAGAAAACTCCTTAAATACTGTATAGAAATTTACACAACAAAATAATTTTAATGTTATATTTTATATGTACTTTTAAATTTTTTTTACGGACTCGAAGACTATATACTAAGATTTCTCTTCCTTATATCTATAGCCTTAACAACTTTGATACCAAAATTGTAACGCCCCCATATCTATACACCCACGGTATCTAATATGGTGTTTACAGAAAATCAACATAATGCTTTTAAATTTATACACCCATGGTATCTGATTATAAGATTACATTAAATAGAGGGACTAGCAGATATAATTCCTATAGATCCAAAATTCACAGTATCCCATAACATATGTCAATTCTCAAGAGAACTTTTACTATGTTTGGATACCCTCACTTGGATATATGAACTGTATCTGTGACTAGAGTCTATCTATCTGAAATTCAGAGTATCAGTAATAACATGAGCAGTCCATATTACTAATACCCTCACCCAGATGTATAGTCTAAGCCAAACAAATTTATATTATCGTATCGATAGTAACTATCTATCCGAAATCCAGAGTATCAATAATAACATGAACAGTCCATGCTATTAATACCCTCACTCAGATAAATAGTTCCCAATGATCTCAACTAGATTCGAAGAAGTCTAATTTTATATCTATATATGTAAGAAAACACGGTTGCGAAAATAAAAGATGTTATATATATCATAATATTAATATTCGATTACATGATTCTCATAACGAGTTCTTATTACAAGGTATTCAAACAAACAAGAATATAATCTAATATATGTAGGAATGCTTCCCTTTATCTACTCCAGAAGTTCCAGGATTACCGTCTAAAACTGCAAAGGGAATAATTTGCAAGGGTGACCTATGACATGCTCAGCAAGTTGTGTATTTATAATAATATAGGATTTGAAGAAATATAATAGTTCAAATTTCGACTGATAGTTGTATCATTTCTGGATTTCTATTTATTTCAACCATTTCTAGAATTTTTCTTTATTTTTGTTAGTCACACAGACTTAGAAATTTTGTTCAGATATGAGATAGGGGATTAGCCTATTCAACATCTTAGGAGTATGCATATCATCCTACCATTGCTCAAAATACACTAAATGTCAATATATGAATTAACTAAATTTCAATCCCTTCCGGAATACCCAACTTCAGTATAAGATGTCTTACCAAAACAATTTGGTTTGACACAACAGTTTATGCTCAATAAACATTATCATCTGAATAAACAATTCATTTTTGAGTTATACTGAATCTGTAGCAATAACTTTACAATAATTTGGCAATTCAATTGTAGGTGTAGTATATTATATCAACAGCATATCAAGATAAAAATCTTGTCCAATGAATAAACAGGGTTTAAGAAATTTGTTTTATAAGAAATTTAAGGATAAAGAACTTGCCTGAGCGTAGATCAGTCAAGTTATGCTATTCAATCGTTAATAAATACCTACGAAGTTCATATATATAAATCTAACACGTTAGTATTGATAACAATACTCAATTATAACATTAATATAATATCGGGTTAGATTAATTAGGTTTGGTGTTTAATACCTTTGATAAATGGACTAAATTTTATTTATAAAATTTAATTATAATTTAAAATACCTTTTTAGAAATTTTAAAGTATTGAAAACATTTATTTTGATTTTTAAATCATTTATTTCTATTTATAAATAATTAATATTTACTTAAAATTTTACAAAAACATTGATTATAATTTTTAAAAAATTTATATTCATTTATTATAATTTTTATATCATTAATAATATTTTTCCATAATTATTTAGTATTTATAAATAATTTATTCTTTTATTAATAAGTTAATTATTAATAATATCAAAATAATATAAAATATTTATTAAATTTATATAAAAATATCAGAATTTATTTATAATAATTTAATAAAAATTTTAAAACTGTTTTTATATTTATTTATTATTTATTTCTAATTTTTATAATTTATTTTTAAAAAAATAATTTTTGTCTGTCGCTAAAGCCCTTTAGTGACAAAAAGTGTCGTTGTAGGTGTTCTTGAGTTTCTGGGCAGCAGTTTGGTCATGGTCGAGTGACTAGTTTGACCACTAATTAAAAGGCTACTGATGATGATTCTTGGTTTGTTCAAGAGTTGATGTTATAGTACTCAAACAGTAGTATAACATGAAATAAATTTTAGGCTTTAACCTACATATAACAAGAAGTTATAGAGGCTCAAAGTCACTGTCAGAGCTGTTCTTGAGTTTCTGGGTAACCCAGAACAGAAGTCATGGCCGGTCAACAGTTTTGTGGCTTAAATATCTTTGATTCTGTGTATTAGATGTGTGTGATGTTTGTTGTAACATGTAGTATATATGTCAGGGTACATATATATAACATTAACATGAACAAAGCATAAATCTAAGATCTCTAATTATGCTGGTCAAAGTACAACCAAATGTTGTTCTTCGTGTTCTTCAGTTTTCTGGAAAACCCAGAAAACTTGGTCAAGCTCGGTCAACGACTTTTAACCATTAATTCCAGTAAACCTTACCTTATTTGTTCAATTAAAGATCATAGATATGTAGTACATATATCAGGGTATTGATCTATAACAAAAACATACAAAAATCACAAACAAAAGACGATTAAACAGATTGGTCAAAGTAACCGGTTCGACTGTTCTTGAGCTTTCTAGGTAACCCAGAAAATTGCAATCCGTGAACGGTCAACCCACTTTGACTGCTTATAACTTGAAATCTATGGTTCAAATGAACCTGTTCTCTTTTCAAGATTAAAGACCTACTAACAGGCTACAAATAACAAACAATTAACGGACCAAAACATAAACACAAATGAATCTATAGGCCCTGACATTTTACTGTCAGACATAGTTTTTAAAATTTCCAGATTTCTTAAAACACTTAATTAAGGCATCTAGATGTTATGAAAACGTGTTCTACCAATCTAACATAGTTTCTGACATAATAATACACAATTCTAAACATCTAAACAACAAATCAAACATAAGATCATAGAGCTAATTAAGAACTAGGGTTTGTACCTTTTCTGGAATAATTTTTTATTCTAGCTTTTGATGTTGTTGATTCTATCACCCAGGCTTGATTTGGTAAGTTTATAAGTGTATCTAGGCTTAGGAATTTCGTGAGTTTGCTTAGCCCTAAGGTTCCTATTTATAGAATTCTTCAACTTGGCTTTTTGGTCATTTTTGAGCAACTTGCCTCTACAAAGATCTGATCTGATGACTATTGTGATGTTTGGGAGTTTCAAGCATGTCATGTGCTATCTTGGAACTTGCAATAGTGACTCCTAACCTACTTGTGAGCTAGTTAGGTTTGTTTAGTAGCCTAATTAGGCTTTAATATTCACTAATCTTGATTAAGGTTTTGTTTCTAATGATTAGGAATGTTAAGTAATATTAATTAGTACCTAATTGAAGTTTACTAACCATGATTAGGTGTTAACATAAGCTAATTAGAGTTAATTTAGATAATTAAGGTTAGGTTTACAAATTAGGGTTAGGGTATTTCTAATTAGGGTTAGGGTTTGTTAATCTAGGATTGTTAACCTAAATTTCTCACTAATCCTAACAAACACAACAAAGTGTTTTGTCAGTGTAAGCACGACAAAGCAACTTGTCAAAATAATTTTACCGAGAAGTTCGATTATAGGAAAAAAAAATTAAACACGAGGTGTCAAGCACGACGTTTTTTGGACAAAAATTTATTTGGTCAGATTTGTCAAACTAAGTATATATTAACACATAACACATTCAGAACGGAGATATTTTATTCATATAACGGGATTTTATACATACGAGTTTTATTAGGGTTTTGGGTTTTTACAAGGACGAATTTAGGTACCTTTATTACCAGAACTAAGAGAGGAGATTTTGAAAGAAATCACAATACAAGATACTCGATACACCCAAGAAGCACGAAGATGTATCAAGATTTTTGAAAAAACTTTTGGTGGCCAAACATGAAAAGAGAGGTTGCAGAATGTGTCAGCAGATGTTTAACTTGTCAAAAAGTTAAGGCAGAGCATCAAGGACAGAGCGATTTATTACAACCATTAGAGATTTCAGAATGGAAATGGGAGCACGTCACGATGGATTTTGTGGTGGGACTTCCAACAACGCAGAAAGAGCACAACGCCATATGGGTGATTGCAGATCGTCTTACAAAGTTAGCACACTTTTTGTCGATCAAGATCAGGTATAGTTTGGATCAGTTAGCTAAATTATATATCAAGGAAATTATTTCGAGACATGGAGTGTCGATATCAATTGTGTCTGATAGGGATCCGCGCTTCACATCAAACTTTTGGAGGAGTCTTCAACAAAGAATAGGGACACAACTAAGGCTGAATACCACGTATCATCCATAGACCGATGGACAAAGTGAGAGAACAATTCAAACATTAGAAGACATGCTCAGATCCTGTGTGATGGACTTCAAGGGAAGCTAAGATGATCATCTTCCATTAGTAGAGTTTGCATATAATAATAGTTATCATGCAAGCATTGATATGCCACCGTACGAAGCACTGTATGGGAGAAAATGCAGAATGCCCTTATGTTGGGATGAAGTAGGTGAACGCTGACTGTTGAGGCCAGAGTTGGTGCAGCAGATCGTGGAGATCATTAAGGTGATAAGAGCTTGACAAGTAGTAGCACGGGACCATCAAAAGAAGTATGCCAATTTTCATCGCAAGAAAAGAGACTTCGAAGTGGGAAGTTATGCGTTTTTGAAAGTATCTACTTGGAAAGGGAAGATAAGATTTGGAAAGAAAGGTAAACTGAGTCCGAGATTTATTAGATCATTCGAGATACTGAGGAAGATAGGCGAAGTGGCGTACGAGGTAACTCTACCTCCTAAACTGAAGCATATTCATAATGTGTTTCACGTGTCAGTGTTGCAACCATATAAGCCTAATTACAAGCACGTAATATAGTATGAACCGATTCAAGTCGAGAAAGATTTATCGTATGAAGAAATTATTGTAAAAATTTTAGATAGGAAAGAACAAAAATTAAGGAATAAGGTTATACATTCTGTAAAAGTTCTTTGGAGAAACCATAATGCTGAAGAGGCTACATGCGAACTCGGGGAAAAGATGAGGAAGAATTATTCGAATCTTTTTGAGTAACCTTATATGTAATTTTGGGGACCGAATTCTTATAAAGAGGGGAGTATGTAATAACAAAGAATTTTAAGTAGCCTTCTTCGGCACCAAGACCCCTTAGAGATAGGAGCGAGGCACAAGAGGATGTACTGGGCCAACCATGACCCTTTTCGAGCAGCTCTTTCAACTGCCGCCTAATCTCCTCATTGGCCAATGTCGACGTCCTGTAACGCCGTTGTTGGGTAAGACTGCTCCCTGTGTGAGTTCAATCGAGTGTGCTCCAAGCTGCTACAGGCTTTCAATCCAAATCAGCTACAGCTAAATGAAACCAAAAGCAAAGCTTGAAAGCTCAATTCCTAGCTGCTAGAGCTAAATCTAAGGCTACTACCTTAGCTGTTCTAGTAGCTCCTTTGATTTAGCGTAGGGAGGGTGGAAGCTCTATAGGACAATAGCTTTGGGCTATTTGGAAGCTATGCTATATAGGAAGAGATAGCAGCGGCTGGCTACTAGCTTTGCTTTTGCTATTAGCTCGTGCTAGTACTTTAGGAGAGGAGCAACTCTCTTGCTTAGGGAGGTGTAAGTAAATATATTAATGATATTGAACACTTTGGGGCATATAGTGAATAAATATGTGATGACTATGTGGGAAAGGTGTATGCCTAAATGAAAATATATATATATATATATATATATATATATATGGTATGTATGGATATGTATATTTATTAATTATGTAAATAGAATTCAAAAGGAAAGCTACATAACCTAGTTAGACCTTAGGTGTGGTAATTAAATAGCCTAAGGGTTATGACATTGAGAAATGTTAGTATTAAAAATTTATACAAACCTAAGAGCATAATCTTATTATCTCAATTGATTATTTATTTCAAACCTAATTAAAGCAAGCCTAATTGGGTTATAAAGTTAAATGGACATGAGTAAGTATTTAAATTCCAAAAGAGAGGGGATAGAAATCCTAAATAAATAATTAGGGTAAGAGAGATTAAAAGTATTGGACTATGTTACTCCCATGGTCCAAATAATTAATTAGGAAGCCCAATGGAATTAAATTGAAGGACCAATCTTTAGCCCAATTACTAAGGATATTTTGGACATTTGATTAATCAAAATTGGCATTAAAAATAAAGCAAAAATAGGACAAAAAGGGGAGGAGTGGTCGGGCACTTAGTGCTACTTTTGCCCTTATGATGATATGATAATTAAGTTGCCATTTTTGTTAACTAATCTCCTTACTTACACAAAGCACATATGTGTCAAGCTCCCATTGGTTCAAAATCTTAATTAAGATTACATATAATCCTAAAAGATAAGAATTATGAGAGATAAGGGTTATTATTGTAAAGAAAAATATAGATACATATAGTATATCTATTTTTATATATTAAACACCTAATACTTCATTTTTACTCTCATTTGCTCTCATTTCACCTATAAGCGTAACAAAAGAAAGAAAAGAGAGAGAGAGGAGAGAGAGAGAGAGATCAAGCTCTTATGCATCCTAAGCACATAAACTACTTTGGTAAATCAAGGAGAATAGCTAGAAAATCAAGGTGAGGTTCTATTCTAGTTTCTTCCTTCTTATTTTGGTTTATTTTCAAAGTTTTAGAGGGTTTATGTTCTAAGATTCAAAATTTCTTAGATATACATGTTTCATGTAAGTATCTAGCTATTTTGAGTGTTAGAATGAAGATCCAAAGGAAGAAAATGTACTTATATTCCTAAAGGGTGAAAAACCTTAGCTTTTCTTCACTTAGTTCATGTGTAACTTTAGATCTACACCTCATATTTATGATCCGTCAAAGGGTGGGTGCTAGATATGTAAGTTAACTACTAAACCCAAGTGGTAGCACTCAAAAACACTGATTTATCAAGTCTTGGTGGCTGATGGAACCAAAACAGACCATTGTGGAACAAAATGTAGTAGACAGTGTTTGGCCATTTGCTAACAAGGGTATTTAAATCAATTTTCTGTACTTTAAAAATTCTTACAAACATTAGAAAGATACTTTGATGATTTATCTACATTTAGAAAGAAGAATGGACATTTTTGTATATGTAGAATGGAAGTTATGGACTTTACAAAAAAGGACTCTTTTAAAAGTAAACATGAATAACTCTTTGTATGTAACTCTAAAAATGGTTAAATTTTTACTAGAAGCACATATATATAACATGAAAATTCTATGAAAGATTCGGAATTTTTGGACGAAAACTCGATTTATGAAGAATGTTGCAAGATCCGGCTGTTTTAGGCACTTTAAAAATAGTAAATCAAGTTGGAAAAATTCCAGGAAAATTTGGGGATCATCAAGAACTCATATTCTATCCGATTCCAGAAAAGATATATTTTTGGAACTGTTTTGGTATTTTTCTTGTAAATGGTTGTGTTATGAATAAATGGAAATAAATAGTTATGTGATGTCATAAATGGTAAAAATGTGATGTTAATGCTTGAAAACCCTAAATATGTTATATTTTGATTATTGGAGGATATTTTGGTAATTTTTGATGAGAACTAACATTTATGACCTTTTATGGTTATTAAATAAATGTATTATTAAAGGGTAAACCATTAAAATAAATTGTTTATTAGTTTGATAAAAGATTAAAGTATTATTTTGATACTAATAATATTAGAATAAGATATTTTTAAATAACCAATAATATTTAGTTTAAGATTGGGTTTAAAATATTATTAAATAATTAATAATATTAGATTAAAACATTAATAAATGATTAAGATATTATTAAATGACTAATAATATTAGATTAAAATATTATTAATGTAATTAATAATATTAGATTAAATATTATTAAAAGATTAATAATATTATATTAAAGTATTATTATATAATTAAAATATTATTAAATAATTAATAATATTCAAAATTAAATAAAATATTATAAAAAGGTTAATAATATTAGTAAATAAATAAAATATTATTAAATGAATTATAATATTAGTAAATGATTAAAATATTATTAAAAGGTTAATAATATTATTAAATGAATAATAATAGTAATAAATGATTAAAATATTATTAAAAGGTTAATAATATTAATAAAGTAATAAAATATTATTAAATGATTAATAATATTAGTTAAGGATTAAGATATTAATAAATGATTAATAATATTCGTAAAAGAAGTGTTAAGAATATTAGAAATTAATTAAAACATTATTAAGAGGTTAATAATATTAGTAAGCGAATACAGTATTATTAGTTGATTAATAATACTAAGAAGTAAATAAACTATTATTATTAAGGGCAATAATGTTAGATGAGTTTAAGATAATGTTTACGTGGTATTAATATTATCAAGGGATGATAATATTAGTAAGGAATTAATGTAATGACTAAATGTTTGATAATGTAATATAGAGTGATGATATTATATGATTTACTAATCGAAATAATAATTATAGGTCTTTCAAAGGAAGATAGATTAAATTACTTAACCTTATATATTTAATTTCGTAGCAGTAGACTACAAACAAGTCAAGTTCCCTAACTCAAACTCGAGTTATTATTTTGAAGCATGTTAGTGGATAATTATTATTGATTACTCCACATCCTTAATGATTATTGTTAATCGCACTTTGTGCAATTGAATTAATGTTCTATTATTGAATATGAATTAATTAAAGTTCTTTTATTCATGAATTGTTTATGAGAAAGATCTATGCAAGTTGTATCAGCTAGATCAAGCATTGTTTAAATTTGTTAAATCAAATATGTTTTAAAAGTTGTTCTTAACTAATTGATATAGTAAGAACTTTTGACATAGAAAATAATAATTTTATTAAAGCATGATATTGAAAAACAATTGTTGCTCGATTATTAAGTGTTTATGCATAAATCACCGAGTATGAAAGTCTGATCCCCTTGATTACCAAAACTTATTAAAAGGAACAGTTTAAATACTGGCATCTTAGTATATGTTCATGATTATTTCAAACCACTCAACATCTATCATTCAATTATTCGAATATCCCATTTATTGAGAATTAATTTATGTTCTTTCAAAATCGATTGCTATTACTCCCTCCGTCCCATGATAAAAGTCCTTATTACTATTTTGGGTAGTCCCATGTTAAATGTCCATTTTCTTTTAATAACCAAACTTTTACACATATTTTCCTATTATACCCGTAGTATTAAATATCTCATACTTTTCTTATTCTAATTCTCTCTCCATATTTAATGGCATTATCATAGGTAATTTTGTCATTTTATTCATCTTCTTAGTATGCGTGAAAAGTCCACCAGGACTTTTATCCTGGGACAGAGGAAGTATTGAACATGTAATTCAGTAAATACGCACACCTGGAGGGGGTAAATAGGTGTTTAAGCTTAAAGTGATAAACAGTGAAAGCTTTTTGAAATTTTCTGCTCCAGATTTAATTCAGACAGCTACACATATCTGCTTTAGTGTCTACTTTAACTTATGTTCTTTGTTTAATATTATCAGACAGCTATACTTGTCTGCTTTAGTGTCTAGATATGTGTATCTTCAAACTAATAAAGCAAAATACCCAGAAATTAAACAAACATAAAGGAGAAGTGCATAAACGTAAAAACACCAAGATTTTTACTTGGTTCAGCCCCTATTCTCTACCTAGTGGTCTAATCCACGTTAAATCCCAACTAGGATTGGAGATTCTTTTATTACTATTTAAACCTCAATACAAAAATTATTCCCTGTTACAAAGAAGCCTCAAATCTGATGTTTAACACCTATGCCCCCTTTTTGAACCTCTGCAACTTGTACACCTCTGCACCTCTTCTTACCTCTGAGACCTTTGAAGCCTTCTTTGAACAGACTAACTAAAACTATGCTTGAGTACTTCGGTTTACAATGAATGAGTTTTGAAGGTAAAACAAATTTCTAGCACAAAAGAATATAACAGATTACAATAAAATGGCTGGAATTGAAGTGCTCTGATATAGTATGTCAACTTGATTGCAAGTTTCAGAGTCGTGTCCTATTCAACCGAAGAGAAGGAGTATATATAACGAAATAAGTAACGGCTATAAAATATGTTAGCTAAGAATTCTCAGTCTCGTTAGCAACCATCCATGATTTCAGCAGCTTTGTATAACCAGAAAGATATTAAGCAATTTGCGCCAGCTAATTGATTTTGTAGAGCTGAAATAAAGGAGAGAAACTCTATACCCAATCAACTGAATTTAACAGGAACAAAGGAGATATGATAAGACCCAATAGCTTCTGTAAGACTCCTTTTCAAAATAGAATACCAAAATATTACTAATTGTTGTGGGCTCCACTAAGCAAGAGAATATCCTTAAATAAAATTAGCACCCACGAAATACTCCGTAGAATAGATGAACCAAATTTGGTCCAGCTGGAAAAACTTTTAATAACATAAACCCATCTAATAATATTTGACAACATTAAAAATTATAAATACCAACATTCCTTAATAAACTCCAATTTAAATCTTCCTTAATAAACTTCAATTCAAATCTTCCTTAATAAACTCCAAATCAAATCTTCCTTAATAAAATCCAAATTAATTCTTCCTTAATAAACTCCAATTCAAATCTTCCTTAATAAACACCAATTCAAATTTGAAATGATTTTAAAACATTCCAACTTACCAACGGAAGGAAATTAGCAACAAGTATTCATGTAATAACCATAACCCATGCATATTAATTATAATATTATAAACCATTTATAAACCATAATACATGCATATTTAATAATATTATAACAAACTATGAACCATGAACATGTCTAATATACTTAAATTAGTCATCATTCAAAACATTATAAAATCAAAAACTAACATTCTCCCCCTTTTTGATAATGACAATTTATGCACCAACATGTTCTCCCTAAGTATATGGCTCCCCCTAAATTTATGCATATTAAGGAGCAAAAGAAAATGACTTTATCCAAATAACCATCATTGCATATTCCAGCATAATATAGTATCTCAATATCAACATGAATACCAATTCAAACCAATTTAAATATACCCAAATATCTCTCCCCCTTTGTCATTGTCAAAAATAAATAAATCATCAAGTTATATCTCTCCCCCTTTGTCATCAACAAAAAATAATTCATATCAATTTAGCTGAACTTAGTTATCTCACCCCATTTGCAAAATTGAAAAAAAATAAGCATAAAGAATGACAGTAGAACAAGGTTATAACAAAATCACATATCGCAAGTAAACAATATAATAATACCTTTGTAATTTGTTACCTATATATCAACGTTTTGTTACCAGTAGAAAGCTTGATAATTGTGTTCCTTAGTGTATATTTGAATTTTGTATTTTCAGAATCAAAAATCTCTTCAATAGCACTTCTTTTGGCATCCCAATGTTGAGGCCTTTAAAACTCAAGTTAGGAGAATAATTTTTCACTACTCTGGTTGTTCTTGGAAGACTGTCATTGGTCATTTGTTCATCTGATTCACTTTCTGGAGTATCAGATTTTGCATCAGAATATTCATCTGATTTGCCTTCTAAAACAGACGGTTTGAGCAGTCTGGATTTAGGTGTCTGCATGTTTTCCTGGTTCATTTATTTTTTCTTCTTATTCAGACGACTTAAGCTGTCTGGATTGAGCTGTTTGATTTCTACGTTCCACATTACCTTTTCCTATAAAAACCTTATTCTCTTCCTTTGACAGACCATTATTAAGATCATAAAAAAAATACAAATACAAATTCCTCACCATGATTGTCATGTGTATTAAATATGGAACATTTAACACAATAAAAATTTTAGAATAAATAATATTATGAACCCTTGTGTTAGAAATCCATATATCCAATTAAAACATTATTAAAAAAATATGAGGAGTAAGATTCCGCCAAATAATTTATAGGTAACTGCTATTCGTCTCCTTTTGACCTTGAGACAGCTACAAAATGAACAAATAGTTTCTACCTTTTTGGCACCCAAATCTTCTTGGGTCCTTTTGGGTTAGTAGCATATAAATCATTTTTCTTTACCCAAACTTGTTTTATTTTTATTTTATTACAATTAGTATCAAAATGTCCTTTTAAACCAAATTTTTTACAAGTAACATAAGGTGAGAAATAAAGAGACTTGTTCCTTAGTTTATTATTTATTACTCTAATTTTATTAGTAGTGCATTTTATGTTTTTAACAGGATTATATCCAATTCCATGTTTATTTAGGCTTGACCTTTGAGCACCCAACATTATATTTAAATTTTTTTCTCCTTGAACAAATCTTGCAAAATCCTTTTTTAATGATATTATTTTTTTCCTCATTGTTATTTTGCATGTTAATTATTTTTCCATCATTAAAAGCATCTATACAAGTATCTCTCATTTTCAAACTTTCTTTTAAAACGTCATTTTCCTTTTTAAGGCAATTATTTTCTTCATTCAATTTATTTGCACGATTATATAAGATTTTATTATAGTTATCTAAATATCCTATTTTAGCATTCAACTGAGATACTTCACATGATGTGCAATCTTTAACTATTTCTTGTTTTTTCTCAATTAAAGTTTCTACTTCCTTCATTAAGTCATTTATTCAACTTTTCAAGTGAACATTTTTCTCTTTCATACTAATGTTTTTGTTTTTTAAAACAAGATAGTCAGAAATAGTAATTTCTCCAAGTTCAGAACTTACCTCGGATGTTTCCTCATTGTGTATTCGAGTAAAGCACAGCTGAGCATTTTCTTCTTCTCGATCTTCATGATCAGATTCATCATCACTCCATGTCATTAGAGCCTTCACATTTGCTTTATTCTTTCTTTTTAGTTGGAAGCAATCTCTTTTGAAATGTCCAGGCCTTCCATATTCAAAATAGGTTTCCTCTTGTGGCTTTTGCTTGAAATCTCTTGTTGTTGAAAACTTTTGTTGGTAATTTTAATCTATTCTTCTTTCGAATCAACTCCCTTAATTTTCTAGTCATTGAAGCTATTTCTTCATCCGAATCTTCATCATTGCTTTATATGTAGCTTTCATCTTGTAGAGCCAAGGTTTTCTTCTTAGGCATCTCATCTTCTTCATCATACAATTTTAGTTGGTTTTGAAACTCTTCAAGCTCTCCAAATAAAGTAAGAGTTTCCATCGTGCTAATTGTGACTGAGTCTTGAAGTGTAGTAACCTTTGGTGCGAATCGCTTTGGCATGACTCTAAGAAGCTTTCAATTGATTTCCTTTTGATCAATCTTTCGTCCGAGCATGCTTAGAGAATTCATTAGAGTGAGGAATCTTGCTTGGGCATCTCTAATTGATTCATTTTTCTCCAATTTGAATAGTTCGTATTCGTTCATTAGCATGCTTAGATTGACCTCCTTCACTCTAGTAGTACCTTCGTGGCTTATGATGATTGTGTCCCAAATTTCTTTAGTCGTAGTACAAGAAGAGACCTTATCTATATCTGACTAAACCATGCCACTTAAAAGTGTATTCATGGCCTTGGAATCATAAGATGCCATATACGATTCATTTGAGTCCATTTCCATGAGATTCTTTGGCTTGCCATCATCATGTCGCGGAATGACGGGTCCATTTTCGACTACCCACCATTCCCATGGGTCACAGTTCAGATAGATCTTCATTTTGAACTTCCAAAAGTTGAAGTTCTCACTTTCGAGTAACAACGGTGGCCTACTTGTGGACTGACCTTCTTGAAAGTTTAGGTGTGCCATAGGATCTTCCCCTACGACCTGCAACGATCAATATTAGTAGAGCCAAGCTCTGATACTAAATGTAATTCAGTAAATATGCACACCTAGAGGGGAGTGAATAGGTGTTTAAGCTTAGAGTGATAAACAGTGAAAGCTTTTTGAAATTTTCTGCTATAGATTTAATTCAGACAGCTACACATATCTGTTTTAGTGTCTACTTTAACTTATGTTCTTCATTTAATATTATCAGACAGCTATACTTGTCTTCTTTACTGTCTGGATTCGTGTATCTTCAAACTAATAAAGCAAAATACCCAGAAATTAAACAAACAGAAAGGAGAAGTGCAGAAACGTAAAAACACCAAGATTTTTACGTGGTTCAGCCCCTATCCTCTACCTAGTGGCCTAATCCACGTCCAATCCCAACTAGGATTGGAGACACTTTTTATTACTATTTAAACCTCAATACAAAAATTTCTCCCTGTTACAAAGAAGCCTCAAATCTGATGTTGGACACCTATGCCCCCTTTTTGCACCTCTGTAACTTGTACACCTCTGCACCTCTTCTCACCTCTAAGACCTTTGAAGCCTTCTTTGAATAGACTAACTAAAACAGGAATCCTCAAGCCAAAACTATGCTTGAGTAATTTGGTTTACAATGAATGAGTTTTGAAGGTAAAACAAATTTCCAGCATAAAAGAATATAATAGATTACAATAAATTGGTTGGAATTGAAGTGCTCTGATATAGTATGTCAACTTGATTGCAGGTTTCAGATTCGTGTCCTATTCAGCCGAAGAGAATGAGTATATATAACGAAACAAGCAATGGTTATAAAATATGTTAGCTAAAAATTCTCAGTCCCGTTAGCAACCATCCATGATATTTAGCAGCTTTGTATAACCAAAAAGATATTAAGCAATTTGCGCCAGCTATTTGATTTTAAAGAGCTGAAATAAAGGAGAGAAACTTTATACCCAATCAACTGAATTTAACAGGAATAAAGGAGATATAATATGACCCAATAGCTTCTGTAAGACTACTTTTCAAAATAGAATACCAAAATATTACTAACTATTGTGGACTCCACTAATCAAGAGAATATCCTTAAATAAAATTAGTACCCACGAAATAATCCGTAGAATAGATGAACCAAATTTGGGCCAGCTGGAAAAACATTTAATAACATAAAGCCATCTAATAATATTTGACAGCATTAAAAATTATAAATACCAACATTCCTTAATAAACTCCAATTCAAATCTTCCTTAATAAACTCCAAATCAAATCTTCCTTAATAAACTCTAAATCAAATCTTCCTTAATAAACTCCAATTCAAATCTTCCTTAATAAACACCAATTTAAATTTGAAATAATTTTAAAACATTCCAACTTACCAACTGAAGGAAATCAGTAACAAGTATTCATGTAATAACCATAACCCATCCATATTAATTATAATATTATAAACCATTTATAAACCGTAATACATGCATATTTAATAATATTATAACAAACCATGAACCATGTACTCATCTAATATACTTAAATTAGTCATCATTCAAAACATCATAAAATCAAAAACTAACAGAACATTAAAAGCTAAATTCCTTTCTAATCATGATATATCCCCTTTTTATTAAAACTTGCTAAGCAAATTAGTTGATTACTCTTGCTATATCATGACGTTTATTTGAGCAAAGCCAAAGACGTCCAAGAAGGACAAAGAAAAAAAGAAAAGTGCAAGAATAGTTTATGAGAATGTTTAAGTATTAATTTACTTTGATTATGTAAACCTTTATAATATTAAGTGTATGTATAAGTTAAGGTTAAGAAGACCCTGATAGCATGTTGTAAGATTTTTTTTACTATATTTATTATTCTGCAATAGTTATAGAATATGTAAGTTGTTGATGGATCGTGAGTACTGGATCCGAGTGTGACGCCCCCAAAATAGGTATACATCACTCATTCTGAGTCGCTAAATATATGGTACAGAAACAACTACAACTTTATTAATACAATTGTCGTGCAAAATACAACAACAAATAAATTGTGAGTTTAAATACAAATATTGTCTTCTAGACAATATCCACACTTAAATAAGTCCTCATAACAATTATTGATACATTATTTTATAAAAATAGTGAGGACTACTAAAACAACTTTCTAGAACCATCATTCCATACCCCGACTAGTACTCGCTACATTCTCGCCTCCTAAGAAGAAAAATGGAACAAAAAGGAAAAGGGTGAGCTCAACTAGCCCAGTAAAGAACATTATGACTAAGATAATATATAACAAATTATCGTTAGTCCTCAATAGGGAAAAATATGATAGAATATAATAAACAACAAGTTTCAGATCAATATTCGCAGCGAAAATAACAATTCATTAGAAGAGTTAAGTAGAGAATGAAATCTACTATCATCTATGAATTTAAAAGTCCATCATCAATATTTTATCCCTGTAACATTAATCAATATTCATCTTGAATCAAATATTCTTCTTTTCACTATAGGCCAAAGATATTCATCAGTTGGTCATGTTTATCTCAACACCTGTTTATCTTTGCACTACAGCCAAAGATATTCATCAGAAAATCATTCATCTTTGCACTACAGGCCAAAGATATTCAGTTATATCATCATTTAGGATTGAGGATGATGAAAAATATTTTAAAGAAAACGAATCCAGTGAGACAAAAGAACAAATAATAGGGATTCGTACTTCAGTTTATCCATGTTCAAAAACACCCCATAATATACTATGGTGGAGTAAAATTAAAGAATAATGATCAAAACGTGGATACAATGAACAAATAACGAAAATTTAATTTTCCTGTGAATAGTGTTATATTCGCGAATAGTGTCGTATACGTGAATAGTATCGTATACGTGAATAGTAAACCCGACACAAAAAGGTAGAAATTTCACAAGAAAAATTATACTAATATTTCGGCATAATGATAGTGAAAGAAATAATATCATTTATATAAAAAATAACATCCCTTACCTCAAAAAAATAGTACTTCTGGCTGGAATACCAGATATAGTGCTGAAGGAAATTTATATAGCAACACTCAAAGTATCAAAATACTCACAAGAATACGCTCGATAATATAGAGAGAGAAAACTTCAGTTTCTAGTATGATTTTCAATTCTAACCTAAGCACCCTATTTATAAGAAAATGCTTAGAACACCAAAGTAAAAAATTTAATAAAATAGTAATATATTAAAAAAAATTCACGCCCACCTTAGAAAATCTGAATTCAGTATATTTACCACTCATGTGGGGCCCACCAACATAATAAAAAAGTTTTTCTAATAAATAGCCCTTTTATTAGAAAAATTGGGATCTTATGTCCATTCCATAGAAAATTTAATTCTCTACAATTTTGTAGCTTTAAGTTTTTCTAAATTCCAAACAAAAATTGACTGAAATCCACATACGAATGATTTTACAGGCTATAATCAAATTTCAGTTCAAAATGGGGCCCACCAACATGTTTAACATGTTTTTAGCATTTATTATAACAAAAATATTCTTCCTCCTCATTTACTCATACATCACACATTCATTATAAAAATATCACCATTATTATATTATTGAAATATAATAATATGTTTAAATGAATTATTTTATCAGAAAAGATAAAATATCAATTTTCAACAATTGTCACTTTTCTAAAAATTCATCCATTTATATTCACATAAATAAATATTTTTTTTATCATATAAATCAATAATTAATTATTCACAAATAATATTACAGAATCACTGTGAGACCCCAAACTTTATGAATAAAGATTTAAATTTCTTGAAATATTTTTTTCAAAATTATGGTGTGAATTTGAGATAATGTTATAGTTGTGGGTAATATTTATAAATTTTGAAAAGTATGCAAGTTGTTATATAATATTCGTTTGGTCGGGGAATATTCGTTTTAACAGGAAATATTCGTACAACGGCACAATCATTGGTGGACCCCACAAAGAAATTATTGTCGGATTGAGAAAACGACAAAAATATTTTTATGAAAATAACGGCGGAAGTTTTACCATTAACTGTTGAAACACTCGATGTTAAAAGTACAGTAATACGTGTGGTTGCATAGTAGCACACGGTATTGATTATTGATGCTTACGTGAGAAGTCGCTCAGTTTTGTTCAATTATTGCTACAGTAATTGTTGCATAGTATCTCACGTTATTTGATTCAATTATAGTCAATATTTTATATATTATTAAATCAATAATTGAGACGATGAAGTTATTAATATTATTATTTACAATATTAACGATGTCTAGAAGTTCTGCCAATGAGAGGTTTGGTCATCTAATTGCACGCCAATAGGGAGAAATCCTTATTGGAAAGCCCCCTCTTTTCTGGGAACGACCTGGTTGATTAATATTGTGAAATATAATAATGATGATAAATGTTGTTAAATATATTGAGGTATCTTTTTATGAAGTCACGGAAGTTTATATATATATATATATATATATATATATATATATATATATATATATATATATATATATATATATATAAATTTCTTTTATTAGTATTATTAATGTAATAAAAAAGAAAAGCTTTTTATATAAAATAGAATATTTTTATAAAGTTATTTGTTTTATTAGACAATAATTAGAATATAGTATATTTTATTATGTATAGTGTTTGCATAGTAAAATCTTTTTATATAAAACAGAATATTTTTATAAAGTTATTTGTTTTATTAGATTTTAAATAATATATATATATATATTATAAATAGAATATATTATATTTTATTGCATAGTATCCTTTCTATTTTTCCTATAAATAGGATAGTTAGTTAGAATTGAAAATCACACCAGAAGTTCAAAGAATTCTCCTTCTATAATCTTGAGCGTATTTCTTTAGAGTTTAAGAAAGCTTTGAGCGTAGTGCAAGTTTTCTTAAAGTATATCCCCGCCCTACCCGTCGGAGTACTCTTCTTTATAAGGTAAGGGATATTATTTGTTGTACTCGTAAGGGGTATTATTTCTTTCGTATTCATGAAGAGAACTTCTGTTATTCCATTCCTTATTATTTTGTTAGAATAACCTGTATATGTGAAGTACTGCATACATGGTGAAATTCTTCTATTATTCCATTCCTTATTATTATGTTGGAATAACCTGTCTATGCGAAGTACCACATACATGGTGAAATTCTTCTGTTATTCTATTCTTTATCATTCCGTTGGAATATCCTGTCGGTGCGAATTTCGTCTGACCTAGTTTCATTAATTATTATGTTATTGGAATAACCTGTCTGTGTTGTCTATCGCATGCATGGTGATTTCTGTTATTATTTCATTCTTTATTATTCTGTTGGAATATCCTGTCGGTGCAAATTTTGTCTGACCTGGTTCCGTTCTTTATTATTCTGTCGGAATATCTTGTCTGTGTGTTTACGCATGACCTGGTTCCATTATTTATTATTCTATTAGGAATAACCTGTCTGTGCGATCTATCGCATGCATGGTGAATTCTTCAGTTATTCCATTCTTTATTATTCAATTGGAATAACCTGTCTATGTGGATTACCACATGCATGGTGAATGATCCTTTGTATTCATTCCTTATTAAATTGTGGAAATGATCTGTTTACGTGGATTATGATGAAAGTCATAATAAAAGAATTGGACTGATGAAAATCATTGGTATGTGTAGTATTAGTAATTGTTATGACGAGTTATGTTGGTTATTATGTGAAAACATGTAAGTTTCTTAGAAATCACAAAGAGTTGAAAATCAGATTTTTGGTGAGAATGGAACATGAAATTCAATTGACCATATCTCCTATTATATTTCGAATTTTTGAGTGTGGTTAAGTTCTAGAGTTAGATCTATGAGTTTTCTAACTTTTCCAAGTGAAATCACTGGAAAAGGTGTTGTAGATTTTCGTGTGGACTGATTTTAGCAAAGGAGTCAAAAACTGCAAAGTACCAAAAAGCTACTGCCCAAAAATTTAAAAGGGTATTTTCGGCCACTTAAATTGTGAGAAAAATTTCGGCCTTTTGGGACATGGAAATATATGATATAAAGTACCTCCTGTCCAAAAATGAGCTCATTCCGACTTAAAATGAGCAAGCTATGCCCATTTCAATATTTAGGTTTTTCCAACGAAAAATGCTATAACCGGAGTTCTATAACTCCGATGACCATGAAATTTAAACTGGAAGCTCACGTTAACATGTGTAAGATCTTGCTAAGATTTGAGAATTTCTGGAGTTAAACTTGAGGTAGCTAATTTCTTAAGGAATTAATTAGAAATTGATTTTTTAAAAAATACTTAAGGGAGTTGAAAAAATATAAAAAAATACTTGTTGTGTATGAAATATATGTATATATATTTGGACAAAGGATAGAAAAATAATAAATTGATTTGGTAATTTTTCATGAAAATGTTTTAGTTACAAACATATGAGTTAAATATGTTATGTGAAGTAACGAAATTGGAAAATAGGATTTTATAGTTTGGGAATCCTATATAGGGTACATGCAGATTTTTTATGAGGGATTTGATCATTGGTGATTAAATTTTATGAGTATGGCATTTTTGAATGATTAAATGCATTATTTGGTAAAGTGTAAACAATTGAAATAAATTATTTATAAGTTTAAGAAGTGATTAAAATATTATTATAATATTAATAATATTAGATGATGAGTTTATTAAGTGATTGATAATATTTGGATAAATTTAAAGTCTTTAATATTTATCCTTATTTTCGTTTGATTAATGCTTATATTATTGTCATCATCTTCATGCTTATATTGTGATGAAAGTCATCTTTGGCTTGCGTGCAGAGATGGACTTGGTATGATTATGTCCAGGGATTATTCGGTATAATTATGACCGTAATGTAACGAATGATGTGATAAAAGTCCTCATTGGCCTGTAGTTCATTGGTGGATAGTTGTTGGTATGATTATGACCAGGGATTATTCGGTATACTCATGACCATTGATGATTACATAAATATCCTTGGCCGTGGTGCAAGGATGATGTGGTTTATTTATTAAGCTGAGTCTCAGCGATAAAGTTTATGAAAATCTTTTTAAATCATAGAAGATAGTAGATTTTATGCTCTACTTGACTCTTCTAATGGATTGCTTGTTCCGCTGCAGTTAAACTTGATGTCTATTGTATTTTATCAGTTTACCATTGTTAAAGACTAATGATAATTTATTCTGCATTATCTTAGTCATAATATTTCTTACTGGGCTACTTGAGCTCACCCTTTCTTTTATTGTTCTCTTCAGGAAATGAGAATATAGCTGGGACTAGTCGGGGAATGGAGTGACGGTCCAGATGATAGCATTAGTAGTCCTTACTATGATATGACATGCAATATATAATTGTATTGAGGACCTAAGATGTGTGTGTCGTATTTTATACGTCACTTAATAATTGATTTTGGTGAACAACAATAGGGTGATGAGAACCCGACTCTGAAAGCGTCAAAAGTGCACCATAGTAAAATGAAGAGAATAAAAATATTCTCGTGTCCCTGTGGAGACTTGAAATATTTGATGTTGTACTTTATATGGCATGTATTAATTTGAGTATGAATATTGTCGTATTATATACGTTACAATATTTGTATTAAAACTCACAGTATATATGTCGTCGTATTTTGCACGACTGTTGTATAATTAAGATTGTATTTGAATTTTGTACCATGTATCTGGCGACTCAAGATAGGTGAGGTATACCTATTTTGGGGGCGTCACAATCACAATAATGACAACCAGACCGTTCTCAGGAAAGAGGGAGGTTTTCGATAAGGATTTCTCCTTACTGGCGCGTAATTAGATGACCTAACCCCTTTTCTCGACAGAACTTTCTAGACATTGCCAATAATGTTATCTAATAATATTATTCAAATGATATGGATTATTGATCTGATAATGAAAAATACTGTGTAGTGATAATTATTGAAATAACAATAATATAAAATATCAACGTAGCAATTATTGAATCAATAAAATAAAATATTGAACAGTAATTACTGTAACAATTATTGAGTAAAGCCTTCTTACGTAAGAATCAATAATTGGTGCAATACCGTGTGTTACTGTGTTTAAACCACCGGTTATTCCAATAGTGTTAATGGTAACAACTACACCGTTATTTATAAAAAAAACTTATACTTGTCGTTTTCTTCATTCAATCGCTTTCCGTTATGGGGCCACACAAGGCTGCGCCGTCGTACGAATATTCTCCAACAGTAAGAATATTTCACGACCAAACAAATATTCCCCGACAACAATGAATATTTTATACTCACTTGTTTATTTAAGATATTTGCGCATTTTACCCATAACTAACCACATTAATCAAATCAACCCTTACTATTTCAAAATAATAAATAGAGGAAATTCAATTTCATCTATAATAAGTTGGGATCTTACACCGAAGTTAGAGAACTCGAATTTGGGGGTGTGACGGATTATGTTTTCCACAATCCTACAATAACAATTTTAAGAAAAACAAAACTTAAGGAACGATTTTTCGAAACCTTAAAAGATATGATTCCAAGTAAAACGACCTTTCTAAAGACACTCACATAAATTAAAGTTTTCAAAATACTTTTTCCCTCGTACATCGGAAAGGAGACTCAAATTTTTTTCAAGATAACACACTTGGATACTCTAGAAAATAACATATTTTAAGCGTACACGACACAATTCACTTAGGCTCAAGACACATCGCACACACCTTTTCTTTTTAAGGCAACTTATTTAAACTTTAAGAAAAATATTAAAATTGCGATAATCGTGTTTTACGGAAATCGAAGGTACCTAACACATTCTTCTCGTTTAAACAAGCCCCCGAACTCTTTCAATATCTATTAAAATATTTACCAACTGAAGACTCTATCTAATTGGCCCATCAATTAATCAAAATTTCAAAACACGTCGACATAATAAGTCACTTTTTTCAAAATCACCCATTAGATTTTCAAAAGTTTAATCCCAGCATCGATAATACGTATAAAAATTGGAAAATGTTTTCTTAAGACGGATCTAGTTAAGACTATAAATGAACATATTTGAATCCAGATAAGATGATATATGTATCCGTATCCGAAAAAAAATTATTTATCCATATTCATATCCGATATTCATCGATTTTTTAAAGAACCATTTAAATTTGATATTTGAAAAACTATTCAAATGAATATTATACGCTTTCGAATAACTATCCAACTTTATTTGCAAAATCAATTAAAATTAGTAAATAAATAAAAAAATTAAAAACTTAGAAAAATATTATTATACTATAATATAATAAAGCGTAATCATCAACTTACCATATGATTTAATTATCAAGTTTAAAATAAAAAAATCACTATATTTAATAAAAAAAATCTTATTAAAAATATAAAATATGTCTCATTCTTTGCACGAGATTATGAGCTTATTTATATCAGTCCTAACTTAATTCAATCAGTCATTTAACTATTCACAAGTAATATTAATTAAAACATGTTAAAAATGAATTACAGTTATGTAACCTTAAGCAAAATGTGCAATTATTATGTTTTAATAATAATTTTGTTGATCTGAGACATAACAAAGAGTCCTAATATTCACGGTTTTATTTTAACTTTTGAAAGACAACTCACTAAGTGCTCCGTGCGAATAACGGGTTTGTTTTTAAATAAAGTTTTTTTTTATTTTTTTATTTACTTTATATATAAGATGATTATAAAATATTTTTTCAATTTCAAATTAACTTACTTTTACTATTACAATGGCTACAATAAGTTACTTAAGAGACTCACAATTAAATGTTAATAATATGTTTTTTTTGTTATTTTAATTTAAAATTTAGTTTTATTTTCAATCTTCAAATTTACATATAATTTTTTAGAGTTATAAAATTATTAGAACCTAAAGTTTAAATTTAGTGTTTAAAAAGTTCTATATGAAATAAAATTATTATAGAATAATAAGTCACTATCATGGTTTTTAATTTTTAAAATTAACAAAATTTTAATAACTAATATCTAAGTGAGTATTTTTTTAACATTAATTATCTAAAAACCTCCCATCTAAAATAAAATTTGTAAGTAGAGTTTAATCATTTATATTTTTTAATATATGCTACATTATTAATATTAATTATTACTTTCTCATACTATTTTTTTCAATATTTTTAATATATAGTTATCCAAGAATAAAATTTATTGTAGAATAATAAGTTACTAGTATAATTTTTAATTTTAAAAATTAGCTAAATTTTAGTCACTAATATATAAGTCATAATTATTTTTAAATTAGTTAACTAAACGTCTCCTATGAAATAAAATTAGTAACTAAAATTTAATCATTTATATATTTTTTAATATTCATTATTATATAATCATAATATTTTTCATATATTTTTAATATTTAGTTATTCTGAGTCTAAAGTTGAGTAAAACAAAATTCTAAATATAATTTTAAAGTTAAAATATATTGTATAACTAAATAAATAAATGATTTTATCATAGAATAAAATTATTATAAAATAATATGTTAACATTATAATTTGTAAGACAACAAAAAGAATATTATCATAATATGGTATCCTAGTTTATGTCAACACCTAACTTTATGTTAACCATTTTTATAATACCAATTTATTACAATTACCACATTAACACAATTATCACAATTACCTCATTATTATCACATTGACCACAATTATCACATTGACAAATTATAATTTCACGTTATTACATTTACTACATTTTCACAATTATCATACTATATTATTAAATATAGAGTTATATTATAGTTTGTGAGACAATAAGAAGAATATTCTAAAATTTGTAAATAGGACTCTTGTAAAATGGATGAAGTATATTTTTTAAGATTTTATAATACTGAAAATAATATTGACATAATTTTAAGTTTAAACTAACAAATATTTCAAAGTATATAGCAATAAAAAAAATTAATTTTAGAAGACCTCGTGAAGAATTCAAACTCTTATTGTGTTTATAGGAATAATATTTCATGGTTTGCATCATTATTATAATAAACTTAGAAGATTTTAAAAAATATTTTAATAACAGTTAAATTTTAGATTTATATCAAAAAATCGAAGACTAAAAAATTAAGTTTTATCTTATATATGTAGATATATATAGATTCACAAAATCTTATATAATATAAAATTAATTTTATTCATGTAAAATTTGCAAATATTACATTTTTTTTGTAAGGAATGTACTAATAATATACATTTTAATTTTACAAAAAAAATTATTTTTTAAAAAAGTTGTAGTATGTGAATGATTTGAATGGTATTAAGTAATATTAAATGAGTAATGTATATGTTGGAAGAATGCATATTTTGATTTGATGTTTAGAGTAAATACTCATGATTATATGTAAAGTCCTTCAAAGAATATATATACAACTACTTAGTGATAGATCAAAATTGTTAGGTTGATCTTAACTTTTAATGTTCATCATTCTATAAACGAATGTATAGATAAAGAGATCAAAGATGTTAGGTTGATCTATGACTTGAAAGAAATAGATAGGCCTTGAAGAGAATCGCAGTCTATCAAACTGATCAACAGAATGCAGAAGTTAAGGCAGGATCGTAGAGCTCAGAAGATCGTAGTGTATCTGCCTTGAAAGGCCTCTCCAGAAATCGTAGAGTAGCCCAGACGTTTGCCGAAGCTAACTCAGAGATCGTAGTGTACTTTCGGAAATGTAGAGCCTGCAAGACGAGCAAGTGATGATCGTAGTGTGCAAATGCTTGAGAGAGATCGTAGTGTTCTCTCCAAGCCAAGCACCAATGTGACAAGACACCACGATATAGATCGTAGAGTATAATCTGCCTTGTGTCAGAAGCATCGAGCCCTACTTTTGTTTGAAGACAAAATTCCAACAAATGTGGAATGGGTTTTGAACGTTGAACCACTCACCAGTCCCAACGGTACAAAAGATATCCTTAGTATTCAACAAAGGAACGTATTCAAGAAGCTAAGGAAAGGACCATAGGACAGAGGAAAAACACCTTTTCAAGTGTTAGGTGAGAAAGCAGTCTGCTGTGTCAGTGGGCCAGAATGCAATTCAGAAGGTGTACAGAAAAGTCTCCATCAAAATTCAGAAATGTCAAACGCATTTAATGCTTCATCAAAAGGCTTCAACGAATAGATTTCAAGAAACACATATATGCAGAACATATGTAGATGAGAGGTAGAGTGCAAGCAATTGAACAAAAACGCATAAGAACACTCAACGCTCAACTCAACGATCTAAGAAAAAAAGGAAGCTTGCTCAGCTACTCAGTTCTTTCGAACAAGTGCTTAATAGCAACTGAGTAGCATCAATCACAACTCAACAACCATCAATCAACTGAAGTAAGAGTTCCAAGTCAGAAGAACTTGAAGAGTTCTAAGTGAACTATGAAGAGTCAAGTCTGCTGGACTTGAAGAGTTCAAGAGTGAACTAAGAAGTGCCTAGACTGCTGGTTTAGAAGGAATCTGTGAGATTCAGAAAGTGTAAAAAGACATCCTTAGTGGATTTCCTACTCGAGGAGTAGAAGAGTGGACTAGGATCTTTAAGTGTTCTGAACTACTTAAAAATAACTATGTCTATTTCATTCTTGTTATAACTGTTATAATTGCTTCACTCTTATTAACTCTCTATCTAAAAGGGATCTCAAAGAAGCCATAATTCTGTTGTGCTTAAGATCATTATCAAAAATGTCTTAATACAAAAAAAGTTTTTAATATCTATTCAACCTCCCCCCCCCCTTCTAGATAATTATTGTGCTTCTAATAACTAACAATTGGTATCAAAGCAGGTTCTATTATATAGCCTACAAAGCTTGAGTAGATCCAATGGCACACTTACCAAGTGAATCAAAGACTGGAGGAGGCAACAAGCCACCTATGTGCAACAAAGACAAACTCGCTAACTGTAAGGTTAGGATGCAAGCTTATATGAATTCAATAGATGATGATCTATTTGAAACAGTTCAAAATGGGCCCTAGGTTCCTACAAAGTTTGCACCAATTACAAACGACCCAAACAGAATACAGATCAAGATCAAAGGAGAATGGACAGAAAATGAGAAGAGAGCTGTCCAGCTTGACAAGAAGACCAAGAACATCTTATTTCAATCCTTAGAAGACGATCTGTTTGAAAATGTGGTCAACTGTAAAACAGCAAAGGAGGTTTGGGAAGCATTACTCATCATGCATGAAGGAATAGAAGAGGTCAGAGAAAACAAACAATCTCTCTTGACTCAGTAATATGAGATGTTTGCTCACATTCAAGGAGAGAAAGTCACTGCCACATATGAAAGATTGAATGTTCTGCTCAACTATCTACGAGCCTATGGAAAGATCTATCCAAATAGAGATCTAATCATAAAGTTCATGAGAGCCTTACCAAGTAAGTGGGATGCCAAAACCACTGCCATTAGAGAGTCAAAGAATCTACACGAGATGATTGTTCAACAGTTATATGGAAACCTCCTCACTTACGAGCTAGAGCTGACACAACGGGCTGAAACGTTGTCTGAAGGAAGAAAGAAGGATAAAGGTGTTGCTCTCAAAGCAGCTGAAAACACCTCTAAAGTCAACACTGAAGTTGATTCTGACTATGATGAAGATGATGATGATGAGGACTTTGCAATGCTGGTGAAAAGACTAAGAAGATTCATGCGATAAGGAAAAACCAGTAAGCCAAAGAAAGTCAGCAACTACAGCAGCCAGGAGAAAATGAATGACCTATGCTACAATTGCAAGAAACCTAGCCACTTCATTGCCAACTGCAACAAACCTCTCAGAGAAGAACTCAAGAAGAAATCACATTCAAAGAAAGAATACAAAGGCAATAAGAGGCCTCAGAAGAAAGACAAAGGCCTTGTAGCTGGAGGATCGTGGAGTGCCTCAGACAATGACTCAACTCCAGAATCCAGAGATGATGAAGATCCTCAAATGGAAAATTTTTGCCTGATGGCCAAAAATTCAAGGGACAAACAGAACTCCAACATACATGAAGTAAGTATCGATGAGGTATTTGACTTCAACTCTCCTGATGTAGATATTGATGACCTAAGAACTACACTGCATGGTATAACATCTGATCTGCATCAAAACATGAAGTGGTTTAGAGTTCTGTCTAAGGATTATTCACTTCTTCAAAAGAAGAAAGAAAAGGTTTAAGAAGAACTAGAAACAGCCCTTCTTAGTACTGATTCTCTCTCCAAGTTTGAAGCTGAGAATAAGCTCTTGAGACAAACAAATGAGCTCAATGCACAAAGAGAGTCTAGTCTAACCTCCAAGATTGAGGATCTAGAAAAGACAGTCTCTACATGGAATAAATCTTCTTCATCCATGGACTCCTTAATCTCTAACCAGAGAAGTGTTTCTGATAGAATAGGGTTAGGCTTTGGGGAATCTACCTCAGAGTCATGTATGGCAAAAGCAAAGGAAATTAGCACTGGTAATGCCTCAAGTTTTAGTAGAGGTATTATATTTGCGAAATCCTCACAGAAGATTGAGCCTGTCAAACCCTGCTCAGTTGATTCAATTCATATTCCTAGGAGTAAGGGATCTTATGTCGGTCTGGGTTTCAGAAAAGAGAAGAGTAACCTAGCTACTACTCACCAACCTCGAAGGATCGTAGAGACCAATAAGATCAACTCTACGAACCAACTGGGAAGGTACAGTAGAAGTAAGATATACTCCTCACAAATCATGAAACACGAGAACACATGGAAGAAGGAACATCAGCCTAGCAGGAGGATGACCAATAACCCACAAAAGTCCAAATGGAGGAAGAACTTTCACACACACACAAACATGCATCATATCAAATGTTTTGTGTGCTACAGAGTTGGCCACAAGGCTGTAAAATGTTATTATAATTCCATGCTTGTGAGACCCAAAATCAAGCAGATTTGGGTCCCCAAGGGCACTAATAATGTAGGACCCATGTAAGTATGGGTACCAAAATGAAGGTTTAATGTTATTACAGGAAAAGAGCTCCACGATCACAACCTGGTATCTGGACAGTGGATGCTCAAGGCACATGACAGGGAACAAAGCCCTTCTGTTTGACTACATAGAGAAGGAGGGTCCCTCTGTCATCTTTGGAGACAACGGCTCTGGCAAGAAAAGAGGCTATGGCTCAGCTGGAAATGGTGCAGTATCCTTCAGCAAAGTGGCCTATGTGGAAGGACTACAACACAATCTTCTAAGCATTAGCCAACTCTTCGACAAGGGTCATCAAGTAACATTTCTCAACAATCAATGTCAAGTCCGAGACCTGAAGACATCTGCTGTAAAGTTAATCGGAACAAGAAAAGGAAATGTCTACACAGTAAACCTTGGACAACTAAGCTCAGACGAGACTATATATTTTTTGGCTAAAGCATCTGAAGAAATGAGCTGGCTATGGCATCGAAGATTATCTCATCTCAACTTCAAAAGTATGTCCAAATTAGCTTCAAAAGATCTAGTTGCAGGTTTACCCAAGTTTAACTTCATCAAAGAAAGGTCGTGCAATGCCTGTCAACTTGGAAAGCAGAACAGAAGCTCATTCAAGAGCAAAACTGTCAACTCAATCGACAAGCCTCTGCAATTGCTATATATGGATCTTTTTGGGCCAATTCCAACGACGAGTCTTGGGGGAAAGAGATACTCTATGGTCGTAGTCGACGACTACACTAGATTTACATGGGTGTTCTTTCTAACCTCAAAGGATGAAATAAGCTCCCAACTGATCAAGATGTTCAAGCTGGTGATGAACGAGAAAGGAGAGAAAATCAAGGCCATAAGAAGTGATCATGGCAGAGAATTCAATTTTTCAGAAATGGATCAGTTCTGCACAGACAATGGCATTAGTCACAATTTCTCAGCTCCACAAACTCCCCAACAAAATGGAGTAGCCGAGAGAAAGAACATGTCATTGATAGAAGCTAGAAGAACTCTGCTAGTAGCAGCCCATCTGCCTGAATACTTCTGGGAAGAAGCTGTCAACACTGCATGCTACACTTAGAACAGATCACTCATACACTCTACGATTAAAAAGACTCCTTATGAACTGTGGAAAGGAAGAAAGCCAAGTGTCAGCTACTTTCATGTTTTCGGCTGTGCATGTTATATTCTCAACATTGGAAAGCATTACTTGACAAAGTTTCAACCAAAATCAGACAAAAGAATCTTTCTTGGATATGCCATAGACAGTAAGGCCTACATAGTGTTCAACAAGAAGACACTGAGTGTTGAAGTCTTAATTCACATCATCTTTGATGAGACAGACTTAGACAAAATAGTGCCTTAAGACACTTCGTCCAACAGTTCAGACACTACGAATGAGGTCGTCGAGCTTAACACTACGATCATAGTACCAGACAGTGAAATCGTTGAGCAAGGAAATGAGATCGTAGAGAGGCCTATGCCAGACAACGAGCCTCCACACCAAGAGAAAGAAATAGATCTTGAAGATCTAAGACAAGAAGGCATAAGGACAGATGTCCCAACAGGAAGTAGATGGGCAAGAGATCACACTCAAGATCTAATCATTGGAGATCCGAGTGCAAGAGTCAAAACAAGAGCTGCCACTCAAAATGAATGCTTTTATCTAAGTTTCCTGTCACAAATAGAACCGAAGAAAATAGAGGATGCTTTGGAAGACTCCAGCTGGATAGAGGCCATGTAGGAAGAACTTAATCAGTTTGAAAGAAGAAAAATATGGAGATTGGTTCCAAGACCAAAGAATCATCCTGTTATTGGAACCAAGTGGGTCTTCAGAAACAAGATGGATGAAGATGGAGTCATCACCGGGAATAAGGCAAGACTAGTGGCCAAGGGCTACTCTCAGGAAGAAGGCATTGACTACGATGAGACATTTGCACTTGTGGCCAGACTAGAAGCCATCAGAATATTCCTTGCCTTTGCCGCTCACATGAAATTCAAGGTCTTTCAGATGGATGTCAAAAGTGTATTCTTGAATGGTGAACTTCAAGAAGAAGTATATGTAGAGCAACCTCCAGGTTTCATCAATCCATCTCTTTCTAATTATGTCTTTAGATTAGACAAAGCCTTATATGGTCTTAAACAAGCACCTAGAGCATGGTATGAAACACTAACTAACTTTCTTATTGAAAATGGATTCACTAGAGGTAGAGTAGATACCACACTATTTCTTAGAAAGCATAAAGATAAAATCCTATTAGTTCAAATATATGTTGATGATATTATCTTTGGATCTACTGATGAAAAGTTATGCAAGAGATTCTCCAAGCTTATGCAGAGAAAGTTTGAAATGAGCATGATGGGTGAGCTGAACTTCTTCCTTGGACTACAAGTAAAGCAGACCGATAAAGGAATCTTCATAAACCAAGTACATTAAAGACTTACTTAAGAAGTATGGCATGGAATCAGCCTCTCCCATGAAAACCCCAATTGCTCCTGCAACCAAGCTTGACAAAGATGAAAAAGGTAAAAGTATTAATATAACTCAATACAGAGGTATGATAGGATCTCTTCTACATCTTACTGCTAGTAGACCAAATATAATGATTGCAACTTGTATTTGTGCTAGATTTCAGGCTAATCCTAAAGAATCACATTTAACTGTTGTAAAGAGGATTTTCAGGTATCTCAAGGGTACACCTCACTTGGGACTTTGGTATCCTAAGGAGTCCTTATTTGAACAACAGGATACATAGATGCTGATTTTGCAGGCTGCAAAATAGATAGAAAGAGTTCCAGTGGCACCTGTCAATTGCTAGGAAATAGACTTGTGTCCTGGTTCAGCAAGAAGCATAATTTAGTATCGACTTCAACTGCAGAAGCTGAATACATCGCTGCTGACAGCTGCTGTGCTTAGATCCTATGGATGAAAAACCAACTAGCAGATTATGGGTTTGAATTCAAATTCATACCTATTTACTGTGATAACACAAGTGCAATTGCTATAACTCATAATCCTGTCATGCATTCTAGAACTAAACATATAGAAATAAGGTATCACTTCATTAGGGATCATGTACAAAATGGAACTATATCTTTACAATATATCCCTACTTAAAATCAACTTGCTGATGTCTTTACAAAGCCTCTAGATGAATCCGGATTTAACAAGTTAATAAGTGAGCTAGGCATGCTTAACTTACAACCATGAAAAATATGCTCTAGTATGTATTAACCATACAGGATTAAAGGCTATGTTCGAAATCATAGACATGATCAAAAGAAGTCCACGATCGTAGAGCCGAAGTATCATAACAACGATCACAGTACAGACTCAACGATCGAGGTGCAAACTCAAGGATAGCATAGTTCCATCAAAGGAGCATCTTGTGATGATGAAATTCAAAACAAAGCAATCTCTCTAAACAAGCACCTCAGGAACAAACCTAACCCTTGATTCACTCTATGAGGTTGGCCCTTCCTGAGTTACCTTGTACCAAGAGGAATGCTAAGTCAAAAGTTCATCACAAGGACTCGGTCAGACTCGACGATAGAAGTTTAGACTCTACAATTGTAGCACAGCCACGACGACTGCTAAACAGACTCAACGATGGTGGAATAGACTTGACGATTCCAAGAACCATCTCAACGATCGTAGTCCTCTTGAAGAATATATCAGCTTAGCAGGAGTTAAAGGCAATTGAGTACAATCCTTCTCAGTCAAGTTCGTAGAGCCAAGTAGAATTCGACACCTGTCCCACTAAGAAAAATGGAGACAGGGAAGTTACTTATATCATTTGAAGGCGGCTTTTTGAAATAAGAAGTTCAAAAGCTTATCCCTCTCCTGATCTCTGCAAGAAGAAACCTTAAACTATCTAGAAAGCTCAATCAACCATACACTCTGCAAAGAAATCAATGGCAGCTTCCAACGTCATCTCCGGCTACAGACTTTTCTTTGACGAGTTCAAAACAGTTGAACCCAAATTTCACAAGACTCTATCGTTACTGAAGAAGGCAGGTCTCGAAGAAACTTTGGGTACAGACACATTAATCTACCCCAAGCTAGTAAAAGAATTCTACAGGAATGGTATGTTTGAAAATGATGATATCACTACAAAAGTCAGGGATGTGGAAATCAAGCTGAAGGCTGAAGATATCAACCTAGCCCTAGGTTTCAAATCTGAAGGGTACTCGTTCATAGATGGCCTAGATTTCCATGAAGGACTGAAAAGAATGCATCACAAGAAATCCCCCTCTGTAAAAGGATACAAGAAGAAGGAGTTTCCTCAGATATATGAATTTTTAGCTGATATTATTGGAAAATGTATATGTTGCAAAAGTTCTGGTCATGACTATGTAAAAGAAGTGCAACTCAAGCTCATGACTACCATATGTTATGGAATACAACTTAAATATGGATCTCTATTGCTTGAATGGATTGGAAAATGGATCACCAACTCAAAGAAGTCAAAGAACTCTCAAAAGATGCTCTACAGACGATTTATAAGCATCATTCTACAGTCTGCTCTTGGTGACAAAATTGGGGATAATGAAGGAGAAGCCATCAATCCAAACAGACGAATGACCCATCAACTATTCATGAACTGGAAAAGGAATCCGGCAGAAAATGTGTGTATGATGTCTGAATCCAGTGGTAGAACTGCTGATGCGAAGGAGTCAAGGATTCCAGGAAATATGTCAGTTGTCAGGGAAACTGAAGAAGAAGAAGAAGAAACCAACAATGAGGAACCCATTGCCCTGGTTAGAAAGAGCAAGGGTAAAAAGAAGCTAAAGGACATAATGGTTGAAGAACCTCAGGGATCTACTACCGATAAGCCTGTAGAGTCCTCAGACATTGAAACTCTAAGGATCCTAAGAAGGAAGCAACAACAGGCTGAGGCAGAAGAAGATAGGGCTACCATATCTCAGCTGCTGAAGAAGGATAAAATAAGCCATAAATCCAAAAGGACATATATCTCTTCGATCGTAGAGACCAGACCAAACACATCAAGCAAGGAAGTAGCTGTATCAAACATTTTGACTGATCAACAGGACAAAACTGAAGTTCAAGAAAGTCCCGAGGCTGTGGCTCAGCCTAGAAAACGAAGAAGAAAACTGGTCAAGAAATATATTCTTGTCAATGAAGAAATACTAAAAAGGGAAGACAAATAAGTGGCTGCTGAAAAGGAACAGGCCAAAGAAAGCCAAAGAGACAAAGTTCAAGTTGAGGGGGAGACACCTGAAGCTCTTATGATAGAAAATACACCAGCTGAGGGGGAAGATGCCTGAGGCTCTCATTATAGAAAATGCCCCAGCTGAGGGGGAGCTATTAAGCTTACAAGAAGATGATCAAGTTGAGGGGGAGGCTTATGACATCTCCATGGCAGAAGAAGAGGTTCCTGCAGACAAAGAAGGAGAACCAGTACAAGAACATCATGAGGCCATTGATATAATGGAATCCTCAAACGAAAATAGAGAAGAGGATGAAGGCGACGAGGTCGAGATCATAGCTGTAGGCATAAATGGGTATAGAAGAGCTAACTATGAGCAACTATTTTCCTATCTACCCATGATGCCTTTCCATCAAGCTCAAATTCTAAACTCCTGGAATCACATGTTTTGGAGCTTCAAAGAATATCCATCCATCTCTATGCTAGCTCATGGATTCCCAGGAAGTTTCAACTTTGCCAAGAAGTTGCTCACCAATAACTCCTCTTCAAAGGATGAACATGAGGTACTGTCTATCCCAACCCTCTTCAGAGTTTGTCACTTTCCATCATCCTCATTCAGTTAATTTTATGAATTCCCACGATGGTTGGAAGTGATCTTGTGACAACCCGAGAAATTAGACAATTTATGAAAATCTTAAATGATTGATTTAAGGTTAAATAATAGACCTAGACAGAAAATAAGTGTATGCGTTTGATGTTATTGGGATTGAATTTTGAGGATTTCAAAATTCGGTAAAGGATATAGGTGAATTATTCAGGATTAAGGATTTATGTAAATATGCTCTTTGTATATGGTTAATGATGTGTTCAGAATGTGGTTAAGGGTCATGGGTTGATCAGATAAATTATATCTGTGACAAACCCTAAGTTTATATTAAGAACGACAAGGTTCTGTTAGAAAACTCTAACGATTAATAAGAAACCCTAGAAATCGGTTCTAGAAACCCTAGTTTCAGTTCCGGGAGTCCGAAATCCTAATTCGGATATTGAAAACCCTAGATTGGGAATGCAATGTTATGTAAAAGGTTAAAAGTCATTAATATTAAATTAATTAGGGAAAACCCTAATGAATTACTGGAAATTCTAGTTGATTATTAGAAAATCCTAATACCAGATTTGAAAATCCTAGTTTCAGATTCTGATAAAGTGAAACCCTAATCTGAGAATATAACGGAGAATTTTAACGCTTTAGTGCTAATAATTAAGTATTAATTAGGGTAAAGGTTAATTAATTAACAAACCATAATTTCCAATTTTCGGAACTCAAATTGTTCCGTCAGAAACCCTAATGCTCAGTTGTGGATTTAATTGCTATATTAGCAATGTTAATTAGGAAATATATATATATATCCTAATTGTGAAGTTATTAGAAACCCTAATCTAATTAGGAAATCTAATTTTTAAAATTGAAATATTATTTTTCCTATTTAAAAACCTTAAAATGTGGTTTTAAAACCTAATGTACAATTTTGACCCTAAGTGCTTAATTAGCAATTTTAATTAGGAAAAATTAGTCCTAATTAGCAAGATTGATTTATGATTAGGAAATTATGATATAATTAGGAAGCCATAATTATAATTTAGAAATCAAAATTTTCTATTTTAAATTTAATTAGAAAATTTTTGAAAATCCAAGTTGCTAAATATTTATGGGTTAAAATCTAAACCCTAAAGGGTTAAACCCTAAACCCTAAAATGTCCAAACCCTAAACCCTAAGGGTTTCATCAAATACAAATTCTAGAAATTAAGGAAATGACAAGATTGCCCTTATTGGATAATGGAAGCTAACTTGTGAAAATGGCCAATACTTTAGTTGGTGACCTAATCTTGACTTTGTGACTCTAAAACATCAACAACTCAGCCTATAATAGTAGCTACGCAAGAAAAAAATCAAGGTAGCATGTGATTATAAAGGATTGAGAGAGAGAAAAGTTTGCATTTTTGCTTATTTTGCACTTAAACTCTCACCAACTCTCTCTCTCTCCTAAACCTTCGAAAATCACAAGAATGTCAGTCTCTAATCAAGCTTCTTCATAATCCAGATCAAGATCAGAGATCAAGAATTAAAAATCAAAGCATAAAAGGTATAAAACCCTAACTTTGCAAATCTATGATTTTGAGGTTTAATGTTGTTGTTTGTTGGTTAAATATGTGTAATAGGGTGTCATTTAGTGATCTGGGTTGTCAAATCCCAGATCCATAACATCAAAGTACACGAAAATAAAGTTTTAGAAAATCTGGAAAAGTGGAAAATGAGACCTGACAGCCTAATGTCAGGGCCTCTAGATCTTTATGTGTTATATGTTTTGTGTGTTTTATGTTTTAAATGTGTTCTATGTCATGAGGACTAGGATCTGAAACTGGAATCAGGGTCGGATCAAGTCTAGATAGCTGCGTTGACCATTCACGGGAAGCCAGTTCTGGGCAACCCAGAATGTTACCAGAATTTCTGACAAGTTTTCTTTGGCCTCTGATCTTGCCGTATGCTAGTGTTTTGGATATGTTGTTGATTGAAGGTTGTAGAAGGGTATGTGAACTACAAAGTAATGCTATTAGATCACCCAGATATGTACCAGGATCGTAGAAATGCATGGTCAAACTACCGTTGACCGTATGATCTGATGAAGATTCTGGGAAAACCCAGAAAATTCAAGACCCGGTTCCTGACCCTTACTTTGACCAGCTTGAATCTTGTGAATTCATTGTTTTTATGATGATCGGTTGTTACAAACTTGTACACTGACATCTCAGCTACAGATTTGAACCTTTATATCACATAAACAAAACCTGAACTGCAAGTTATAAGGATCAATAGAAGGCGCCTAAGGTTGTTCTTCAAATCTGGAAAACCCAGAATTTGAAGAACAGGTCTGTCGACACTTTTTGAGAGCTTTGATCTCTCTGTTATGATATGTGATGATCATGAACTTGATATGTAGTGGTAGTATTACATAAATACTACAACCTTAAAATAATTTCCAGCCCAGAAAATATTAGGAGCATAGAATAAAACCTGGTCAAACGAGGCACCTCGAAGTCTGACAAGGATTTCTGGCCAGACACCAAGAACACCTATAGCGACATTTCTGTCGCTATAGGGCCCCTTTAGCGACGCTTAATTTCAGAAATTACAGAAAATGAATTAAAAATTAGAAAAAAATGGTTTTTAATTATTAAAAATACAAAATAAATTCTGAAAAATTATTTTAAAGTTTGAAAAATAGTTTTTAACTTTTTTAAGTATATTTCGAAAATATTTAATATTTTTGGAATATAAATGGTATTTATTTATTTAATTATAATATTAAATAAATGATTTAAAAATAGTTTTAATTCATGAAAAATTATTTTATGGTATAAGAAAATATTTTAAGTTATTTTTGATGACTTTTAATAATTTGGGATGAATTTTATTAATTAATCAATATTAATGATAATTAGTTTATTTAATAAATATATTAAATAAATTAAGGAAAAATGGAATTAATGATTTAAAAATCATATAAAAATGATTTAAGTGTTATAAAAATATTTTAAGTTATAAAAAGTAACTTTTGATATTTTGGCATAAAAATATTAATATTTTAATAATTATAGCAATTATCAGATAATAGATTTAAGTGTTTAAAAATCATATAATAATGATTTTAAAGTATTAAAAATACTTTGTAATATTATAATTATATTATAATATTATGTAATGATTTTCATTAATACTTTATATTAAATGAATATTAATAATGAAGGTATTATGTTGTATTTAATTCATTAAAATACGGTTTTAAGGATTGAAAAATGGTGATAAATGGTAATAATTATCCGAAAATTATTACGAGCCTAGGAAAAATATTTTGTCTGATTAGAAATTCTCTGTGATAATTGTTAAGTGGTTAGACAGAGTTTAATTGAACTTAAACTCGATAAAAGTCCGACTAGACCGTCGGAATGTTAGAATTGTGTCGGGTTCAACTCAGACTGCAATAGTTTGACTTGATACCTAGTCTTATGTGTATTATAGATTGATCGGATTATGTGCTATGTGTTTAGGTTATTCTGTGTGTATAAATATAACAGTATTATACTGTGATGATATTATTCTAATATTGGAGATCTATATTATTAATATTAGGTCTTCGGGTTAAGCGTTATAAATTGCGTTGCGGTAATCAACGGTTCAGCCAAATTTCTTTTACTTAACTCTAATAAGAGTAGTTTCTTCAAGCTTATGGTTAATCATTGCTGATTGCCATGAAATTTGTACTCTGTACATATTGAAAACCCTAGATTGGGAATGCAATGTTATGTAAAAGGTTAAAAGTCATTAATATTAAATTAATTAGGGAAAACCCTAATGAATTACTGGAAATTCTAGTTGATTATTAGAAAATCCTAATACCAGATTTGAAAATCCTAGTTTCAGATTCTGATAAAGTGAAACCCTAATCTGAGAATATAACGGAGAATTTTAACGCTTTAGTGCTAATAATTAAGTATTAATTAGGGTAAAGGTTAATTAATTAACAAACCATAATTTCCAATTTTCGGAACTCAAATTGTTCCGTCAGAAACCCTAATGCTCAGTTGTGGATTTAATTGCTATATTAGCAATGTTAATTAGGAAATATATATATATATCCTAATTGTGAAGTTATTAGAAACCCTAATCTAATTAGGAAATCTAATTTTTAAAATTGAAATATTATTTTTCCTATTTAAAAACCTTAAAATGTGGTTTTAAAACCTAATGTACAATTTTGACCCTAAGTGCTTAATTAGCAATTTTAATTAGGAAAAATTAGTCCTAATTAGCAAGATTGATTTATGATTAGGAAATTATGATATAATTAGGAAGCCATAATTATAATTTAGAAATCAAAATTTTCTATTTTAAATTTAATTAGAAAATTTTTGAAAATCCAAGTTGCTAAATATTTATGGGTTAAAATCTAAACCCTAAAGGGTTAAACCCTAAACCCTAAAATGTCCAAACCCTAAACCCTAAGGGTTTCATCAAATACAAATTCTAGAAATTAAGGAAATGACAAGATTGCCCTTATTGGATAATGGAAGCTAACTTGTAAAAATGGCCAATACTTTAGTTGGTGACCTAATCTTGACTTTGTGACTCTAAAACATCAACAACTCAGCCTATAATAGTAGCTACGCAAGAAAAAAGTCAAGGTAGCATGTGATTATAAAGGATTGAGAGAGAGAAAAGTTTGCATTTTTGCTTATTTTGCACTTAAACTCTCACCAACTCTCTCTCTCTCCTAAACCTTCGAAAATCACAAGAATGTCAGTCTCTAATCAAGCTTCTTCATAATCCAGATCAAGATCAGAGATCAAGAATTAAAAATCAAAGCATAAAAGGTATAAAACCCTAACTTTGCAAATCTATGATTTTGAGGTTTAATGTTGTTGTTTGTTGGTTAAATATGTGTAATAGGGTGTCATTTAGTGATCTGGGTTGTCAAATCCCAGATCCATAACATCAAAGTACGCGAAAATAAAGTTTTAGAAAATCTGGAAAAGTGGAAAATGAGACCTGACAGCCTAATGTCAGGGCCTCTAGATCTTTATGTGTTATATGTTTTGTGTGTTTTATGTTTTAAATGTGTTCTATGTCATGAGGACTAGGATCTGAAACTGGAATCAGGGTCGGATCAAGTCTAGATAGTCGTTTATACTCGGTCAAACTGCGTTGACCATTCACGGGAAGCCAGTTCTGGGCAACCCAGAATGTTACCAGAATTTCTGACAAGTTTTCTTTGGCCTCTGATCTTGCCGTATGCTAGTGTTTTGGATATGTTGTTGATTGAAGGTTGTAGAAGGGTATGTGAACTACAAAGTAATGCTATTAGATCACCCAGATATGTACCAGGATCGTAGAAATGCATGGTCAAACTACCGTTGACCGTATGATCTGATGAAGATTCTGGGAAAACCCAGAAAATTCAAGACCCGGTTCCTGACCCTTACTTTGACCAGCTTGAATCTTGTGAATTCATTGTTTTTATGATGATCGGTTGTTACAAACTTGTACACTGACATCTCAGCTACAGATTTGAACCTTTATATCACATAAACAAAACCTGAACTGCAAGTTATAAGGATCAATAGAAGGCGCCTAAGGTTGTTCTTCAAATCTGGAAAACCCAGAATTTGAAGAACAGGTCTGTCGACACTTTTTGAGAGCTTTGATCTCTCTGTTATGATATGTGATGATCATGAACTTGATATGTAGTGGTAGTATTACATAAATACTACAACCTTAAAATAATTTCCAGCCCAGAAAATATTAGGAGCATAGAATAAAACCTGGTCAAACGAGGCACCTCGAAGTCTGACAAGGATTTCTGGCCAGACACCAAGAACACCTATAGCGACAGTTCTGTCGCTATAGGGCCCCTTTAGCGACGCTTAATTTCAGAAATTACAGAAAATGAATTAAAAATTAGAAAAAAATGGTTTTTAATTATTAAAAATACAAAATAAATTCTGAAAAATTATTTTAAAGTTTGAAAAATAGTTTTTAACTTTTTTAAGTATATTTCGAAAATATTTAATATTTTTGGAATATAAATGGTATTTATTTATTTAATTATAATATTAAATAAATGATTTAAAAATAGTTTTAATTCATAAAAAATCATGAAAAATTATTTTATGGTATAAGAAAATATTTTAAGTTATTTTTGATGACTTTTAATAATTTGGGATGAATTTTATTAATTAATCAATATTAATGATAATTAGTTTATTTAATAAATATATTAAATAAATTAAGGAAAAATGGAATTAATGATTTAAAAATCATATAAAAATGATTTAAGTGTTATAAAAATATTTTAAGTTATAAAAAGTAACTTTTGATATTTTGGCATAAAAATATTAATATTTTAATAATTATAGCAATTATCAGATAATAGATTTAAGTGTTTAAAAATCATATAATAATGATTTTAAAGTATTAAAAATACTTTGTAATATTATAATTATATTATAATATTATGTAATGATTTTCATTAATACTTTATATTAAATGAATATTAATAATGAAGGTATTATGTTGTATTTAATTCATTAAAATACGGTTTTAAGGATTGAAAAATGGTGATAAATGGTAATAATTATCTGAAAATTATTACGAGCCTAGGAAAAATATTTTGTCTGATTAGAAATTCTCTGTGATAATTGTTAAGTGGTTGACAGAGTTTAATTGAACTTAAACTCGATAAAAGTCCGACTAGACCGTCGGAATGTTAGAATTGTGTCGGGTTCAACTCAGACTGCAATAGTTTGACTTGATACCTAGTCTTATGTGTATTATAGATTGATCGGATTATGTGCTATGTGTTTAGGTTATTCTGTGTGTATAAATATAACAGTATTATACTGTGATGATATTATTCTAATATTGGAGATCTATATTATTAATATTAGGTCTTCGGGTTAAGCGTTATAAATTGCGTTGCGGTAATCAACGGTTCAGCCAAGTTTCTTTTACTTAACTCTAATAAGAGTAGTTTCTTCAAGCTTATGGTTAATCATTGCTGATTGCCATGAAATTTGTACTCTGTACATCTTGCATGTATAAGTCAGGTATGAAAGGCTGATCACCTTCATTACTAGTTGGTTCAGAAATGTTTGTTCATGTTTAAAACTTGTTCAGTCAAAAATTTGTTCGTGATAATTCTCAACTATATTGATGAATTATAGCCAGCTTATTATTCATACTCTTCAATCATGATATATTGTTATATTGTTGTATATAAACTTGCTGGGAAACTTTCATGCTCACCCTTGCTATATCATAATAAAACATTGCAGATAAGGCGAATGCGTTCGGATACAGGAAACGGTTAAAGCCAAGTTCAGCTTGGGATATAAAGTGCGGCTAGTTTGTAATAGCGTATTTTGATAAATGTGTTGTATGATAAAAAGTTTATGAAATGTGTATTAAGTTAAGGTTACTCGACCTTGGGGAATAGTGTGTAATGTAATGTATAAACAATTTATGTTTATATCTTCCGCAAATAGTTATAGAAATAGTATACCGGATCTGCGGTGATTTGGGACCCGGATTCGGGGCTACTACAGTTGGTATCAGAGCTATTGGTTATGAAGCTTAGGTAGTAATACCTGAGACCAATAACCGCAGTAATTAGGATAAGATCTAACTCAAATAGTGTTAGTTGGTCAATAAGATTCAAAGATGAATCTCGGCGAGTGTAAAGACACAGAGTTCCCTAACTCTGATAATAAAGTTGAACAGTAATGATGAATAGATCAAGTCTAAAAGACTGAAAGTGCAGGAATAGGAGATCGTAAAAAAACGATCATAGGCATAGAAATAAATCGTAATATATACGATAAGATCACCCCGTGATCTGATAAGGTTATGACAGTCAGAAAGAATCAATCTTATGATTGAAAAGTTTACAGCAAGATGCTGTGTGTAAGTTGTACTATGAAATTGTACTATGAAAACTCATGAAAGAGTTATGGATTATGAATACGAATTGAATTCGTATTGAAAAAGGGGGTTAAGATTAGGTGGGGATTTCAATGAGGACTCGTGTCAGCAACTGAGTTGTATGATTCCTTGTATGGGCGGGGAATTGTGCATGGTGTAAAAACTACTTAGTTGGTGGCTTTGGTAATAATTGAAATGTTGTGTCACGCTAGTTGTTATATACAGATAAATAGGTCATAGGTAGATAATATAGGATTAAGTACGAGTTCTTAGAACTCATACTTATGTGACATTCTTGACTTATAGTTATATGAAATGTTTATGAGCCCCTCAGCGAACGGACGCCAAAGGTCAGACTAGGGTAAGTTCGTAAACTCATATAATTGTGGCCAGGTTATGAACTCATAAGTGTGGTTTTATGAACTGGGTATAGTTGTGTGTGAATGAAGTGTTAAGGATTATAGGAACAGATAGATTGTTAAGAATATGATCATTAGTGGAGATTTAGGTTTTCCTAAACCCCTAGCTTTGCTAAACCTCAATTTTTGACATCAAGCTAAATACGCACTATGTGCCTTTTAAAAAAAATTGTTTTTATTTATCACTTATGTACCATGTGACCTGGTGCAGAGATGATAAAAAAATGATGGAGTTATCAATGCAGAATTACTTGGTGTTGGATGTGATCTAAGGATCGTCAGCCACTACAGTATGATGTAGTATAATAAAGTCACAAAATGACGAAATCCTCAACGGACTGTTAAATACAGTACGGCATCATGACGTCATTCTCAAAAATGTTTTATTGAAAGAAATTTCCCAAACCAAATTATTTTACTGTGGAATCAAATAAGACAGAGGTAAAATTTTTGTGCCTTTGGCAGTGATGGGAAAACAGATAAAATTAGTACTTGGCCAGTACAGGGCATATCGGGCTAATCACCCTTTGTGTCCGTAAGTAATGACGGTTTGCTGATGAATTTCCATAAAACCTTTGCGAAAATGAAAAACAAACAGTCTATACGATTCCTCAGCACAGTTTTAAAATTTTTAACCTTGTGAGTGGTGTATTGGGTAGCATATGAAATATGTGTGAATGGTGTAAGGTGAATTTCGGAGACCAAATTCTTAGAAGGAGGGGTGAATGTGACAACCAGAGAAATTAGACAATTTATGAAAATCTTAAATGATTGATTTAAGGTTAAATAATAGACCTAGACAGAAAATAAGTGTATGCGTTTGATGTTATTGGGATTGAATTTTGAGGATTTCAAAATTCGGTGAAGGATATAGGTGAATTATTCAGGATTAAGGATTTATGTAAATATGCTCTGTGTATATGGTTAATGATGTGTTCAGAATGTGGTTAAGGGTCATGGGTTGATCAGATAAATTATATCTGTGACAAACCCTAAGTTTATATTAAGAACGACAAGGTTCTGTTAGAAAACTCTAACGATTAATAAGAAACCCTAGAAATCGGTTCTAGAAACCCTAGTTTCAGTTCCGGGAGTCCGAAATCCTAATTCGGATATTGAAAACCCTAGATTGGGAATGCAATGTTATGTAAAAGGTTAAAAGTCATTAATATTAAATTAATTAGGGAAAACCCTAATGAATTACTGGAAATTCTAGTTGATTATTAGAAAATCCTAATACCAGATTTGAAAATCCTAGTTTCAGATTCTGATAAAGTGAAACCCTAATCTGAGAATATAACGGAGAATTTTAACGTTTTAGTGCTAATAATTAAGTATTAATTAGGGTAAAGGTTAATTAATTAACAAACCATAATTTCCAATTTTTGGAACCCAAATTGTTCCGTCAGAAACCCTAATGCTCAGTTGTGGATTTAATTGCTATATTAGCAATGTTAATTAGGTAATATATATATATCCTAATTGTGAAGTTATTAGAAACCCTAATCTAATTAGGAAATCTAATTTTTAAAATTAAAATATTATTTTTCCTATTTAAAAACCTTAAAATGTGGTTTTAAAACCTAATGTACAATTTTGACCCTAAGTGCTTAATTAGCAATTTTAATTAGGAAAAATTAGTCCTAATTAGCAAGATTGATTTATGATTAGGAAATTATGATATAATTAGGAAGCCCTAATTATAATTTAGAAATCAAAATTTTCTATTTTAAATTTAATTAGAAAATTTTTGAAAATCCAAGTTGCTAAATATTTATGGGTTAAAATCTAAACCCTAAAGGGTTAAACCCTAAACCCTAAAATGTCTAAACCCTAAACCCTAAGGGTTTCATCAAATACAAATTCTAGAAATTAAGGAAATGACAAGATTGCCCTTATTGGATAATGGAAGCTAACTTGTGAAAATGGCCAATACTTTAGTTGGTGACCTAATCTTGACTTTGTGACTCTAAAACATCAACAACTCAGCCTATAATAGCAGCTACGCAAGAAAAAAATCAAGGTAGCATGTGATTATAAAGGATTGAGAGAGAGAAAAGTTTGCATTTTTGCTTATTTTGCACTTAAACTCTCACCAACTCTCTCTTTCTCCTAAACCTTCGAAAATCACAAGAATGTCAGTCTCTAATCAAGCTTCTTCATAATCCAGATCAAGATCAGAGATCAAGAATTAAAAATCAAAGCATAAAAGGTATAAAACCCTAACTTTGCAAATCTATGATTTTGAGGTTTAATGTTGTTGTTTGTTGGTTAAATATGTGTAATAGGGTGTCATTTAGTGATCTGGGTTGTCAAATCCCAGATCCATAACATCAAAGTACACGAAAATAAAGTTTTAGAAAATCTGGAAAAGTGGAAAATGAGACCTGACAGCCTAATGTCAGGGCCTCTAGATCTTTATGTGTTATATGTTTTGTGTGTTTTATGTTTTAAATGTGTTCTATGTCATGAGGACTAGGATCTGAAACTGGAATCAGGGTCGGATCAAGTCTAGATAGCTGCGTTGACCATTCACGGGAAGCCAGTTCTGGGCAACCCAGAATGTTACCAGAATTTCTGACAAGTTTTCTTTGGCCTCTGATCTTGCCGTATGCTAGTGTTTTGGATATGTTGTTGATTGAAGGTTGTAGAAGGGTATGTGAACTACAAAGTAATGCTATTAGATCACCCAGATATGTACCAGGATCGTAGAAATGCATGGTCAAACTACCGTTGACCGTATGATCTGATGAAGATTCTGGGAAAACCCAGAAAATTCAAGACCCGGTTCCTGACCCTTACTTTGACCAGCTTGAATCTTGTGAATTCATTGTTTTTATGATGATCGGTTGTTACAAACTTGTACACTGACATCTCAGCTACAGATTTGAACCTTTATATCACATAAACAAAACCTGAACTGCAAGTTATAAGGATCAATAGAAGGCGCCTAAGGTTGTTCTTCAAATCTGGAAAACCCAGAATTTGAAGAACAGGTCTGTCGACACTTTTTGAGAGCTTTGATCTCTCTGTTATGATATGTGATGATCATGAACTTGATATGTAGTGGTAGTATTACATAAATACTACAACCTTAAAATAATTTCCAGCCCAGAAAATATTAGGAGCATAGAATAAAACCTGGTCAAACGAGGCACCTCGAAGTCTGACAAGGATTTCTGGCCAGACACCAAGAACACCTATAGCGACAGTTCTGTCGCTATAGGGCCCCTTTAGCGACGCTTAATTTCAGAAATTACAGAAAATGAATTAAAAATTAGAAAAAAATAGTTTTTAATTATTAAAAATACAAAATAAATTCTGAAAAATTATTTTAAAGTTTGAAAAATAGTTTTTAACTTTTTTAAGTATATTTCGAAAATATTTAATATTTTTGGAATATAAATGGTATTTATTTATTTAATTATAATATTAAATAAATGATTTAAAAATAGTTTTAATTCATGAAAAATTATTTTATGGTATAAGAAAATATTTTAAGTTATTTTTGATGACTTTTAATAATTTGGGATGAATTTTATTAATTAATCAATATTAATGATAATTAGTTTATTTAATAAATATATTAAATAAATTAAGGAAAAATGGAATTAATGATTTAAAAATCATATAAAAATGATTTAAGTGTTATAAAAATATTTTAAGTTATAAAAAGTAACTTTTGATATTTTGGCATAAAAATATTAATATTTTAATAATTATAGCAATTATCAGATAATAGATTTAAGTGTTTAAAAATCATATAATAATGATTTTAAAGTATTAAAAATACTTTGTAATATTATAATTATATTATAATATTATGTAATGATTTTCATTAATACTTTATATTAAATGAATATTAATAATGAAGGTATTATGTTGTATTTAATTCATTAAAATACGGTTTTAAGGATTGAAAAATGGTGATAAATGGTAATAATTATCCGAAAATTATTACGAGCCTAGGAAAAATATTTTGTCTGATTAGAAATTCTCTGTGATAATTGTTAAGTGGTTAGACAGAGTTTAATTGAACTTAAACTCGATAAAAGTCCGACTAGACCGTCGGAATGTTAGAATTGTGTCGGGTTCAACTCAGACTGCAATAGTTTGACTTGATACCTAGTCTTATGTGTATTATAGATTGATCGGATTATGTGCTATGTGTTTAGGTTATTCTGTGTGTATAAATATAACAGTATTATACTGTGATGATATTATTCTAATATTGGAGATCTATATTATTAATATTAGGTCTTCGGGTTAAGCGTTATAAATTGCGTTGCGGTAATCAACAGTTCAGCCAAGTTTCTTTTACTTAACTCTAATAAGAGTAGTTTCTTCAAGCTTATGGTTAATCATTGCTGATTGCCATGAAATTTGTACTCTGTACATCTTGCATGTATAAGTCAGGTATGAAAGGTTGATCACCTTCATTACTAGTTGGTTCAGAAATGTTTGTTCATGTTTAAAACTTGTTCAGTCAAAAATTTGTTCGTGATAATTCTCAACTATATTGATGAATTATAGCCAGCTTATTATTCATACTCTTCAATCATGATATATCGTTATATTGTTGTATATAAACTTGCTGGGAAACTTTCATGCTCACCCTTGCTATATCATGATAAAACATTGCAGATAAGGCGAATGCGTTCGGATACAGGAAACGGTTAAAGCCAAGTTCAGCTTGGGATATAAAGTGCGGCTAGTTTGTAATAGCGTATTTTGATAAATGTGTTGTATGATAGAAAGTTTATGAAATGTGTATTAAGTTAAGGTTACTCGACCTTGGGGAATAGTGTGTAATGTAATGTATAAACAATTTATGTTTATATCTTCCGCAAATAGTTATTGAAATAGTATACCGGATCTGTGGTGATTTGGGACCCGGATTCGGGGCTACTACAGATCTTACATCTACTAAATCAATTCTCAATTATAGAATCCCAAAATTTTGTAACTGATGAACCAAATCTGACCAACCCTATACTGGTCCCACCTTCCATCATCTCTGCGATCACTGACTCTAGCCCAATTATAGAGTCTCAACCTCAAATCATAGAGTCAACTACTACACACACTCAAACACAAGCTCCCCCATCCGATATTCCCTCCTCGTCCAGCAACGGATATTTTAACCTTGATCTTGCTCTCTACTCATTGCAAGATCAATTCAACAGCACACCTCCTCCTTCACAAATTCCCCAGCTCAATGAACTTCTTTCTAAGCTGTCCACCAAAGCCAATTTGTCAGTAATGACCAAGAAAGTAATCAAGGAACTCGATGAGAGTCTTGAAGAACACATTGAGCTCCTTCACATGAGATTAACAACAATAATCAGTTCTGCAAACAGTCTACCAAGCACCCTCAGCTTTGAGCTCTCTAAAACGCTTAAAGAGATCATCAAGGAAATGCTTCAAAGCATAAAGGACCGGGATGACATCCACTTTCAAGCAGCTAAAAGACATCAGGATGTTGTCTTGATCTTATAAAAGGCTCACGAATTTCAGAACGATCGAATGATAAAGAGCATCACAAGTCTCCAAACTCCAGTAAAGGAATTTCAAGACTTCTATATGGGCCAAATGTAGCAGACTGAAAATGTCCTGAACATCCTTCAACGACGAAAAACTCATTCTGATGCTTTGATCCAAGAAAATCGCGAGTACATTGCTCAAACTCAAAGTCAACTCAACGAGCTTGTCCAAGGAGTATCTCGCCTCTCTGAAGACATTCGAACCCTTGATGCTAACATAAAGGGGGAGAATAAAGAGAAATGAGATCAGGGAGACAAGGGAAAAAGCAGAGGTCAATTCCAAAATCAATCCTCAAGGAATCCTCCTGCAAGGCAAATCCACCAGCAGACTCCACGATCCAGCCACCAGACCCAACGATCTAATCAGCAGGAAGTATTAATGGCTCAACCTTTAAGGAGTCTAGGGCCAACTACCAGCTCTCATGAGGTGACAACAACAGGCCTAAGAATGCCAATTGGAGATCTTACATTCATGAATAGGCATGATCATAATCCAAGACTAAGCCCAAATGAACTGGAAGATCTAGCCAGGAGAGACGAAGCAAGCAGAAAAAGGAGAGATGAGGAATATGCAAATCCTCCGAGAAGCAAAAGGCCGGCGAAATAGAGATAAGTTAAATTTTAATTCTTATTGATGTAGTCAGACTTAAATATAAAATCTATCTTCATAAATCAATAAATTCATGCTTATTCTCTAGAAATTTCAGCTGCTCATTGAAATATTAAGTCATATTTACTTTGTTGCAACTGCATATAAAACTTGATAATTATGACAACAAATCTCCTTGGTTATGTCAACATCAAATAGGGGGAGATTGTTGGAAGAATGCATATTTTGATTTGATGTTTAGAGTAAATGCTCATGATTATATGTAAAGTCCTTCAAGGAATATATGTACAAGGACTTAGTGATAGATCAAAATTGTTAGGTTGATCTTAACTTTTAATGTTCATTATTCTATAAACGAATGTATAGATAAAGAGATCAAAGATGTTAGGTTGATCTATGACTTGAAAGAAATAGATAGGCCTTTAAGAGAATCGCAGTCTATCAAACTGATCAACAGAATGCAGAAACTAAGGCAGGATCGTAGAGCTCAGAAGATCGTAGTGTATCTGCCTTGAAGTGTGAGACCCCAAATTTTATGAATAAAGATTTAAATTTTTCGAAATATTTTTTTAATATTATGGTGTGGATTTGATATAATGTTATAGTTGTGGATAATATTTATAAATTTTATAAAGTATGCAAGTTATTATATAATATTCGATTGGTCGGGGAATATTCGTTTTAACATGAAATATTCGTACGACGGCACAATCATTGGTGGACCCCACAATGGAAGTATTATCGTAGTTAGAAAACGACATAATTATCTTTTTATAAAAATAACGGCGAAAGTGTTACCATTAAAATTGTTGAACTACTCGGTAGTAAAAGTACATTAATATGCGTGGTTGCATAGTAGCACACGGTATTGATTATTGATGCTTACGTAAGAAGTCACTTAGTTATACTCAATTATTGCTACAGTAATTGATGCATTATATCTCTCATATTATTGATTCAATTATTGTCACAGTATCATCTGTATAATATGTTATATTATTAAATCAATAATTGAGACGACAAAGCTATTCATTTTATTATTTACAATATTGACAATGTCTAGATGTTCTGTCAAGGAGAGGTTTGGTCACCTAATTGCGCGTCAATGTTAAGGAGAAATCCTTATCGAAAAGCCCCCTCTTTCCTAGGAATGACCTGGTTGTTAAATATTGTGAGTTATAATATTAATGATGAATAAGTTCGTGTTGATTAAAAATAAATTTTATAGTTTCATTGTGTTGGGATTATTAGTGTTAGTGGAAATCGACATCTATTCTGATGATAATTGATGTCTGGGGGTTATATTGATAAATCGGGTAATTAATCGGATAAATGAGCAATTAATTGCTACTAATTCACATGCTTATATAACTATTTGTTCACATGTGTGTACTATTGAATCACATTCATGTACTATTAGGGAAGTTGGTGCAAGATTGATAATACTTGCATGACTAAGTTAAAAATGGAGGTATAAATAGAGGCAATATATTGTAATTCGTATTTTCACATGATTATAACTATTGATTCACATGATTGAACTATTAATTTACATTATTTACTATTAGGGGTGGTGGTGAAAGTTTGATAATACTTGCAGGACTAAATTAAAAATAAAAGAAAATTTGGAGGTATTGTACTGTAATATTTCAAGCCCCAAAACGTGCAATTATCGAAACTATATTTTCCTATAAATAGAAGCTCATTTTTTCATCATTTATCACCAATTCACTAAAGCTTTAGAGTAATTATTATAGAGAGAAATTATAGAGAGAAAGAAGAAGAGAAGTGTGTTACCTCACTATTCTAATATCTAGTTCCTTCTAAGGTAAGGGGTATTATTTCTTTCGTATTCATGAAGAGAGCTATTGTTATTCCATTCATTATTATTATGTTGGAATAACCTTTCTATGTGAAGTACTGCATACATGGTGAAATTTTTCTGTTATTTCATTCTTTATTATTCTGTTGGAATAACCTGTCTGTGCGGTCTATCGCATGCATGGTGAATTTTGTTGTTATTCCATTCTTTATTATTCTGTTGGAATATCATATCTGTTCGATTTACGCATGACCTGGTTCCATTCTTTATTATTCTATTGGAATATCCTGTCTGTGCGGTTTACGCATGACCTGGTTCCATTCTTTATTATTCTGTTAAGAATAACCTGTCTGTGTGTTCTATCGCATGCATGGTGAATTCTTCTATTATTCCATTCTTTATTATTCTGTTAGAATAACATGTCTATATGGATTACCGCATGCATGGTGAATGATCATTTGTATTCATTCTTTATTAAATTGTGGAAATAATCTGTCCACGTGGATTACCGCATGACGGGCAAAAATCCATTTGCAGTTTCATATATTCTATTTTACTCAGTTGGTTAAAGTTTTGGCTTCTATACTCCATGAAATTAGTAGAATATCCTGGATATTTGCGCTTCACCTAGTATCTTTTCATTGAAATATTCTTCTGAACATTCTTGAATTTTACTCCACAAAGCAGTATCATGTTGACAATTTGGACGTTATTGATTTCAGGATAAATTAACTTATAAATTTATTCTTGAACTTATTTTATTGAATTATTATGTCATTGTCATCATCCTCATGCTTATATTGTGATAAAAGTTATCTTTAGCTTACGTGCTTAGATGCACTTGGTATGATTATGACCAGAGATCATTCGGTATAATCATAACCTGTAATGTTAAAAATGATGTGGTAAAAGTCCTCAGTAGCCTGTAATGCATTGATGGACAGTTTTTGGTATGATTATGACCAGGGATTATTCGGTATAGTCATGACCGTAGTGTAGGGAGGATTCGATGATGTGGTTTATTTATTAAGATGAGTCTCAATGATAATAAAAAAATTGATGAAAACATTTTAAATTATAGAAGATAGTAAATATCATGCTCTACTTGGCTCTTCTAATGGATTGCTTATTCCACTGCAGTTAAACTTGATGTCTATTGTATTTTATCAGTTTAACATTATTGAAGACTAATGATAATTTATTCTGCATTATCTTAGTCATAATATTTCTTACTGGGCTAGTTGAGCTCACCCTTTCTTTCACTGTTCTATTCAGAAAATGAGAACGTAGCCGGGACTAGTCGGAGAACGGAGTGACGGTCCAGAAGATAGCATTAGTAGTCCTCACTATTCTGTTAAATAGTGTGACAATAAATGTAATGAGGACTCCATTGAGTGTGGATATTGTCTAGATGACAATATTCTTATTAAAACTTTTAGATTATGTTTTGTCGTATTTTACACGACTGATGTATAATTAAGTTGTATTTAAATTTTTTACCATGTATTTGGCGACTCAAGTGGGTGATGTATACCTATTTTGGGGGCGTCACATGAAGGGCCTCTCCAGAAATCGTAGAGTAGCCCAGACGTTTGTCGAAGCTAATTCAAAGATCGTAGTGTACTTTCGGAAACGTAGAGCCTGCAAAGACGAGCAAGTGATGATCGTAGTGTGCAAATGCTTGAGAGAGATCGTAGTGTTCTCTCTAGGCCAAGCACCAATGTAACAAGACATCGCGATATGGATCGTAGAGTATAATCTGCCTTGTGTCTGAAACATCGAGCCTTACTTTTGTTTGAAGACAAAGTTCCAACAAATTTGGAATGAGTTTTGAACGTTGAAGCACTCACCAGTCCCAACGGTACAAAAGATATCCTTAGTATTCAACAAAGGAACGTATTCAAGAAGCTATGGAAATTAAAGGACCATAGGACAGAGGAAAAATACCTTTTCAGGTGTTAGGTGAGAAAGCAGTCTGATGTGTCAGTGGGCCAGAATGCAATTCAGAAGGTGTGCAGAAAAGTCTCCATGAAAATTCAAAAATGTCAAACGCATTTAATGCTTCATCAAAAGGCTTCAACGAATAGATTTCAAGAAACACATATATGTAGAACATATGTAGATGAGAGGTGGAGTGCAAGCAATTGAACAAAAACGCATAAGAACACTCAACGCTCAACTCTACGATCTAATAAAAAGAGGAAGCTTGCTCAGCTACTCAGTTCTTTTGAACAAGTGCTTAATAGCAACTGAGTAGCATCAATCACAACTCAACAACCATCAATCAACTGAAGTAAGAGTTCCAAGTCAGAAGAACTTGAACAGTTCTAGGTGAACTATGAAGAGCCAAGTCAGCTAGACTTGAAGAGTTCAAGAGTGAACTAAGAAGTGCCTAGACTGCTGGTTTAGAAGGAATCTGTGAGATTCAGAAAGTGTAAAAAGACATCCTTAGTGGATTTCCTACTCGAGGAGTAGAAGAGTGGACTAGGAGCTTTAAGTGCTCTGAACCACTTAAAAACAACTATGTCTATTTCATTCTTGCTATAACTGCTATAATTGTTATAACTGCTTCACTCTCATTAACTCTCTATCTAAAAGGGATCTCAAAGAAGCCTTAATTCCGCTATGCTTAAGATCATTATCAAAACTGTCTTAATACAAAGAAAAGTTTTTAATATCTATTCAACCCCCCCTTTCTAGATAAATATTGTGCCTCCTGGAACTAACAGTATATACACAAACTATTCTACATATATTTTATAATCTACTGATGTGACATACTTCACCTCAACATATTGATCAACAAATTGCTTCAATGTAGTTTTCGGCCCCACATAAAAATTTGAGGTGGAGTATTTAAGACCCCAACTTTTATGAATGAAGAATAATTTTTCTCGAAATATATTTTTGCATATTATGGTGTGGATATGATATAATGTTATAGTTGTGGGTAATATTTATGAATTTTGTAAAGTAAGCAAGTTATTATAAAATATTCGATTGGTCGAAAAATATTCATTTTAACAGGGAATATTCGTACGATGGTACAATCATTAGTGGACCCCACAACGGAAGTATTGTCAGAGTTAGAAAATGACATAAATATCTTTTATAAAAGTAACGACGAAAGTTTTACCGTTAAACTGTTGAATTACCTGGTAGTAAAAGTACAGTAATACGCGTGGTTGTATAGTAACATACGGTATTGTATAGTATCTTTGATTATTGATGCTTACGTGAGAAATCACTCAGTTATACTCAATTATTACTACAGTAATTGCTGCATAATATCTCTCATATTATTGATTCAATTATTGTCACAGTATCATCTGCATAATATTTTATATTATTAAATCATTAACTGAGATGACAAAGTTATTCATATTATTATTTGCAATATTGACATTGTCTATAAAGTTCTGTCGAGGAGAGGTTTGGTCATCTAATTGCACGCCAATAGGGAGAAATCCTTATCGGAAAGCTCCTTTTTTTCTGAAAATGATCTGCTTGTTAAATATTGTGAGTTTATAATATTAATGATGAATAAGTTTATGTTAATTAATGATAAAATTGATATTTTCATTGTGTTGGAATTATTAGTGTTAGTGGAAATTGATATTTATTTCGATAAGGTTATATTGACCAATCGGGTAATTAATCGGATAAATGAGCAATTAATTACTATTAATTCACATGCTTATACATATTTGTTCACATGTATGTACTATTGATTCACATGTATGTACTATTAGGGAAGGTGGTGCAAGATTGATAATACTTGCATGACTAAATTAAAAATAGAGGTATAGATGAAGGTATTATACTGTAACTATTTTTTTTATATGTATAGAACTATTGATTCACATGACTGAACTATTGATTCACATGATGTACTATTAGGGGAGGTGCTGCAAGTTTGATAATACTTGTAGGACTAAATTAAAAATGAAGGAAAAGATGAATGTATTATACTGTAATATTTTGAGCCCCAAAACGTGCAATTATCGAAACTATATAAATAGAAACTCATTCTTCTTTCATTCTCACCAATTCACTAAGACTCACAAGAGCAATTATAGAGAGAAGCTATAGAGAGAAAGAAGAAGAGAAGTATGCTACTTCATTATTCTAGTATCCAGTCTTCTTCTGAGGTAAGAGATATTATTTTTGTTCAGTATTCATAAGGAATAATATTTTCTTCCATACTTTGAAGTATGTGAGTAATATTATTTCGTCTTATATTCCTGATTATACCCTCATTCTGTTAAAGTATTGCTTCTATACTCCGTAAAATTAGTAGAATATCCTTGATATTTGTGCTTCATCCAGTATATTTTCATGAAAATATTATTCTAAGCTTTCTTGATAATTATTGATCTTTTCATGCTGGAATACTATTTATGAGTTACTATTTACGGGTTACTATTTACTCGGGTATTCGGGGCACTTTTCATGCCAGAGTACTATTCATGAGTTACTATTCACCCGATTACTATTCACTCGAATATTATTCACTCGAATATTTGGGGCACTTTTCATGTCGGGGTACTATTCACAAGGTACTATTTTCCGAAGTACTATTCATGGGGTACTATTCACCTGAAAAATATTTTTTTTTCTGTCCAAATTATTTTTGTTACATGAATATTATTCTTGAATTTTACTCCACAAAGCAGTATCACGTTGACAATTTAGATATTTTTAAACTCTGGATAAATTTAAAGTTTTTAATATTTATCCTTGATTTCGTTTGATTAATGCTTATATTATTGTCATCATCATCATGCTTATATTGTGATGAAAGTTATTTTTGGCTTACGTGCATAGATGGACTGTTGATTGGTATGATTATGACCAGGGATCATTCGGTATAATCATGACCCGTAATGTTACAAATGATATGGTAAAAGTCCTCATTGGCCCGTAGTGAATTGATGGACAGTTGTTGGTATGATTATGACCAGAGATTATTCGGTATAATCATGACTATTGATGATTACATGAATATCCTTGGCCCGTAGTGAAGGGATGATTCGATGATGTGATTTATTTATTAAGCTGAGTATCAGCGATAAAGTGGATGAAAAACTTTTTAAATCATAGAAGATAGTAGATATCATGCTCTACTTGACTCTTCTAATGGATTGCTTGTTCCGCTGCAGTTCAACTTGATGGTTATTGTATTTTATCAGTTTAACACTGTTGAAGGCTAATGATAATTTATTCTGCATTATCTTAGTCATAATATTTTTTACTAGGCTAGTTGAGCTCACCCTTTTGCTTTCATTGTTCTCTTCAGGAAATGAGAACGTAGCCGGAACTAGTCGGGAAATGGAGTGACGGTCCGAGATGGTTATTTTAGTAGTTCTGACTACTTAGTGTGATAATAAATGTAATGAGGATTGAATTTGAGTTTGGATATTGTCTATGAGACAATATTCATGTAAAAACTCAGCTATGTTTTGTCGTATTTTTACACGAAAGTTGTATTAAAGAAGTTTGTATTTGATTTCTGTACCATGTATTTGGCGACTCAAGATGGGTGATGTATACCTATTTTGGGGGCGTCACAGTTGGTATCAAAGCTTAGGGATATGATCCCTGGCTGAAATGTGAGACAAGAACTATGAGGGGAGAGACGAAAAATTCCTTTGCTAGTATGACCTACCTAAGTTTATTTGGTATTTAATTGGTCGATCAGAGTATAGAGATAATAAGTGACATGTCAATTAACCCTTGTTTTATGGCAGTGTTTGAAAATGATATCTGAAAATGTTGAGATCAACAATGAAGCACATGAGACCGTTGAGTCACCAACGATCAATACCCAGGATAATGTGCAACAGGAAGACAATAATCCTCAGGTAAACAACAACACCGATCAAATGATGAACGATGAAATGTTCAGAGGCTTTATACAATTCATGCAACATCAGGCGAGAGCGGCTCCTATTCAAAATACAGGTGGACACACTGCAACTCACAGATGGTCACCGCTAAGCAATTCAAAGAGCTGGGACCATCGGAGTTTTGGGGAAAGCCATAACCACTTAAGGCGGAGACGTAGATAAAACATATCACCAAGATATTTGAAGTCTTGGGATGCTCCGAGGAGCAAAAGGTTCCCTTTGCCACCTTCATGTTGAAAGGAGAAGCAGATTACTGGTGGAAATCAGTAAAGCGTACTCAGTCTGCCGCACTCAAAATGTCTTGGGAGAAGTTCCAAGAGCTTTTCAACGATAAGTACTTTCTCGAAAGTATTCATCATATGAAATAGGTGGAGTTTATCAAGTTGGAGCAAAATAATATGACCGTGTCGCAGTACAAGGATAAGTTTGTCGAGTTGTCCCGATTAGCATCCCATTTAGTTGATAATGAGGAGAGAATGACGTGAATGTTTCTGCGAGATTTGAGACCCGAAATACGTCAATACCTCATTTCTCACAAATTGTGTTTGTATTCAGATGTAGTGAATAGGGCTCGGTTATTGGAGCGCGATAATGAGCCAGCCCAACCAAAAGATAACGAGAAACAACATGATAATAATCGTACCGGTGACAACGGTCATCAAAACAATGATAACCATCGTGGAGAAAATTATCATGCCAAAAATGGTAACCACTTCGGTGGTAATCATGACCAAGATAATAGAAGAAATGATTCAAGTGAAAAATTCAAGAAGAGAGGATTTAACGATGATGAAAAAACGTCGGCACCGGCACCAGCACCAACACCAGCACCAGCACCAGCACCAACACCAGCACCAGCAACAACAACAAATTATAGGAAAGGAGAACGACCGCCAGTTAGATACTATAGATGCGGAGAGGAGGGACACATAAGTCCAAACTGTTCACAACCTTTCAAGGTATGTTTTAGTTGTGAAAAAAACGGTCATATAACTCAATTTTATCCTGTAGCTTTAATAATTAAGAGATACCTCTTAATGAATTTTTTTTATATAAATACATTCAACAATATTATGCACTCATTTTTATTAAATTGAATATTTAAAATTATTAAATAAAATTTTACCCTTTAAAATAGTAAAATAATATTATTAAATGATAACTTATTTTTAATTATCAAATAATTTTTTAAATTTAAACATCATAACCATTCATATAATCTAATTTTTATTAAGACATCATACTCATCTTTTTAAGTCTCAGTTTTATCAAGCACTAAATACAAATAATTACCGCCCTAGGTCTACTGTCAAACCCCCAAATCATTATACATCTCCTGTTAACATCTATTTCTCTTGATCTCTTCTCTCTCCGTGTGCATCTTCCAATAGCAATGGCGGGTCTGTATTCTTCTTCCGCCAGACCCCAACCTTCATCCGCCCACCAATCCTTCACCTCCAAACTACTCCTCCTCCTCACTCTCCTCCCTCTAACACTCGCAGCCTTTGCGTTTGCTCTCCAATGGCGAGGCGGTGCAGTAAACGATCCAATCACGCGCTGGTCACCTGAAGAGTCCCACAAGTTTCCTGGCATGGACAATACCTCTCCCCTCGCCACCATTGGCCACTCTTCTTCTTCTCAATCGTCCGATTGCTCTCTTCTTGCTCATGGTTCTTCCCCTTCTTTCCCTTACTATCGTGATTGGAAGTTCAATTTTGAGTCCGATCTCAAACCCAAGGTTTGGCTTTTTTTTATGTTGATCTGGTTCTGGGTTTTTTTGGTTCTGATTTTTATTGGGTGGGTATTTCATGATTTGATGATTTGGAGTGTTTGGTAGGCTTACATACACTTTTAAGTGATGTTTCGTCAATGAGAAAACGGTGTGGAGAGATTGAGATGAAATTGCTTTTTGTATTTTAGTTGTCTGGTATTGCTTGATTTACTTATTCCTGGTGTTTCAGAAAGTTGGTAGCATTTATGAGTCTTGATTAGAACAAGATGGTATGGAATAAAATTTCATGATTTGTCTGATTTTGGGGTTTGTGTTTTTCTTTTAATTAATCGGTTTTGTCTATGCAACTTGATCTGCCTTAAAAAATATTATTGTTCATGTTGATCTGCTTCTCGGATTTGTTTTTTTTTTCATTTTTCTTTCTGGATTTTGCGAGATTTGGTGACTGAAGGTGCTTCAGATGACTAATTGCAGTTTAGAGCCTTTTAGTTGATGAGAATCAGTAAGAAAATTAGGCAGATCTTTATGTGTCATGTTGTTTTTCTTTTAAGCTTAAAGAAAGCTCTGTGAAAATGAGGGACAATAGTACACTTCTAGAGAGGATTTGTCAATGATTAGTTCATGTCATCTGCATTCAAATAATTTAGTTATAGAACACTTTTTACCCATTTGATTGGTTAAAGTGATGGGAAAATGGTGTGCGCAAAGTGCAACACCCATTTTGAATAAGTGTTACACTCAACAGAGACAAAAAAGGCGTTAGATCACAATTACTGATGTGATCTTAATCGTTTAGGTCCACAATGGCTTAGAATGTTTAGGACGAGACTTGAGCTTCTATGTTTTATATAAGCTTCTTTTATTTGTGCATGGGTTATGAAGTTGGTTCCAAGTACCCAGTAAGAGCTACCGTTAGGAATATAGAAATATATCTATTTATATTTGTATCTTGTATATACTTATTTGTTGGAGAGTTGAAGTGATATTTTTGTGGCCAAATAATCCCGGTTCCTAAGGCTGATCTTAGAGTAAATGAATTTTCTGATTTGACCAAATATGTGTTACCTATATAAGACATTGTTATGATACACAATAGTCTACTAACAATTATGAACTGAAACATATCAGACCCTGTTATTCTCAGTTTTTTAATGGCACGATCAACTGCCAATGTAGTCTATGAAAGCTTCCCTTAATCAAATCAAACACCAACGAGGTAGCATGGGCATAAAACTTTTATATATAAATGAAGCATATATAGCCAAGATCAATAGACGTTAAAAAATTTGATACAGTAGCTTCAAGCATGGAGCCATTCAGGATGTTTCTACATTACTTGTTTATGTAAAGAACGGAAGTTAAAAAGAGCCATAAAAAGATGACATACTGAAGCTGATGAAAGAAGAAAGGAGATTAAGAAATCTATACAAGATTATATTGGGAAACAATCTAATTGAAGAGTCTGTCAAAAAAATAAAAAAAATCTATATTGAAGAGTCAGTTATGTGGCATGTATACTTCATTAACACTAGAAACTGCAGAAGTACGAATTTAAAGGATCGGTTTATACCTATGGCTTCAAACAACTTAGCCCCATAGGTTTAAGGATTTTGTGCTTTCTTGGATCAAAGATCTGAGTTAATTGTTTCTTAGTTCCAACTTTTCTAAACTCAAGGTTGTGTTTTTCTTAATGTTGGGGCGAATGTTGAGGGAGCGCAACACATGATTGAAATTAGGATGTTACATACGTACGAGTTTCGATAACATCCCTAATGTTCTTTGGTTTCCTCCGCTTTAATACTGACTTATGTTACCCACATAGAGCCCGTTTTGCGAAATTGTGTTGTGGGATGAAGCAATTTGTTAGTAGAGTATTTTTGTTAAGTGTCCATGGAACAGGGTTTCAAAAGCAATAGCTTTTAGTTTTTCCCAAATGTAATTTTAGACCAACGAGCTATCTAAAAGCTCTTTGTTATATTGCAAAACACACTCTTAAATACATTTTTTTGAATTAAATGTGTTTTAAGCCTACCTCAGTACTTTATAAATTAACAGGCACTTTATAAGTCTCTCTAACCTAGATCTTTAGGTTCTCATTCTAGATAAATTAACATGAATGAGTCTCTTGATTTTTTTTCTTATTTCAGTAAGTTCGTCATGTCCTCCTTCCATTGTTATTAATCTTCACATAAAGATCACATAATGTAATTGGAACAAGATCTTTCTCACTTTTTTTTTAAACTTTTATATTTGTAGGGTATCCATGAGGCTTTCCTCATTTCTATTGTTTTCCCCCCCCAATATTATCAAACTTTTGGACCAGTTAATTGCAATTCTTGCATCCCTTTGAATTTCACATATGGGTCCTTTTATCAAAGGTTGCGATGTTGGTTCTTCATAGGTTTTAAAGCCTGGCCTTCATTAGGATGTTCTATTATTTTTTCACGTCATTAATATTTCTGAAAGACCCTTTGTCCTCCTTTATAGTTAACTTCTTTCTACAACTGTTTTTCTTTTATCCAACTTTTTTTGGTTCATTGTAATCTGTAGTAATAAATAATATAGATGAATTCTGGTTCATGGGGCAATGGATATTGCATAAGTTATGCTTAAATAGTATCAGTATGTGTTTCATATGTTAATTACAAGGTGATTTGTATATTGTTTCATATGTTAATTACAAGGGTGATTCTATATTGTTTTCGGATGAATGAAGGGGTTGTAGAGGTCCTCTGATAGTAGAACTGTGATACCTCAGTCCCATCCGAACAAGTAGTATAGATTCTATTGTATATCAGACCTCAACTCCCCTACTTGAAGTACCAATAACATGTAATGATTTTTTGGGTGGACCTGTGGTCTGCCAAGATGACCCAACTGGTGTTTTTAGAAGTGGTTTAAGGTGGTGTTTGATAAAATTAAGTGTTAAGACCTGAACAGTTTAGATATCTGAATAATATAGAGCATCTGTCCAGAATTGTGTCTGAATAAAAAATGTTGTTTGATAATTAATTTTTTCAAAATGTCTGAATAACATTATTTTACCATTTTAACCCTCATAATACAGCCCCTACACTGTAATCCAGTAAAACCCAATTACGAAAACATAAGCAGAACCCATTTATAAAATCTTTAGTACATAAATACATACACAAATAATTATATAACATAAAAGATAAAAAGCAACAATCGAAGATCAAAGTCGAACAACCCAGAAAAATCGTGGTTAACAGTCAAATAGGCTTACCGCCTGATAACATTTTTAGTACTCAGTAGAGTGAAATATCATGACCATATACAGCAAGCAATCTGAAGCTGAGTAAATGAACTACTCCATGTTTCAATAACGAGTCACCCCTGTTTTATTTCTTCTCCCATTTTTTCCATCAAGAAGAATATACTGTGTTTATGAGGATGGAGGTGAAAATGAAAGGGTGAAGAGAGAAGCCTCCTATCACTCTCCTTCGGTACCAAAATCCCATCACGTCCTCCGGCAGATCCCTCACCATCACGTCATACCCTTCAGATGATCAAGTCTCATTCGATTTGTCTTCAAAAGCCCTAATTTTTTTATTGAACCTACAGATCTTCAATCACAGCGAAAGATGCTGATCTATCGGTTCCTTTCCTCTTCTTGATGGCATTTGGGTTGTTTTTTTTTACTTGTTGAGGTTATTTTTGTCCCAAAAAAATATAATCTTGTTCAGATGTGGCTCTGAATGATTTAGCATTATTTTTGAATTTGACCGAAACAGAGGCATAAATTTTTTTATCAAACAAGTTGTGCCTCTGACCGAAACAGAGGCACACATATTAAGAGGCTTTAAGACCCAAACAAACACTACCTAAGCCTTATTTCGAACTGGGGTTCGAGCCAGTCATTATAAATGTATTAGAGCGGTGGCCTCTCTTGGTGTGGTAAGGCTGGGTTCCACGCATCCATTGGGGTTTGATTATGGATTTGTGGACTGGACTGTGACTCTAGGTCTAACGAGGATGTCACATATTTAAGTGATGGTTATTGTGATTGTGATAACCCAGTCCCACATTGGAACATGTGGGTTAGATTGTGCTGTATATTAGGCCTCAATTCTACTACCTAAAGTACTAATAACTTTTTTGACCTTTGTTTGGGCTTGTGTGCTGGGTCAATATGATCCAGTTGGTACCCTTGGGAGGAGTGGTTTAATCCTGATTCTAATATCAGGTTTAGGCCCGGGTCATTACAATAACACTTGTGGCCTGACTTGCTCCAAGAAACTCGTGGCCCGTGTTGTTACAAGATGCTTGTGGCCCGGGTAGTTACAAGATGCTTGTGGCTCGGGTTGTTACAAGAAGCTCGTGGTCCGGGTCGTTGTAAGAACACTCTTGTAGATGATAAAGATTTATCTACCACCACTTATATTGGACAATTAAGGCCTTCAAACCTGCAGCCTTACTTGATTCAAATGCTTAAGGCTGGTCTATCTTGGACTCGTAGTTCAACCTTTCGTAAATTCACACTAACTCGCTGGGATACCGGATACGTAAAACTCAACGTGTGCTTTAACACCTTTGGTAGTTAGGCTAATTTAGAAACAATTTACTGCACTTTATATTATCTTGAAGGTTATTTTTGCCCTCCTTCACTTTTGAAGGCTTTTCCTCCTTCACTTTTGAAGGCTTTTTGCATTTTTCTGATTCTGTTCCCTTTTATTCCTTTTGTATTTTTATTGTACATTACCTTTAAGACTTGAAACATATTTGTTTCTTATCAATTTAACAATTTTGATTGTTTTTGACCTTATCTTCTTATGCTTCTTGTTGCAGATATGTATTACAACAACTACATCAGCTGGCTTAGAGCAGATCCTACCATGGATGTTCTATCATAAAGTTATTGGGGTTAATACTTTTTTTCTTTTTGTTGAAGGAAAGGCTGCATCTCCTAGTGTATCTAAAGTTCTAGAATCGATTCCTGTGAGTCCTCGACTTTCCCTTTTATAAATTAAGTTCTTTAACAGGGTATTCTTTGTTTCTTCTGTTTTTGTAATGTTGGGCTTTGCAGTAGAACATAATGAGCTTAATATTTCTTCTTCTCAGGGAGTAAGAGTAATATACAGAACTAAAGAGTTAGAAGAGCAACAAGCCAAGAGGTTAGTCGGTTCTGCACTTTATTATTGCATCACTTCTGGAGGATTTTGAGGATGACGTGAAGATTTTTCTACTTTATTTTAGCTTGCTCAGTTAGTTTGACATTTAGGTAAAATTTATAAGAGAAGATAATATAGAAAACTCATCTATTCTTTGCATATTTCTGTTTATTTTGTTTTCTTTCCAATCATTTTCATGTTAGTTGTCATTTTATGTTTTATTTGGCTGTATACATTTTGGAAATAAATAACTGTACTTTTGGCTCATGCAACATCTCAAAACCCTTTTCTCTATTTATTATTATTGTCTATAAAGTGATCCGTCATGTAGTAATTAATGTATTTCTTCTTATGTTATTAACAGTCGAATCTGGAATGAGACGTGGTTGTCAAGTTTCTTTTACAAACCATGTAACTATGAGCTTTTTGTGAAGCAATCTTTAAATATGGAGATGGCTATTGTCATGGCAAGGGTATGCACATAAAGTTATCAATTCGTATATATTTTCATAATAATGAGGATGATTGAAGTGACTTTAACCAGTGGACCCCCCTTTGCTTGGTTAATTCTTAGAATTCTGGCATGGATTGGATAATTCATCTTGACACTGATGAATTGTTACACCCAGCTGGAGCTCGGGAGTATTCTTTGAGGCAGTTGCTTCTTGATGTACCAGGGGATGTAGATATGGTTGTCTTTCCGAACTACGTAAGTGATTCATGTTAATTTGTTAGCATTTTTGTTGACATCCAATTTTCTTTTGATAATGTGTAAATGGATGGTCTAGTGATTCAGTTCTTTTTTCCTATATTTGCCTTTACTTTCCTTGCCATCAAACAAGAGTCATTAACTTTTTAAGTAAAGAATCACATTATTACTTTATTGTTCAGGAGAGCAGTGTTGAACGAGATGACATCAAAGAACCGTTCACAGAGGTACATCTCTCATGATGGATGATCAATTGTACCGTGTTTCTATTTATTAGATTTTTATTTAAGTACTTGACTTTTAAAGAAAGGTACAGAATAAAGTTGGCACTTTATCATCTGATACTTATTTGTGCATTTATGTACATTACTGGACCTGTATTTGTCTCCTCATCAGCTGCATAGACAGAATTTTTTTTACACTGCGGGCATCGATACTTATCACTGAGTTTTTCTTTTTCCCAGCCGTGGAAGATGATGAATTAAACATATAATATATTATATTAACAAATTCTTACAAAACAAAACATTCAAGTATAATAAGATGATTTACAACAATGCTCAATTAAACAAAACATAAAGCAAAAGGCAAACATTGAAGTATTTGTTCCTTGGAGCCTGAAGAACCTCTTGTTAAAGTTTTCATAACTAGTTGGCACAATTGAGGATTCTTAGTTGCAGAACATAAACAAAATACGATGCGACATATTTTTCCCTTTGATTGAAAATAAGAAATGAGGATCTATCTAGTTGTATTCTTGTCCTTGCAAAGGCTTGTTCATGGCATTATATTTGCATGAAATTGAGCATAAACATCTCAACATATTTTCTGTTGTATGAATGTAAACAGATATCAATGTTCAAAAAGAACTATGACCATCTTCCAAAAGATACATACTTTGGCATGTACAAGGAATCAACGCGTGGTAATCCAAACTACTTTTTGACTTATGGTAATGGAAAATCAGTTGCTCGAATTCAGGATCATCTACGTCCTAACGGTGCACACAGATGGCACAACTACATGAAAACCCCAAAGTATGCTAATTCTGTCATCGTTTTTATTATGTTTTCTGCAATTGTATAAACATTCTTCAACTGAAAAGTTGCACGTAATTAGAACTAATTGTGAAAGATCAGTACTGTAATAGTCTGTAGTAATATGATTTCTATTCAACCTTTGGCAGAGAGATCAAATTGGAAGAGGCTGCTGTTCTACATTACACATATTCAAAGTTTTCAGATTTGACTTCTAGACGAGATCGATGTGGTTGTAAGCCTACGAAAGAGGATGTCAAAAGATGCTTCATGTTGGAATTTGACAGAGCTGTGAGTTCATTGCCTTTTTTAATTTTTGGGTTGATTGTTGGTGTAAGCATTTATAAAACAGACATTTTCTCAAGAAATTCTTTGAACTTTGAAATGAAGGGACCAAATCTAAACTCTTAGATACCTCCATCTGAAAATGAGAGCCTCGCTACCCCCTCCCCCTCCTCTAGGATTAAGTTTTGCATAAGACACTCTTAAATCTTTCTTTTTTCAGTACTTACTTTTTCCTAATAACAAGTTTTAGTCTTTAATGTTTAGCATTACAAAGCATCATCCAGAAGATTATGTTAAATGTGTCTTGAACAAACTTTAATATTCAAAAAACAAGTCAAGAAAAATGTAGGGAGACTTTTTCCAGACAGCGGGAGTACTATTTAAATTCTCTAATTTGTTTTAAGACTGTCTAGTTACACCCATTATATATTCTTATATTCTATACAAGTAGGATTACAACGGTTTAAATAGGAATAAGAAAAACCCTAATACTTAATGACAAGGTAAAATATTAACTAACCTAATTAAATAAGGAAATAAAATCCTTGTCATTATCTACTACCTTAAATAATTAATACCCTAGAATATTCCAACTCTTAACATAATAAAATATAATAAACTGAACTAGAATATTTATATCTCAGTAGTAATATAAAGTAATTAATAATTAATATTTTGATTTTCTTTGCTCCTCATCAACTATCCTATGTCTTACCTAGTTGTGTTAAGAAGAGAGTTTTTCATGTGTTGGTCAGAGAGTATTATTATTACAGAGCGGAAACAATTAGGTGTGGTATCAGCTTTTTTCTTAAAGTTCTGTCACAACGCATATTAACAAACTTATCCTTTTATTCATATACACACACACACACACTCATAAGGTATGCAGCCTTGAACCAGTACCACTGAATAAATTTAGTAAAAGAGAAAGAATGCTAGCTCATGTGTATGCTGGTCAAGTTACTAGCATTTCTCAAAAGTTAAAGGTGAATACAAGCTGGGTTTTTTAACCAAAATTGGATATTTAATCTCCACTGTTTTAAAAAGAAGGGTTGGGCACTGCCGAGGCTTTGTTGAGCCAGCACTGCCTAGGCTTTGGTGGCTTGACACCAGCCAAACCTTGGAAAATTGAGTCTAGGCGCTTAATAAACATTTAGAGAATCCGTGTGGTGGCTAGGCAAGCTGGACAGTGGCTAGCGGGCTGGGCGGTGTCTAGGCATTGTAGAATAAGGGGAAGTTGAAATTGTTTACGCGAGTAGTGCCGTTAGAGGTGCGAAAAGTTATAATCTGGCACGTCTCTCTCCCTACAACTGATCTTGGTTGGGAATAGAGTGGATCTTGCAGAACAGGTGATGAAGAATCAACTCCTTAATCATATCTCACCTTTGCAGATCTTCAGTCTCTAGCGGCAGTGAAGATGATGAAAAGATATCCTAGGATTTTAAGATTTAATTTGAGATGTGGAGAAGTAATTGGGTTTACTCTAAAAACTAAAATGGACCTTTAGTATATGGTCTTATAGTAAGCATCTCTGTTTTGTACTACTATAACATTTTAGTATGAATGACTTAAGCTTAGTAAATTGGGCTTATCATAAATAAGTAAATTGGGCTTATTAAAATAAAATAAAAGGGCCTTCAATGACTTGTCTTTTTGTAGGCCTCTTTGTTTTTGTAATAATCTATAATCTGAATAATTCCTTACTAAGCACATAACTACTTTTATTGGTAATATTTATAACATAAAATCACATTTGAAGTAATATTGTACAAATATATACGTATAATAATTAAAACACACCACCTAGGAATGCTGCCTAGACCTCGCCTAGGAAAATGCCTAGACACCCCTCCCCCTCCTCTTAGACTGGTTGTAGGAAAATGCCTAGACCCGCATACAAGGCCTAGGCAGTCTAAGGTCCCGTCACCTAGTTTAGCTTAGCGCTTTCTTGAACATTTTTTTATCTCCACCCTACACAACAATAAAAGCCGTTTTCCTGTTTCATTGGTATGTTAATTTGTTGACTTTTATAGTGATACATTTGCTATGTGGTATAGGGGACAGCGGTGGTGATACTCATTTTCCATGTTCTATATGCTAATACAGAAGTAATGAACATTCTTAAGTTCATTATATTCCTTCACACCTTTGCCAGATATTATTACTCTCCCTCTTCCGCGCATCTTACGAATTGTAACTCAGTCCTGGAAAGAATAAATATGATAATTCTTATACCCATCAGGATAATACCCCATCTCTTACATGTTGTTTGCTTCATGATCATGAGAACTGGGATGGATGTGCATTTTGATATTATGTATGCTCTGATGAGTAGAAGGAATGGGCATTCTCAAGTTCATACTTTCCCTCCTCGTTTTTACTAATGATTGATCCTCCTACGATCCTCTCCACCATTATCCATATCCAAGTCTACTGGAACAGTGCTTTCTTCGTTGGAGTTCTATGCTTAAAGACTGTTGGCAGGGACCTTCAAGTCTCTCTCACTCTATATATATATATAATATATATATATATATATCATAGAAGCAAATATAGTTTATTAAGTAAGGAGGTTTAAGTTTGAGAATTGTTTCATATGCAATTGAGGTGGTTTCATGATCATCATTTAGGTGCAGTGTAGTTTGCTGAGTACTAAGACGGTATTAAGGCCAGAAAGGACAATGACGAAGAGAAAGCTAAGTATTTACATTACAAAATGGTAGAAAAAGAATAGAACAGAAGGACCGGGGGGGGGGGGGGACAGGATAGTTATATTGGTTAAGTTATAGTTTGTTTCGAAACATTAACCTTTTAAGTAATGATTGAGAAATTTATAGATTCCCTTCATCTGCCACTTCCACTTGTACAGGAAGAGTAGGACTCAGTTATACCGTAATGCATGATACAACTTCACTAACATGATTTAGAAACTAAACCCAAGCAGGAAAACTTAAGCTAAAGACGTACAAAACCAAAGCTGTGATAACATGTTAAGTTACCCTGTGCTCTAAAAATTTAAATGGTTAGATGATGTGCACAACAATGTTTATCATGTTTTAAGACATTTTCCTAACGAGTGTTTGATGATACTCGAGGGATGTTCAAGAGGATGCAATTACATCTCTTTCAAACAAATATCAAAGAAACTTTGTGAAGGTGGTCCTATACTGAGTTCTTAACTCAATATCAGATAACTTGAAATGCTCAGCAACACAATATTTGGTTGATTGTACAATCTTGGGCTACTCTTTTAATCCTGACTTGATGTCTTTTAACGATTTTTTTGTTCTAATGATTCAATTTGTATTACAGGCATTTATTATTGCTTCAACTGCGACAGAGGAGGAAATGCTAAGCTGGTAATATTCAAATGGCTGAAACTTAGATTTTTTATGGTAACTTGACTAGGTCTTGTTCACCGTAAATCAGTTGTCAGTCCTTACAGTCCTACTATCCTTATTTTATAGAAGCATTCCCATAACATACTTTGTAGGTCAGTATGTGCTTATGTATTGTTCTTATTAACTTCCAGATTTTTTTCTTCTGTAGGTATCGGGAACATGTTGTGTGGACGGACAAGACAATAAACTTGAAACTAATGAGGAAGGGGATTTTAACTCGCATATATGCTCCCATGGTAAGCAAGATCCCTAAAAATATTTGGAATAAATATTTGTTGAAATTGTATATGAAAATTATAAGACCTTAAAGAAGAAAATGATTTTGAAATACTGATTTTTTGACAATAATATTAACTGAGACGAAGCTAGAGTAGGGCCAAACTAAGAAAGTGATGTATTCTTAGTGGGGAACATGCCCCTGTTAAGATTTGAGAAAGTGTAGACTGTAGTTCATTTGTCATTTATTTATTAACATTCCTCAAATGTACAAGGACTAGCCACAACAAAATTTATCAAATTCTATATGCCAATATTAGTTTCTCATTAAAATTAAGCTTGTTTATTTACACAGGGAAAAATATTGTAATAATACACATTGTTATATTTTTCTCATGGAATTCTTGATAGAAGATACTAACAATTAACAAACCACACTCGGTGTCTCCTAGGGCCAAGTCGGTTGTTTTCTCATGTTTAAAACACGACGTCAAAACCTTGTACTAAAATATTCATATATGTTTTTTCTCTACTTATCTACTATTATAGGGTAAAAAGTTTTTTAGATTGACCCAGGTAATGTTTGATAAAATAAGAGCTTATTAAAATAGAGGTTCTAACTTTTTAAAACATAGTTTAAATGTAAAAGAGTTGTTTGTTAACCAATCTTTATTGTATGTCTAAATACAACATTTTACTATTTTACCCTTGTATCAGTTTATACAAACTTAGGGTGAGGATAAAAATATAACAAAGAGTAATGAATAGTCTCTTTTTCTAGAAGAACCAAAAAGAGTTGGTTAAATTTTTATCAAACAACATTGCCTCTACGCAAAAAAAGAGGCGAGGCAAAAAAAAGAGGTAATCATACTTTCTAATGCAACATCATTTGATCGTCAATTTAATAATTTAAACGTACGGATGCAAAGAATATGTAAAAATTTGAGATTATGTAAAATTTTGTTTGATTTGAGGTTATGCATACGTAACTTTATAACAATAGAAGTTACTAAATTCTGAGCTGTTGAAATATATATACTTGTAAGCATTATTTATCCTATTATAAAAATGATATTCCAATGCCTTAAATCAAACGAAATTTTTATAACTCATATTTTTGCATGTTCATTACATCCGTTGACGATCAAATGATGTATTGGAAGTGACCTACGATAACTTATTAATTATCGATCTAAGATACCTTTTACTCGTATATATTTGCATCCGCTAGGTCTAAATCCTGGATCCATCTAGGGCTGTTAAGTAAAGTATGATTATGGTGGACACACCGATTTGACATCATAATGAAATTATTTCTGAAAAAGAATAGAGTAAGGCCTTTACCTTCTTGAACTCCCGTTGTGCTTCTAATTTTTTTAATCTGGGGGCACATGTTTTACGGTAGGAGTCTTCCAAATGAACGTGGTCATTTCCTGCAGATCAAAGGAAGAAGAAAAGAACATGGCCAACTTTATTGTCTTTAAAATGTAGAAGGGCGCATATCATGTTTTTGCTGTCTTAGAACTTAAGATGACCTTGATGAGTGTTATCGTCCTCTGTTAAATTTCTTTCTGTTGTATTTTTCAGGTCATCATTCAGGGTTTAAGGGAGTCTGGTGTGTTCATCTCTGTCATTGCATCTGCCCCATCAACTCTCTCAAAGGACAAGTTTTTAGCATCCATCGAGAGTAGTAACTCATCTAGAGGAGCACCTCTCGAGTCACTTCTTACAAGAAAAATGGGCAGAAACAGAGTAGAATCTCATGCAACTGCGAGGAAGACTTTAGAGGCCACAGATCATGAAATTCATGAAGCCGCGGTTCCACCATTGTCTCCCCCGGGCATGGATGGTGAGTCACAATTCTAAGGATGAAAGTTCTCCTAAGCACGATTACTTCTGTTACTTCCTCTTATCATGGTGAAGATGAAAAATCTTGATATTTTGCATCATTGCTCTGGAAAGAACTGGGAGAGACCAAGAAGGTAGATTTGTGTTTGGAGGTCATTCTCAGTTATGTGGGTTGTTCCCGATCATTACCCAAGCGCTGCTGTATATTGAGAGAAACCGATGGAGAGGGAGAGAGAGTTAGAGAGAAACTGGGGGGGGGGGGGGTAGAGGAGGGGGGGAGGGTAGGGGTTTATTGGCTGGACAAGATGACACTGCATTGAAAGATCACGGCCGTTTATTATTTTGTATAGTAATTAAAGGTGTTCATTTTGTTGCTAATCTACCATTCTTATTTCATTTTATTGCTTAATATGATGCTGTGTAGGCTAATACATTTTGATCGTTGGCTATCACTTTCTTTGGTCTTTAATCCAGGTTTGGCTATGTTTGTTTACAAAATTAAACAAAATGATGAGTGGGATGAGACTATCTTTAGTAATTTATTACCATTACGGATTATTTTATTATTTAATTAGTCTGCTATTTAATTTTATGGACTATATTTTGTCATTTTTAAGGTCATTTGATGATGGATAAACCAAATGAGAATGTAGTACTTTCTCCGTCCCAAATTAATTGCTCAGTTTTGACTTTTTAAAGTCAAATTGACCATTTTTAAAACTAATCTTTTTACTATTTTTGCTAAAATATAGGTGAAGAGATTTTAATCAAAAGAAAGTATATACAATTTATTACTAATCCTAATTTTTATAATTTTAGAAATATATTTATATATGCTTAATTATTAATTCTAAAAATAGTCAATTTGACTCAAAAAGGTCAAAATTGAGCAATTAATTTGGGATGGAGGGAGTATTATATAATTCTCATTTGATACAACAAATAGTTCATGAGATTAAAGCACAGAGACTAAACATGTATAAAATAGTTAAATTAGTACAAATAGTCCTCTTCCGCTCATTATTTTTGCAAACGAATTTCCAAAATTTGATTGGTGGGGTGGTGGTGGGGGGTGGGATAAGTGATTAGTTAATTTGGATATTGTTGAGATGCTGCAAACAACTATGACCAACGAGAAACAATATCCTGGTGGTTGATTACCTTTTATAGATTGTGTTTGTTTTGCAGTAAGGTTTGAGAGTGGAAACATGTACCCTCTCTGCTGCCACTTTTATTTGGAATAATGTTTATGGTCACTAAATGGAAATAGAAGAAAATTTTTGCACAAAAAATGAGTTGAGTTAAATGGAATCCATAACTAACCTAAATACTTATCCAATTTGAGTTGGCAAATTTAATCTCTTTTCAAACTGCCCTTTCAATTTCCAGTGTTCCTCCATTTGTTTCTACCATCACTTTTGCCATAGTGATGGGATGGCTATGGTGGTCCAGCAAAGGAGAGAGAGGGATGGTGTTGACAGTGGCGGACTGTTGGTTGTAGTTGAAACTTGGAAGAGATGGCAAATGAGAGAGAAACCAATAAATTTAATGAAAAAAATGAGGGGTTGGGGTTAATTTTTTATTTTTAATATCCCGATTATGAAGTTGAATGTTCTTTTAACACTGATTAGGTTAATAATACTATTAGGTTTCAGGTTCAATTTTAGTTATGCACGTGTTTTTTCACTATTTTCTTTCTTTTTAATTGGGACACTTTATTGTGTGACTTGACTGTATTCTTAGTCGTAGAGTATTAGCGCAAAAATGAGATATGCACATGGAATGAATGACCAAAATAAAAATATTTAATTATTCAAAAGGGGTATTATTTAATTAAAAGAAGAGTTTGTGCTAGTTCATGACTTTTCCTGTTTCTAAATCTTTGTTTTCTCATTATTTCTTCCATGTTTCAACAGTGTGTTCAGTATAGTTGTGTTTCAGGTCCCTACTGTACTTTTTGTGGTCAATTAATTTAAGGTTGAATGACACTTTTGTCTCTTTAAGTTGTCACTTATTTTCAAAATCGTCCTTAAAGTTTATTATTTGTCACTTGGGTCATTAAAGTCGCATTTCTCTTGCGTTTCTACTCCTTCTACCCGACCCGACCCCAACCTGACCCCAACCCCAACCCGACCCAGTTGACCAAATTTTGACCCAACCTGACCCACTTTGACCCAACTCTAATTTTTAATATTTTAAAATAAAGTAATTATTTTAAAAATAGTTATTTTTAATATTTTTTAAAAAATAATATTTTAAAATAAAAAATATATTTAATATTTAAAAATATATATATATTTTTAAAAATCATTATTATTTTTAATATTTTAAAAGAAAATTCTATTTTTAATATTTTTAAATAAGATAATAATTGTTTTTAATATTTAAAAAAATATTCTTTTTAAAATAATAAATATTTTTTATATTTAAAATAAAATATAATTTTTAAAAATAAATATTTTTTATTTGTAAGATCCCAACTTTTATGAATAAAGATTAATTTTTCTCTAAATGTTATTTTAAATAATAAGGTGTGGATTTGATATAATGTTATAGTTGTGGGTAATATTTACAAATTTTATAAAGTAAGCAAGTTGTCATAAAATATTCGTTTGGTCGGGGAATATTCGTTTTATCAGGGAATATTCGTACGACGACACAATCATTGGTAGACCCCACAACGAAATTACTGTCGGAGTTAGAAAACGACAGAAATAACTTTTTATAAAAGTAACGACAAAAGTTTTACCGTTAACTGTTGAAATACCCGGTGATAAAAGTACAGTAATACGTGTGGTTGCATAGTAGCACATGATATTGTACAATATCTTTGATTATTGATGCTTACGTGAGAAGTCACTCAATTTTATTCAATTATTGTCACAGTAATTGTTGCATTATTGATTCAATTATTGTCACAATATTTTATATTATTAAATCAATAACTGAGATAGCACAATTATTCATATTATTATTTGCAGTATTGACAATGTCTAGAAAGTTTTGTCGAAGAAAGGAGTGTGGTCACCTAATTGCGTGCCAATAAGGAGAAATCCTTATCCGAAAGCTCCCTCTTTCCTTGGAACGATCTGATTGTTAATATTACGAGTTATAATAATGATGAATAAATGTTATTAAAAATATGTTTAGTGAAACCAAGTAAATTGAGATTAATAGAGGGGTATTTTATGAAGTATTTGTTATAAATTTGGCTTATTGCATGAACCCCTACTTACCTATTTTTTAAAATAGTTGGGAGAAAGTTTTCTCAGTTTTGTTTTATATATATATATATTAAAAAAATTATATTGGGGGATCAGGGGTGGGGGGGTGGGTGGGTGGATGGGGTGGGGTGGGGTAGGGGGGGTAAGAATTCACGGGAGTGACTATTATTATATATAATATATATAAGTTTTATTTTTTTTTATTTAAAATAGAATATATTATATTTTATTATGCATAGTACTGCATAGTGTTGCATAGTACTGCATAGTGTGTGCATAGTGCTGTATAGTAAAATTAATTTTTTTTGCTGATTGCGCCTGTGAATGATTCCACTGTGCGTCCGTGATTTTTATATTCAAATAGTGCCCAACCATTCTCCTATGAATAAGATGCTTAGTTTAGAATTGAAAATCACATCAGAATCAGAGAATTTTTCTTCTATAATATTGAGCATATTTTTTTAGAGTTTAAGGAAGTTTTGAGTGTAGAAAATAGTATAAATTTTCTTTAAGAATATCTCCGCTATACCAATCGAAATTGCTCTCTTTTTGAGGTAAGGGGTATTATTTATTTTATATTTGCTTACGATATTATTTTTCGTATTCGTAAGTAATTTTATTTTCGTTCAATATTCGTAAGGAATATTATTTTCGTTCAATATTCGTAAGGGATATTATTTTTATTCAATATTCGAAAGAAATAATATTTTCTTCCATACTCTGTAGTATGTAAGTAATATTATTTTATTTCAGATTTCGAATTTTACACTCATTTTGTTAAATATTACTTCTATTCTCCTTGAAATTTGCGCTTTATCTAGTATTGTTTCACAAGGATATTTTTCTAAACATTCTTGTTAAATTTTAAGCTTTTCATGGCGGAGTACTATTCATGGGTACTATTCATATGTACGACACTATTCATACGTACGATACTATTCATACATACGATACTATTCATACATCACAAAATACTATTCACGCGATATTATTCACTCGGGTACTATTTACGACAAAAAATTATTCTTTTCTGTCCAAATTATTTTTGATACGTGAATATTATTCTTGAATTTTACTCCACAAAGCAGTTATCATGTTGATAATTTGGACATTTTTAAACTCTGTATAAATTAAAAATCTTTAATATTTATCCTTGATTTCGTTTGATTGATGCATATATCATTGTCATCATCCTTATGCTTATATTGTGATAAAAGTTATCTTTGGCTCGTAGTGAATAGATGGACTGTTGATTGGTATGATTATGACTATGTATCGGTATAATCATGACATGTAATGTTACAAATGATGTGGTAAAAGTCCTCATTGGCCCGTAGTGCATTGATGGACAGTTATTGGTATGATCATGACCATGAGTTCTCTTCGGCCAAGGGTGCAAAGATGAACTGTTGTTTGACATAACCATGACCATTGGTGATAATAATGAATATCCTTAGCCCGTAGTGCATGGATGATTCGTGGATGTGATAATAATGAATATCATTGGTCCATAGTGCATGGATAATTTAGTAATGTTGATTAGTTATTGAGCCGAGTCTCAGCGATAAAATTGATGATAAACTTTTAAATCATAGAAGATAGTAGATATTTTACTCTACTTAACTCTTCTAATGGATTGTTTGTTCCGATGCAGTTAAACTTGTTGTCTATTATATTTTATCAGTTTAACACTGTTGAAGGCTAACGATAATTTATTCTACATTATCTTTGTCATAATATTTCTTACTAGGCTAGTTGAGCTCACCATTTTGCTTTCATTGTTCTCTTCAGGAAATGAGAACATAGTCGGGACTAGTCGGGGAATGTAGTGACGGTCTAGATGGTTGCTTTAGTAGTCCTCACTATTCTATAAAATAGTAAGATAATATATGTAATGAGGATTTCATTTGAGTTTGGATATTGTTTACAAGATAATATTCGTATTAAAACTCACAGCTTATGATTTATCGTATTCTGCACGATAGTTAACAATTGTATAAATGAAGTTGTATTTGAATTATGTACCGTGTATTTGGCGACTCAGAATGGGTTGTGTATACCTATTTTTGGGGCTTCACATTATTTTAAAATATTAAAAATAATAATTATTTTCAAATTATTTTATAAAATATATTATTTTTAAATATTAAAAATAATAATTATTTTTTTAAAATATTTTATTTTAAATATTATAAATAATAATTATTTATAAAAATATTTATTTTAAAATATTAAATATAATTATTATTAATTTTTTATTAAAAAAAATTATATTCTCTTTTAAAATATTAAAAATAACTATTTTTAAAATAATTATTTTAAAATAAATACAATTTTTATTTTTAATATTATTTTTTTTAAAAATATTAAAGAAAACTAATTTTAAAATAATTACTTTATTTTAAAATATTAAAAATAATTATTATATTTTAAAATATTAAAAAGTGGGGTTGAGTCAAACTGGGCCGGGTTAGGTTAAAATTTGGTCAAAATGAGTCGGGTTTGGGTCAAATAGGATAGGAGGAATGAAAACGCAGAGAAATGCCACTTTAAGGACTTAAGTGACGAAAAAAGAATTTGAGAGACGACTTTAAAAATGAATGACAACTTGAAGGGACATAAGTACTATTCAGCCATTAATTTAATCTTTGCTTTCCTGCAGCCAATATCCAGTCCAGTTTTTGGTACTGCATGCCATTTCTTTATGGATCTCTTAAAATGTTTTTTCAACCATCTGAATATATTTCCTTTAGTTTGGGCTATGTTTGGTTGGTTACACTTTTTCTGGTGGTCCTAAGTTTTTAAATTTTAGGAGTCGATTCCTTTTTAATTGGTGTTAGAACAAAATACAAAAATAAAAAGGGTCCTTAACACTAATATACAACAATTTGAAAGTAATTACAAAAATAACAAAACACAATATATCACGTTGCTAAAATCACGTATCATTAACTCCTACACGTCAGTTATCGACTTTCATATTTGTAACTAACCGTACCTAAATTCAAGCAACTGAAGAAACATGCAACTTTGATATCAGAATAATAGATCAACGCCAAATCAATTGGAAAAGACATCGCGACACAACTCTGATATCGGAGAAGACGAAGCCTCCTGTCGCGACGCAACTCGGAATCGGAGAAGACGAAACTTGTTGTCGCGACGCATCTCTAAGATCGAAAATAGAATACAAAATCAACAACGTCTTCAAGTTTAGTAACCAAAAACTTAATTACTGCAGTGATTGTTGAATACAAGATCAACATCAACTTCGATACAAATACTGAGGTATGTGAGTTTAAAATTTATAAGCATATAGTTATCTATGGTTACTACGAATTACTATATTGGTTACCTTTCTTAAGTTTTTCGAACTTAAAATTGTCACAAAGTTTGAATACTGAATGTTGTGATTGCAAAATGTATTTGAAAACATGTTTTATATTATGGTTACTAAGGTTATATAAATTGGTTACTGTCTAATGTTGTCCTTGTTACCGACTATTTTGTATTGGTTACTGTGTAACATTATACTGTCTAATGCTGTCTTAATTACTAACTAATGTTGTCTTGGTTACTGCATAATATTACTAATTAATGTTGAATTGGTTACTGACTAATGCTGACTTGGTTACTGTGTAACATTATATTGATTACTGACTAATGATGACTTACTTACTGTGTAACACTATAATCAATACTGACTAATGCTGACTTGGTTACTATGTAAAATTATAATGCTGACTTGGTTACTGTGTAAAATTATTATTTAGTGACTAATGCTGACTTGGTTACTGACTAATGTTGACTTGGATACTGACTAATGCAAACTTAATTACTGCAGTGATTAATTGGTTACTGTATTATTGGTTGCTGAAGCATATTAATGTACACTTCTACTTATGTTTTTTATATTAATGGTTACTTGTTAGCTACATTGGTTACATTCTTACAAAAGTTTGCCTTTAGTTGGTAACAAACAAATTAACTGGTTATTTTTTACTATAAAAATGCAATGAAAAATGTGTTTATCTCGTGGTTACTAAATAAATATGTGTTGGTTACAGTCTAAAATGTATTTGATTACTGTATAAAGTTGTTATGATTACTATATAATGTTACTGTGTTTTATATTGGTTTGTTTTAATATGGTGGTTACTTATTGGCTACATTGGTTACCTGCATACAACTGTTATAATTTAATTGGTAACAAATATCAATATACTGATTATTTCTATTGTAAGATGAATGTACAAATGTGTTTTATGTTCTGGTTACTAACATCATGTAGTTTGGTTACTAGCTAACATTGATTTAGTTACTTTACAATACTTATTCTGTTGTCAGACAATGGAGATGATTCTAGTTGTACTTTATTTCAACGGTACATGGACTGATAGTAACCAATACACCAAATTTGAAGTTACCGGCATACTAGTTCCATCAACTTGTTCGTTCAGAGAAATGTAAAACATGATATGCAGTGCATTACGGCTAGACACAAACGCAACAACATTGTCAATCAAATTTCAGATTAGAAGCGATATTCCACCGATCAGTATATCAGATGAAGCAACCTTAAGATTCTTTATTGAAGTCAGTAGAAAATCTGATGAGCAAGGTAAATTCCCAGTGATTATAAAAACTGAACACAAAAGGGGACGCACAACAATCTTGCATAACTTGACAAATGTAGAAGAAAATATAATTCACAATGTAACGCCAATCAGATCAACACAAGGGAATTCAGCACTAGTTCCACTACCAACACATGATTGCCAAATTGGAACACAATATGTCGATCACCTTGTAATGGAAATTATTGAACAACAACGAGACAGACAACATGATAGATCATACACAAAAGAACGATATGATGATGTAATAACAGATCCGAATGAACATGAAGTACAATTACATCAAACCTACAAAGATAAAAAAAATCCTATCACAAGCTATGAGGCTGTATTCAATCAGGAAAAATAGATAACACAAAGTTCAACGAATAGGTCAAAGAGACTTTCTGCTAGTGTGCATATATGATGAAAATTGAAAATGGAAGATGAGAGCATTAAGTTTTTGAAAAACCAGTATGTTCAAGGTGAGAGAATTCAACGACATCCACACGTGTTCAGTCAACGAATTGCTTGGAGACCATAGACAGACAAATAGTGAGTTGGTCAGTGAATGCATAATGCACAAATTAACAAATTTGAAAAAATATACACACAATTGATATTGTGGAGGACATGATGACATAATATAATGTGTCTATCTCTTACCAAAAAGCATGGAGATCGAAGGAGAAAGAGTTGGAAAAGGTAAGAGGAAATCCACATGACTACTCAATGATCCCATCATGGTTACACATGCTAAAGAAAACAAATCCAGGTAACAATTAAAAACATTTTATTGGTTTTTCATAATTAGTTGGTTTCCCACCTAAACTGATTTGGTTACCCAACTCAAATGATTTGGATACCATTAACCAACTGAATGGTTACCAACTACTAGTGATTTGGATACTGTATACTACTTGTAATTCTAATGATAATGCTCATGTTTCATATCAAGTTCTGTCACATCCCTTGAGTTGGAAACAAATGGTCGTTTTAAATATTTATTCTCTGCTATTGGAGCATCCATTCAAGCATGGAACCATTGCTTTCCAATAATTGTAATCGATGGAACGTTCATACAATCAACTTACGGGGGGACAATACTGATAGCAAGCATATAAGATGCAAACTGAAACATTGTTTCGATTACTTTTGCAGTGGTTAACAGCGAAAATGAATTATCTTAGAGATGGTTTTTCGTAAATTTGAGAATTACTTGTGGAGTTAGGGAAGGCCAATGCATTGTCTCAGATAGACATGAAGCCATTATACAAGGACTGAATTTTGTGTTTTCGGACGTCATGCATGGTTCCTGCACATACCATGTACTTAAAAATATAAAAAATAGATTCAAAAAGAGAGGAGAGGAACTTAAACAGGCTTACAACGGGGCTTGTAGAGCTTACACTATTAAACAATTCAACAAACACATGGCTGAACTTGATGCCATTAATCCTCGAATAAGGACATTTTTGGAGGAAGATGTCAAGTTGGAGAAGTGCACCAGGCTCCATGGGACTGTAAGCAGATACTCAACAATGACTTCAAACACCGCCGAATCTATTAACAACGCAATCAAGATGATTAGGGATCTTCCAGTTGCATCAATGATTGAATGCCTACGTTGTCTGGTTCAAAGATGGTATTTCACAAACAAACAAGCAGCCATATCAACATTCATAACACTTTCCACAACAACTGAGGGAAGGTTGCAATCTAATATCATTAAATCAAAGAAACTTAAGGTAACTAATACAAATTTTAAATTATTGCATCATAATTTGCATTTGCATTTTATGGAAACCTATTTGTTCACTATTAGTTACTGTGTAACATTATACTGTGTAATGCTGTCTTAGTTACTGACTAATGATATCTTGGTTACTGTATAATATTACTAATTAATGTTGAATTGGTTACTGACTAATGCTGACTTGGTTACTGTGTAACATTATAATGGTTACTGACTAATACTGACTTGTTTACTGACTAATTGTAACTTGGTTACTATGTAATATTATATTGGTTACTAACTAATACTTAATTGCTTACTGCATAACATTATAATGGTTACTGACTATTGCTGAGTTGGTTACAGTGTATCATTGTACTGGTTACTAACTGATGCTTGTTTGGTTACTCTGTATAATTATAATGTTATTGTGTTTTGTAATTATAACATTGAGTTGTTTAATTTACTATATTTATTCTATTTTCAGACAATGAAAATGATTCCAGCTGTACTTTATTCTAATAACACTTAATTTGTGTTGTAGGTTGAGACATCAAACTTAGTGATTTTTACTATTTACGATGTCGCTAAACAATATATTGTGGACATCGATCAAAAGACATACACATGTCGTAAATTTCAGTACCATGAGATGCCTTGTCCGCACGCTGCTGCTGTTATGAACAAGTGAAATTTGAGCTGTTATGATTTTTGTTCAAAAAATTACTCTAAAATAACTTTGGTCGACACATATTCAGCTTCCATCATGCCGTTAGATGACAAAGAAAACTGGGATATACCAGAGGAAGTAAGAAACATATGTGTAAAACCACCAAACACAAGAAGACCAGCGGGAAGACCAAAAATAGGGAGGTACAAACACGGGTTTGAAATCAAAATTCAAAACAAATGCAGCATGTGCCAAGAAAAAGGACACAACAGGAAAACATGTAATAATCCACCTGTTTTAAGACCAAAAAAGGTCTGATATAGTTCAATTACATTAAGAGTGTAAATACATGAATATATAATTGTTTACTATGAGTAACAATTATCCATATGGTTGGTAACATTTTTTATTGTGTACAATAAACAAAATTGTTATTGATTAAAATTTTGATTTCTGATCTCATTATGATTTTACAATATAAAGCACACATATATATACATTGTACAATTGTTAACTATTCTAAAACATTTTTATGTAAATTTGTTTACCACCTAAAATAAAATGGTTACCACTTCATTAATGTTTAATTACTACCAGCTAGATAACTATGCAATTTAAAAGTATCAATCAGCTAGATAAATGGGAACCCACACATGTACACTATGCACTTGACTATAAATCAGACACATACATTTAACACTTTATAACATTCGTGATACAAACTTATAACTGTTTGGTTACCAAAAAAAACAAAAGTTGTTAACATATATGTAGGTTTGGATATTTACCTAACATTTCAACTTAAATAGTTGATATATACTGATTTTAACAAATTTTATGTCTATTTGTTCACTAATAAGTAATAAAATGGTTACCTATATAATAAAAATAATGGTAACTAGAACAAAATAAGAATCCATCTTAGGAAATCATGTATAATAAACAATTACATATTAACAAAAAAAATAACTAAAATCCGTCATTGATTGTACGATAATAGTAGTCAAAAACCATTAAATAACAGTAAAATTGTTGATCGATTTCGCAATCAAAGAATACGTGCAAGTATACACGGTCAACAAGTAATAAAGTGAAAGTACAATATCGTTCCCACGAGGAATTATTTAATAAAAATCACCAAGTACTAATTCTTAACCAAACCAATTTTATTTAAACAATCGCAAATTATGATTTTTTTTAATTAAGAAAACTAAATTAATCAATTAAAACTAAGATTTTAACGAATGAATTCAGATAAATAAAGATTAAGACTTCAATATCCCCAATTAAGAACTATAAACCAATTATCCAATTATCCCAATTATTATGCTTACTGAATTGTTAACAGGAATTGTTAAGTGCCAAAAGCCATTTCTCAAGTGATCATTTACCTTCTATTTAACCCAGATTAATTTTACTATATCTCTATGCAAAACAATTGAATTAAACTCGTTACAACCCCAATTCCTTATGTGTTACATGCGGCAAATAGATATTCTCATTCTATTCACAAACCTACTTATTCACTGTGCAAATAACTAAGTCACATGTCACCATGCCCAGTTCTAACCCTAGAATTCCTCTCTCAATTCCTTCTAGAGTAACAGGGTAATTATTGATCAGATAATTAATCAATAAGCTCTAAGCAAGATAAACAACTCACTTTAACATAAATAATTGGAATAAATCAAATAATCAATTCATAATCATAAAAAGTTCAATTGAAATCTTAATGAAAGAGTTAGTTCATAATTAATGAATTAAAATCAAGAATCCACAATTGAATAGACATTAAAAGATAAAAGTATGATGAGAGAAGAGAATAGAATCTGTTGTCAGCAAATCTGATGCTCCCCTCATGCTCTTGCTCTTAATCTTCAGTGTTCTTCAATTTGCTTCAATCTCCAATGGCTAATTAAGAACTAGGGTTTAGATTCTAATTTAATGGAGTTTTTAATCTAGTCTAATCTATGTAATCTCCCTTTATTTTATGCCTTACATCAAGTGTTTATAGATTACAAGTCTAATTTTGAGCTTAGGAACAAACCCAATCCAATTTGGAGTCAAAAAGGTGTCAAAATTTGCCCAAAACGCTTCCAGGCCGCACCCAACCTCTTCCCCAGTGCCCCAGCACTGGGAACGATGCTCAAACACTGCCTTATAGAGCTTCGGCGCTGCAATTAAGCCTAAAATGGGAGCCTCAGCGCTACCACTTTTTTTTGACATTTTCTACTCCGACGTCCTTTGGGAAAATGGCCATAACTTCTTTGTCCGAACTCCGATTTTGATGATTCTAGATGATCCGGAAAGAGGAAAAGTATATCTACAACTTTCATTCTTTGAGTCTTTCGAAATAATGTCCGGAGCTATAGTCAAATTGGCTCTGAAGTGACTGCTGTGTAAATGGCAAGCTGGAAACGCGAATCTAGCCACCTCAAACGTCGATCCAAGTAACTTTTGTCCCAATTCCTACAAAACAACATAAAACATGCTTGAATAGACATAAAAACTTAAAAACTAATTTAAAAGACTTGAGAACAACAATAAATTAAGCCCGAATGTATCCAATTCATGTGTATAAAACTCACTCATCAAATACCCCCAAACTTAAAACTTTGATTGTCCTCAAGAAAAAAAACAAAAGAACTAAAAATAAACAAAATAACTCAGCTAAATGAATGCATATGCATAATCTACTTCCTAATATACCTACGAACCGAGTAATAAATCAGTATGATATATAGCAACAGGCCTCAAAGATACCATTGGTATCCAATCAATTCAAAATCCATAACTCTAACCAATTTGTCAACCCAAACCAGTCATCACCCATGTTGTGTGTGTGTGTGCTTGTTAACCATTCTAACCAACCACAGTTCAAGATAATCACATAACAAACTTCTTATAAGGAAAATTTCAGTTCCAATTCAATTACTTTTGTGAACATGACAACTCCGGTTAAAACTAAGCAATTACCAAATCTAAGGGTAAATACATGATTTATTTATACTTTTATTCAACCACGAGGGCATTTTTGCTCTTTCTCGTGTTTTTTTTCATGGCTGTGCAATGTCTCATTCTATTAGGCTAACAGTACCACCCCTTAGCGAGCTTTCAACCAACGACTCCCAGACCATATAAGACCCTAGGGCGCTAGGTGTTAAGACACTCCTTCAGGCGTACTTGCTCAAGTAACAAAGGTCCCGAAACAAAACTAACCACAGTTTTTTTTCATCATCTTTTTTTTCTTTTTTCTGGATTTTCTATTTTTTTTCTCTTCATCAATTTTTTTAGTATATATATCCCATAGATTCCCCCAAGCTCAAGTTTTTACGTCATTCCAACCTTTACCGCCAGTTCACTAATTTCCTTAAATTTTAACAAAGATTTTCCTTCAGAAACAAATTATGAAACCCTTGAACCAAGTGGATTAAAACAGTTAAACTTTAAGTGCTAACCGGTTACATAAGTTTCAGACAGGCTTAGATTATCATCATGATTAAAATTAGAACTCATCATCAATTATCAACACTTTTCAAGTTAACATGCAAAACCAATCTTATCATAGTCCGAGCTAAGACCACACCAACTTATCACACATATTCATGAAAAAATAAGAAAAAAAATACAATTATACTACATGAACACATATATGAAGATGCAAAAAAAATACCATGTATTATATGCAACCTAAAAAAAACATAATACTAACACATAAAAAAAATAAACTACTATGCAGATAACTAACTATATGCAGTACGACACTAAAATGCCCCCAAACTTAAACTAGACATTGTCCTCAATGACTGAAATAGAAAAAATTAAAGCAGAGGACATCCCTGAAAATATAGCAATCTTCCTCATTGCCCGCTAAGTTTGGAGAATAGGCTAAGCATATGGAACAAATTGGGCACCACACTTGAATTTGACTTGAATAACCTGTAAACCATGATAGAAATAATTTTATTAAATTCTAAAAAAATGTAAATTCAAAACTGCTAATATAAAACTTAATAAAAACTAAAAATAAAAATTGAACTTGGGTTGCCTCCCAATAAGCGCTTGTTTTATAGTCTCAGTCTGACTTCTTCAATTCTCTATCCAATTCTCCTACGAAAATTGAGAAACCCTCCATCCATCAGAAGCAATGTCTCTTTTGGGAGGTTTCCATTCGCAAAAACCCTTGAATTGAAATAACCTAACATGCTCTTTGTGGATAGGTTCCCTATTAAGAATGTCCAACAACTAGGTGTTTTCTCCATTATGTCGATGATCAGATTAGGGCATTGAAACTTAATAAATATAATGAAATCTTCCTCTATCTTCTCATTTTCATCCCACCATGACTCCACAATTGTACTAGCTCTTATGTTACCAAGAGCTTTGCCGACGACATGACTTCCAATTGGGCATGGTTTTGCAAAACTGCCCGGATTCTTGAACTTTGGTGGAGGAGGCACATGGGATACTAATGAAATTGGCTCATCTTCGTTGGTACTCAAAGTTAGATCTTTGCCGATCTCTTTTTCTTGGTCCCCAAGTCTTTCCTCTCTTTCAACATCTATATCATTTGGCACATCCGGTTGCAGATTTGGTTCAAGCTCACCATCAGTCTCAGAATTCATGTCATAGAGCCAAGTGTATTGAGGAAGATTGTTCAACGCATGTGCTATCTGCCCCAATTGATTTTCCAGATTCTTAATCGATGCATTCTGACTTTGTATACTCAGCTCCATTTGATTAAGTTTCTTTTAATGTTCCTCGTGTTTCTTTTCAGAAGCTTTAATAACTTTTTCCATGGCTTCCTCCCAATTTGAATGTTCTTCCTGTTGTAATGGAGATGGACACGAGAAATCCGGTGGGTATGTTGGATTTGGAGCATAAAATTGATCTTGGTTGATACTCCATAAAAAATCTGGGTGATACCCCCAATCCTGATGATAGTTGTTGGGATAGACATAATTATTGGGGTAATCACCACCATACTGTACTGGCTCGAAATTGATGGCGCATTGATGACTCATATGATTTCCAGCACAATAATCACAAGTAACCGCCACACTTTGATGACGTTGAGCTTCAAAAGCTTCAAACATCCTCGAAAGTGTCTCCATCTGTGCTGATAATGCAGAAAGTTTCTCGAGTCTGTCAATCTTCGCTCCTCTTGGTTGACTCATGTTCGTGTATGGCCATTGATACGCAAAGTCATCCATGGTACCTAAAAAGAGAGAAATATAGGAAGAGAATTCAAAATTAAAATTAAAATTAAAATGTTTAAATTAAGACTAATTTGATTAAAATTAATATTGGTAAAAAAATATTAAATTAATTCCCCGAAAACGGCACCAAAAACTTGTTGATCGATTTCGCAATCAATGAATACGTGCAAGTATACACGGTTAACAAGTAATAAAGTGAAAGTAGAGTATCGTTCCCACGAGGAATTATTTAATAAAAATCATCAAGTACTAATTCTTAACCAAACCAATTATATTTAAACAATCGCAAATTGTGATTTTTTTAATTAAGAAAACTAAATTAATCAATTAAAACTAAGATTTTAACGAATGAATTCAGATAAATAAAGATTAAGACTCCAATATCCCCAATTATGAACTATAAATTAATTATCCAATTATCCCAATTATTATGCTTACTGAATTGTTAACAGGAATTCTCAAGTGCCAAAAGCCCTTTCTCAAGTGATCATTTGCCTTCTATTTAACCTAGATTAATTTTGATATATCTCTATGCAAAACAATTGAATTAAACTCGTTACAAACCCAATTCTTTATGTGTTACATGCGGCAAATAGATATTCTCATTCTATTCATAAACCTACTTATTCACCGTGCAAATAACTAAGTCACATGTCACCATGCCCAGTTCTAACCCTAGAATTCCTCTCTCAATTCCTTCTAGATTAACAAGGTAATTATTGATCAGATACTTAATCAATAAGCTCAAATCAAGATAAACAACTCACTTTAACATAAATAATTGGAATAAATCAAATAATCAATTCATAATCATAAAAAGTTTAATTGAAATCTTAATGAAAGAGTTAGTTCATAATTAATGAATTAAAATCAAGAGTCCATAATTGAATAGACATTAAAAGATAAAAGTATGATGAGAGAAGGGAATAGAATCTGTTGTCAGCAAATCTGATGCTCCCCTCTTGCACTTACTCTTGATCTTCAGTGTTCTTCAATTTGTTTCAATCTCCAATGGCTAATTAAGAACTAGGGTTTAGATTCTAATTTAATAGAGTGTTTAATCTAGTCTAATCTATGTAATCTCCCTTTATTTTATGCCTTACATCAAGTATTTATAGATTACAAGTCTAATTTTGAGCTTAGGAACAAACCTAATCCAATTTGGAGTCAAAAAGGTGTCAAAATTCGCCCAAAACACGTCCAGGCCGAACACAACCTCTTCCCCAGCACCCCAGCACTGGGAACGATGCTCAGACACTGCCTTATAGCGCCCCGACGCTGTAATTAAACCTAAAATGGGCGCCCCGACGATACCACTTTTTCTGACATTTTCTGCTCCGACGTCCTTTGGGAAAATGGCCATAACGTTTTCGTCCAAACTCCGATTTCGATGATTCAAGATGATTCGGAAAGAGGAAAAGTATATCTACAACTTTCATTCTTTGAGGTGTTCGAAATAATGTTTGGAGCTATAATCAAATTGGCTCTGAAGTGACTGCTGTGTAAATGGCAAGCCGAAAACGCGAATCTAGCCACCCCAAACGTCGATCCAAGTAACTTTTGTCCCAATTCCTACAAAACAACATAAAACATGCTTGAATAGACATAAACACTTAAAAACTAATCTAAAAGACTTGAGAACAACAATAAATTAAGCCCGAATGTATCCAATTCATGTGTATAAAACTCACTCATCAAAAACAAATATAATAAATAAGTAACCAAATAGTTACATAACAGTAACCATAACATATTTTAATGGTAACCAAAACATAAAACAACATGTGTATCCAGCATCCTGTAATGAAAGTGATATTGTTTGTTTAGGCAACCCAAGTATACTCTGACATGTACATTTCACAATTGATATATGTCCTGAAACAAGCTTGTAACTCTCTAGTTACTATCAAAACAATAGTTGGTTTCCTTTTTATACATATTTGGTTACCAACTGTACATCTCAAATAATGTAGCAAACATAACTTAAAAGAAATAAATACCGACCAACAAACAATGTTACTTTTATTACTGCTAAAATTCTCAAATATGTAATCCCATCTACATAAGATTCAATAAACATCACAAACTCATAACCCATACAAAAATGTTGTGTATATCCCAAAAAACAAAAAAAATACAAAACACAATTCATAAATATAAAACAACGAGATCCGAACTAATCAAAATTTAGAACAAATCTTCCTAGAAATTCTCTGTCAGTCTTATATCCCTCCAACTGTTTGTTCCTTACATGTATATATAGGTTTGTGTATAACTTCTTTCGATACTGCGCAATGGGGAATGGAATAGGAATTTCATCAAATTTCTTATGAATGACATACTCAGCGAAACATATCGTGAACATCTCGCAATCACTGCACAAACAGACAAAAGATAACAAAAATCAAAACTAAAATTAACCTATATGTAATTGTAGCATTCCCGAATTCGGGCCCCGAATCACCTCGGATCCGGTATACTATTTCTATCACTATTTGCGGAAGATATAAACATAAATTGTTTATACAATACATTACACACTATTACCCAAGGTCGAGTAACCTGACTTATACATGCAAGATGTACAGAATACAATTTTCGTGGCAATCAGCAATGATTAACCATAAGCTTGAAGAAACTACTCTTATTAGAGTTAAGTACAAGAAAACTTGCCTGAACCGTTGATTACCGCACGCAATTTAATAACGCTTTATCCGAAGACCTAATATTAATAATATAGATCTCCAATATTAGAATAATATCATCACAGTATATACTGTTATATTTATATCCATAGAATAACCTAAACACATTACCACATAACCCTCTCAGTCTTTACAACACATAAGACTAGGTATCAAGTCAAACTATTTAAGTCTGAGTTGAAACCGACACAATTCTAATATCCCGACGGTCTAGTCGGACAAAAATCGAGTTTAAGTTAAATTAAACTCTGTCTAAGCACTTAACAATATCACAGATAATTTCTTATCAGTCAAAACATTTTTCCTAGGCTCGTAAAAATTTTCGGATAATTATTACCATTTATTAACATTTTTCAATCCTTAAAACTGTATTTAAATAAATTAAATACCACATAATTCCTTAACCATTAATATTCATTTAATATAAAATATTAATGAAAATTGTTACATAATATTATAATATAATTATAATATATCAAAGTATTTTTAATACCTTAAAATCATTTTTATATGATTTTTCAAACACTTAAATCCATTATCCGATAATTGCTATTAATATTAAAAATATTAATATTTCCATGCCAAAATATCAAAAGTTATATTTTATAACTTAAAATATTTTTATAACACTTAAATCATTTTTATATTATTTTTAAATTATTAATAGTATTTTTCCATAATTTATTTAATATATTTATTAAATAAATTAATTACCATTAATAATAAATTATTAATGAATTTCATCACAAAATATCAAAAGTCATCAAAAATAACTTAAAATATTTTCTTATACCATAATATCATTTTTCATGATTTTTTATGAATTAAAAACTATTTTTAAATAATTTATTTAATATTGAAATTAAATAAATAAATACCATTTATATTCCAAAAATACCAAATATTTTTGAAATATACTCAAAATAGTTAAAAACTATTTTTCAGACTTTAAAATAATTTTTCGGAATTTATTTTGTATTTTTAATAATTAAAAACCATTTTTTTCTAATTTTAAATTAATTTTCGAAAAAATAATAAATAAACCGTCGCTAAAGGCCTATAGCGACACTTTTTGTCGCTAAAGGCCTATAGCAACACTTTCTGTCGCTATAGGTGTTCTTGAGTGTTCTTGGTGTTCTTGACAGAGTTCGGGTTGGGTGGTTTGACCAGCTTTAAAACCGTGTTCTAAATGATTTCTGGGTTTGAAATTGATTTCATGTTGTAGTATTTATGTAATACTACAACTACATATCAAGTTTTATGGAAATCAAACAACTGAACATCAAGATTTTGGCTGCCGAAAATCATGTCAGGCCTGTTCTTCATTTTCTGGGTTACCCAGAAAATGAAGAACAGTCCATAGTCCCTACTTTGAGCCTTTCAATCTTTGCCTTCTGGGGTCGGTTGGTGTAATATATTGGTTCAAACATGTAGACCATATGTCAGGGTATAACGACATAACATTATAACATCAATACAACACCGAAACTAAAATAAATGGATCGGTCAAACTAGTAAGCAGGAATCGGGTTTTGAACTTTCTGGGTTTTCCAGAAAGTTCATAAGGCTGATTGGTCAACGACGTTTGACCACAAATTTCTATCATTATGTTACAGATCTAAGTAATGTAAAGGTTTTAATATGTACACAATATGTCAACCTACAAGTATCAATCAATAACACGACCAAACAAGCAAACTAAAGCAAGATTCATGGCCACCAAATTGCATGTCAGACTTTCTGGAATTCTGGGTTACCCAGATTTCTAGAAGTCGTGCTCGGTCAACGCATTTTGACTGCTTGTATCTGGAGATCTAGACATGGTATGATTATGATTCTAGTTCCAGATTGAAGACTACATGGCATACTACAGATACATAACTTAAAACACAACAAAACATTAACAAGTAAAGATCTAGAGGCCCTGACATTAGGCTGTCACGGTCTCATTTTTTCTCACTTTTCCAGATTTCTAAAAATGCAAGATTCGTGCATGAAAGTGTTATGGATCTGGTATTTAACAACCCAGATCACTAAATGACACCTTAATACACTATTTTAACAAATCAATTACAACATTTTACATCAAATCAAGGATTTCAAAAATTTTAGGATTTTATACCTTTTTAGCTTGATTTTTGATTCTGATCCTTTGATCTGATTCTGATCAACGTGGGGCTTGATTTTATAACTGATTTGGCTATATATTTCGTGGGTTTGGTGAGAGAGAGATTTTGATGAGAGCAAAAAATGAGATTAGCCAAGTTTTGAGCAATTTCTCTCTCTAAATCTATTTATATTTTGCTTTGATTCATTGCATGTGGCTTGCTTGGGGGTGAGTTGCTGAGATTGCTGGTATTTTTCAAATGCTAGCTAGGGCTAGGGCTAGGGTTGCTCAACAACCCAAGATTTGACCAAGATTTGCAAGCAACTAAAATAATGCACAAAAAGGGCAATTTTGACATTTCCATTTTTTTTCTAGGATTTTGCATTTGATGAAACCCTTAGGGTTTAGGGTTTGGACAATTTAGAGTTTAGGTTTTAACCCTTAACTTTGCAAAAAAAATTAATTTTTTTACAATTTCTAATTTAGATTTTCAAAATGGAAAATAAACAATTCTAACTTATAATTAGAATTTTCTAATTATGTAAAAATTCCTTAATCAAAATTTCATTCTTACTAATTAGGATTAGCATTTCATAATTACAATCGCTAATTATGCAATTAGGGTAAAAATCACAGATTAGGGTTTGTAACCCACAAATTAGGGTTTTCTAATAGAAAATAATTTTCTAATTTTAGAAATTAAATCTCGTAATTAGATTAGAATTTTCTAATTACTCATAAATTAAAATAATTAGGATTAGGGTTTCCTAACTAGCATTGCTAATTTTAGCAATTAATTCCACAATTTAGCATTAGGGTTCTGACGGAACAATTAGGGTCCCATAAATTAAAAATTAGGGTTTTGTAATCAATGGTTAAGATTAACCCTAATTAATCTTTTAATTATTTACACTTATGCCATTAAGTTCCCAATTTAGGGTTTCATGCACCGAATTAGGGTTTTGGATTCCCGGAACTGAAACTAGGGTTTCCAGAACCAGTTTCTAGGGTTTCTTATTAATCGTTAGGGTTTTCTAACCGAACGTTGTCGTTCTTAATATATTCTTAGGGTTTGTTACAGATATAATTTATCTGGTCAACCCTTGACCCGTAACCACATTCTGTACACAGAACATAACCATATACACAGAACATAATCACATAAATCCTTAATCCTGAATAATTCACCTATATCCTTCTCAAAATTTTGAAATCCTCAAAATTCAATCCCAATAACATTAAACGCATACACTTATTTTCTATATAGGTCTAATATTTGACCTTAAATCAATCATTTAAGATTTTACTAAATTGCCCAAATTTTCGGGTTGTCACAGTAATAATTAAAAAAATGTAAACAATGTAACCCTTACCCCTCGACTTGTTCAGGAACCGCCTCCGCAAATTCCAACTCAATTATATCATCTTCCTTCTTGTTGCGATACGATTCACTGCTAAAGTTAATGTCAGACCTATCCCTCCAAAAACCACTCCTGCGCAATAAAGTGGGAAGAATGAATATGTATGGCTCACAAACATCCATAATTTTTGTTTGCATGGATTTCTTTTTTGGCCGCAAAGAATTATAAACAGTTAGACATCTACGATACACATCAAATGTCAACAAAAACCAATGTTCGTGACATATAAATGGGGAATAACACGTAGTCAACATTTCTCCATAGTTTGTTGACATCCATGAACAGCCCATAGATGTATCCAACAACATCACCCTCCCTAGTCAGAACACTCTTATCTGCATTTTTACTTGTATACTCCTCGAAAAGAGCGGTCATCTTGTTATAAAACCAACAATCCGTAGTCGTTGCCCTTATATGAACACTGTCAGAATGTCTGGCCAGTTTACCGAAATAATATAACACAACATTGATGTGCTGAACCGGAAAAAAACATATAATATTACACAGTTGCTGAAAAATGTAAGTATGTAATGAATGTAACCAACTCTGTTAACACTAGTTACTGTAAAGTCCTCGAACCCGGATACTTGAAACCCGAATTTGGTACTTCACGATACCATTTCTATGAGCAGAATAATTACTAATAATAATAACAATAATATAAATTTTAAACTTATCTTACATTTATCAGAGTCTAATCCCAAGTATGCAACCTTTACTACATTCTTTACATGATATATGATACATATCATTAACTTATTACAGTCTATCTATTACAAATGATACCAATAACATATTCTGTTTGCTTTCCTTTTCACTTGATCCTGGCCGATCCTTCTAGCTGTTCACACTTAGCTGAAAACATTTAAATTAAGCAAGGATGAGCATTTGAGTGCCCAACAAGTATTTATATATATATAAGTTGAAAGAATTTAAATATTATCTTTATAATATTCTTCTACAACCGGTCAATAGTTGTGAAGTAATCTGTACCAATAACAATAACATAACAACCCTCTTTCAATTTTTTTTTTTAAACTATGTATTGTCTATACATGGGGTTTTCTGTGACATATTATGAACATTGTTTTCATTTTTGAAAGGGTTTAAACAGAAATTCATCTGTAAACCGGCCATTGCTTACGGGCCTGAGGGTGTACAGTCCATGGGCCCTGTATTGATCAATACTACATTGCTAGAACGATATTATCCTTCATCCTTTGTCCGCCGTAACGCATAAAAATTTTCCCATTATCGAGATGTTCATACCTGTCGGGTTTTCATAACAAAGGTCTTATATAATTCAACATATATGTATATCGAAGGTGTATCAACATGTGATTAAATATAATGATTATCCAAGTGGGGACACTTGTATAATCATTTATAGAAATTAACGAACAGAATATATATCTGAATTATCATATACTAACATGTTGATAATCAATGGGCGTATATAATATAGGTTTAACAATCTGTACAATAATAGTATAATTTTGAAACATTCTTACACTTGTCCATTGCATAAAGAAAATGCAAAGGTAGGATACTTGCCTGATGCGCTGTTTATAATTACGCAACTTAGATCTATCTGTTATACCGAAACCTATCATTAATAAGATCATTCTATCGATTAGAATCGCATATCATAACACATAGTACTACTTATTGCAGTCAGCATATAACATAATCACATTGTCATACATGTTCAACAATCATGTTATCACAAACAAATATCAACTCATTCCTAATCACATTGTCACATAACTTTATCCACCATTGAATCATAAATAAAATAATTAACTAACTAAATTTCTAAGTCCAGATCAATTTCTGAACCATGTCGGTCTATCGACAACTTAATCGGGTAATTATCGAGTCTAAGACTCTATCCTGTAACTTAGTATCAGTCATATTATTTTTAAATGACTTATAATACTTATAAAATATTTATTATCATTTACCATAATTTTTGAAATATCAGAACCATTATTAAATAACTTAAATAGTACACAATTCTATTATCATAGATATTTAATTAATATAAAACTATTAATCAAACCATTGCCAAAATATTAAAGTTATGTATAATAACTCAAAATATTTGTAAAGTACTTATATTACCCTTAAATGATTTTTAAAACATTTAAAATTATTATTAAATGATTACCATTAATATTTAAATATTAATGAACTATTTATCCAAATATTAAAAGTCATTAATTATAACTTCAAATATTTTTAATTCATTTATATCCTTTTAAATGATTTTTAAATAAATAAAACCATTTTTAAACTATTTATTTATTATAATTATTAAATAAACTTAATATCATTAATCATTAAATAAATATTATTAATATTAAATCATTAATAAAATTATCCTTTAAATATTAAAAGTTATATTTTATAACTTAAAATATCTTTAAACACTTTATTTTCATTTAAAATGATTTTTTAAATAATAAAATCATTTTTAAACTAATTTATTTAATATAATTATTAAATAAACTAAATATCATTAATAATAAATTAATATCATTAATATTAAATTAATAATATTTTTCATAACAAAATATCAAAAGTCATATTTTATAACTTAAAATATTTTTATAATAATTTAAATGATTTTTAAAATCATTTATTTTATTTTCCATAATTTATTTAATATATTTATTAAATAACTTAAACATCAATAATATTAATTAATTAATGAAATTTTATCACAAAATATTAAAATTCATCAAAAATGACTTAAAATATTTTCTAACACAATAATATAATTTTTCATGATTTTTCATGAATTAAAATCATTTTTAAATAATTTATTTAATATTATAACTAAATAAATAAATACCTTTTATATTCCAAAAATATTAAATATTGTTAAAATATACTCAAAATAATTAAAAACTATTTTTTGGACTTTAAAATAATTTTTCAGAATTTATTTTGTATTTTTCATAATTAAAAACTATTTTTTTCTATTTTTAATCAATTTCCAGAAATTCAGAAATTAAATTAATTAAAAACCGTCGCTAAAGGCTATAGCGACAGCCAACCGTCGCTGTTGGTGTTCTTGAGCTCAAGAACACTGACATGACCAGCTTCATGGTGGCTTGTTTGACCGTGTATAACTTTCAGTACAAAATATTTCTGGGAGATCTAACACATACATCTTGTAGTGCTCATGTAATACTACAATTAACAACAAACATCATGGCTTAAAAGCATTAGATCTAAGAGTTATTAGCCATCAAAAAGTCTGACAAGGCTGTTCTTCACGAAGAATAGTTCGTGGTGCCTACTTTGGATCCTTATAACTTGAAATATGTGTATTTTTTTGGGATCTATCAATTGAGGTTTGTAGACAACATGTAGGACTATAACTCTAATGCTTAACATCATCATAAAAACAAGAAATCAATCAGTTAAAGTATGGTCAAACGATGCCAGAAAAATCAACACTTAGAAAATTCTGGGCAGCCCAGAATTTGTCTGGTCAATGCCGGTCAATTCACTTTGACCTTAAATAAAGTTTGATCCACAATAGATATGGACCTGATTCCTTTTGGAGAGTAAAGACCATATAACAAGCTACACATATCAACTTTCATAACAAAAAAAACATTAAACATCACCAAGATATAATGCTTGACATTTGCCAAAAAATCACAGTTTACAAAATTTTCAGATTTTTGAAAATCATTGATTTGAGCATTTAGATGTTATGGATCCGTAAGTTAACAACCCAGATCATCACTAGAGATTACATATAACATATTTTAACAACAAATCATAAGATCTAACAACAAATCATTGGAAAATTTTAGGGTTAGAGTTTATACCTTTCTTTGATCCAATTTTTGATTTTGAGCTTCTGATTTGTTATTGTTCAACGTGGGGCTGTGTTTGTGACTGATATTAGCAACAAATTTCGTGGCTTTTAGAGAGAGAGGGTCTAGGAGGAGCTTGGTGAAAAATTGAGCAATAATGTAACATTTTCTCACTCTAATTCTATATATACTACATGTGTGCATTGTATGTGGCTGAAATCAGCTGATGGCTTGTAATTAATATCACATGGGGTTAGTGAGAGTTGGTTAACAACTCAACCTAAATGTCAAAACCTACATGTAGCCTCAATAATACACAAAAGGGTAAACATGTCATTTAGTTTTTATTTTTTAATTGCAAAATTGTAATCTTAACAAACCCTTAGGGTTTAACCCTAAGGTTTAGCACAAATTGTAGGATTTTTTAACTAGGGTTTGCACAAAAATAAAATAAAATAATAAACTAAAATTTTAGTTTCTAAAAATACAAATTAGGGTTTACTAAATTAATACATTTAATACATGCCATAAATTATATAACATACTTATAAAACAAATCTTGCACTCTAATTTGGATCTCAAATTAGGGTTTAACATAATTACTAAGGTTTGATCATAATACACCGTAATTGACCAACCATTATCAATACAGAAATACAGTACATATTCATAGCACTAAAAATCAAAATATAATTAATATTATAATTTTATTATCGTTATTCCTTATCCCATAACCAAAGTTAGGATTATCATTAACACTAAAACTATTTCACACATTAACATTACACACACAACCACACATATCTATAATACTGGTAAATAATAATATAATATTATTATTTTCATTCCTTGATCAAAATCCAGAATTAGGGTTTGGATTTCATATCTAAATTATCTTTCATATATAACCTTATTAATTAAGTAAAAATTATTTACTTAACTATTATAAAATAATTTCATATAATAAATAATTATTATAATAATTCTATAATCATATCATATATTATTTAAATAATATAATTATCCTATTTTCATGGAAAATAAACATTAAAAATATTTTTACTATAAAACTAATTATTATTAGAATATAATTTATAATGAACAATAATTCTAAAATAAAATTATTCATAACCATTCATGTAATAAATATATTTTATATTCATCACATAAACACATACATAATACCTTTCATGCATTTTTACCTTTAGAATAAATAATTATTCTAAAATCATTTCATATATTATTTAAATAATATAAGATTATATTTTTCTTGAAAAATAATTAATAAAACATTTCCAATAAGGAATTAATTAGTATAAAAATATAATTGATAATAATCAATAATTCTAAAATAAATTTATCTGCAATAATTAATGTAATAAATAAATTTTATTTATCACACATATAATTATAATTACACATTACCTTGGCACATATCATTCATATTTATTTAAAAAAAAAATTATACGCAAAATTTATGATTTATTTATATAAAAAATATCGGGTTGTCACATTCACCCTCCCTTATAAAGATTACGTCCCCGGAATCACCTTTTAAAACCTATACATACCAGGGTACATAACATACACAATCATTAGATCTCGATCATAATTGATCGAATCGATCTTTAACTATTCAGCATAACGCTTATCTATCTCCTTAAACAGAAATTTGATTTCTAAGAGAAATCAAATTCCTCCTTCAAAATAATTTATAAAAATAATTTACTATATATAAAAATATAATAAGAAAATAAAAATTGGTTAGATTAATACCTGGAGTTGCATCCCCGGCTGCTACCGAATCCCGAACAGTCCCGCTGAAGACGCTTGCGGTTGATTTCGTCGGTTTGTTTGTTGAAGTTGGTCCCGTTGTCGCCAATGTCCTGCTGCCTTGTTCCGTATTCCCATTCCTTGTTTCCATTTCATTTCTTGGACAGTCTTTCACCTTATGCTTCATTGATTCGCACATAACACATTCACTATACTTTCTTGGATTGGGACATTTTGGAAAGATATATATCCCTTCTGTCCTTACTTTCCACGCACAACTTTTCTTTTAATCACATTCCTGTCTTATTTCCGGTATTATCAAGATTATTTTCCTTTATCATATAGGTGACAAAAGTTGTCTTTTGCCCCTCTGTTATCCTAGCTATCACATATGTTTTAACAGGGTCGGTTGATCTTCTACATCCTGGCGGTCCGGTTGTTTTGAAGTCTTTGAAGTTTGTCGATCGATTGTTTAGTTGATTTCTCGCGATTGGTATTTCGTTCTGCATAGCTTGATCGTCCGCATTCGCAAAATTCTGTGTCGGGTCTGGTTGTCTTCCAGCTTTGTTGACAGGTTCTTCTTCCTTTGGTTTCATTTTTTTTGTTTTGACGGCATTATCATAAATTATTCTTTATTACCTTACATTCTAAGCCATATCGTATCCGTTCGACATATAACACAAAATTTTCTATTCAAATAATCATATATTCAAAATATTAGATTTTGAAAACTTGGTTTATTGTATTGACCAATATTCAGATAAACATCTACTATCTTTATATCAACTTATCCCATTAATCCAACATAAACTCATATTTATACCACTTGACATGCCTTAGCACACACTGCTTTAAACATCCGTTATCCCTTTGTGACTTGAAAGTCGGGAATCGCTGCCATAACTTATACAAAACATTACATTACACCAACATACCTATCATATATACCACCTAAAATCATACATATCCAACTAATACTAATACTACATATTCCTTACAAATTCACTAACGATCAATTACTTAGTAACCTATCTATTTTTATTATCCTCAATATCCATTCACACGCAACTATACCTAATTTGTCACTACTTATAACACATTATGAGTTTAAGAACTCATCACAAACATACGAGTTTAAGAACTCACCATAAATATACGAGTTTAAGAACTCAACATTGACCACATATCCTTTAACTATACTTTACCTATAAGTTATACTTAGCATTTCTTGATTCAGTACTATACTTTCCAAAATAACCACCTCTTTGAGGTAGCTTTCAATGTGAGCCTCTATTGCAGCTATTAGCTTTGATATTGGCTCGGTCATAGAGGTTGACTTATTCTTTACGACTTAAGGGTATCCTAATTCTGTTCCATTCTAACACCTACCCAAAATATCTTAACTAGCAAATAATAAATACACACAGCACATAATAGTTTTATAAGTTATCTTTTATTTTGTTTGACGATGAATTTATTCAATTCATCTATCTTTAAACTCTATATGAGTTATTTGTATTTTCAATGTTTCCCTCTGTTCTAAGGTTATAGCCTAAGGTCTAACCCACCTAAGGTTTCTAACCCTATAGCTTTGATACCATCCTGTAAAGTCCCCGAACCCGGATACTTGAAACCTGAATTCGGTACTTCACGATACCATTTCTATGAGCAGAATAATTACTAATAATAATAACAATAATATAAATTTTAAACTTATCTTACATTTATCAGAGTCTAATCCCAAGTACGCAACCTTTACTACATTCTTTACATGATATATGATACATATCATTAACTTATTACAGTCTATCTATTACAAATGATACCAATAACATATTCTGTTTGCTTTCCTTTTAACTTGATCCTAGCCGATCCTTTTAGCTGTTCACACTTAGCTGAAAATATTTAAATTAAGCAAGGATGAGCATTTGAGTGCCCATCAAGTATTTATATATATATATAAGTTGAAAGAATTTAAATGTTTTTTTATAATATTCTTCTACAACCGGTCAATAGTTGTGAAGTAATCTGTACCAATAACAATAACATAACAACCCTCTTTCAAATATTTTTTTTGAAACTATGTATTGTCTATACATGGGGTTTTCTGTGACATATTATGAACATTGTTTTTATTTTCGAAAGGGTTTAAACAGAAATTCATCTGTAAACCGACCATTTTTTATGGGCCTGAGGGTGTACAGTCCATGGGCCCTGTATTGATCAATACTACATTGCTAGAACGATATTATCGTTCATCCTTTGTCCGCTGTAACGCATAAAAATTTTCCCATTATCGGGATGTTCATACTTGTCGGGTTTTCATAACAAAGGTCTTATATAATTCAACATATATGTATATCGAAGGTGTATCAACATGTGATTAAATACAATGATTATCCAAGTGGGGACACTTGTATAATCATTTATAGAAATTAACGAACAGAATATATATCTGAATTATCATATACTAACATGTTGATAATCAATGGGCGTATATAATATAGGTTTAACAATCTGTACAATAATAGTATAATTTTGAAACATTCTTACACTTGTCCATTGCATAAAAAAATGCAAAGGTAGGATACTTGCCTGATGCGCTGCTTACAATTACGCAACTTAGATCTATCTATTATACCAAAACCTATCATTAATAAGATCATTCTATCAATTAGAATCACATATCATAACACATAATACTGCTTATTACAGTCAGCATATAACATAATCACATTGTCATACATGTTCAACAATCATGTTATCACAAACAAACATCAACTCATTCCTAATCACATTGTCACATAACTTTATCCACCATTGAATCACAAATAAAATAATTAACTAACTAAATTTCTAAGTCCAGATCAATTTCTGAACCATGTCGGTCTATCGACAACTTAATCGGGTAATTATCGAGTCTAAGACTCTATCTTGTAACTTAGTATCAGTCATATTATTTTTAAATGACTTATAATACTTATAAAATATGTATTATCATTTACCATAATTTTTGAAATATCAGAATCATTATTAAATGATTTAAATAGTACACAATTCTATTATCATCAATATTTAATTAATATAAAACTATTAATCAAACCATTGCCAAAATATTAAAGTTATGTATAATAACTCAAAATATTTGTAAAGTACTTATATTACCCTTAAATGATTTTTAAAACATTTAAAATCATTATTAAATAATTACCATTAATATTTAAATATTAATGAACTATTTATCCAAATATTAAAAGATATTAATTATAACTTGAAATATTTTTAATTCATTTATATCCTTTTTAAATGATTTTTAAATAAATAAAACCATTTTTAAACTATTTATTTAATATAATTATTAAATCAACTTAATATCATTAATTATTAAATAAATATCATTAATATTAAATCATTAATGAAATTATCTTTTAAATATTAAAAGTTATATTTTATAACTTAAAATATCTTTAAACACTTTATTTTCATTTAAAATGATTTTTAAAATAATAAAATCATTTTTAAACTAATTTATTTAATATAATTATTAAATAAACTAAATATCATTAATAATAAATTAATATCATTAATATTAAATTAATAATATTTTTCATAACAAAATATCAAAAGTCATATTTTATAACTTAAAATATTTTTATAATAATTTAAATGATTTTTAAAATCATTTATTTTATTTTCCATAATTTATTTAATATATTTATTAAATAACTTAAACATCAATAATATTAATTAATTAATGAAATTTCATCACAAAATATTAAAATTCATCAAAAATGACTTAAAATATTTTCTAACACAATAATATAATTTTTCATGATTTTTCATGAATTAAAATCATTTTTAAATAATTTATTTAATATTATAACTAAATAAATAAATTCCTTTTATATTCCAAAAATATTAAATATTGTTAAAATATACTCAAAATAATTAAAAACTATTTTTTGGACTTTAAAATAATTTTTCAGAATTTATTTTGTATTTTTCATAATTAAAAACTATTTTTTTCTATTTTTAATCAATTTCCAGAAATTCAGAAATTAAATTAATTAAAAACCGTCGCTAAAGGCTATAGCGACAGCCAACCGTCGCTGTTGGTGTTCTTGAGCTCAAGAACACTGACATGACCAGCTTCATGGTGGCTTGTTTGACCGTGTATAACTTTCAGTACAAAATATTTCTGGGAGATCTAACACATACATCTTGTAGTGCTCATGTAATACTACAATTAACAACAAACATCATGGCTTAAAAGCATTAGATCTAAGAGTTATTAGCCATCAAAAAGTCTGACAAGGCTGTTCTTCACGAAGAATAGTTCGTGGTGCCTACTTTGGATCCTTATAACTTGAAATATGTGTATTTTTTTGGGATCTATCAATTGAGGTTTGTAGACAACATGTAGGACTATAACTCTAATGCTTAACATCATCATAAAAACAAGAAATCAATCAGTTAAAGTATGGTCAAACGATGCCAGAAAAATCAACACTTAGAAAATTCTGGGCAGCCCAGAATTTGTCTGGTCAATGCCGGTCAATTCACTTTGACCTTAAATAAAGTTTGATCCACAATAGATATGGACCTGATTCCTTTTGGAGAGTAAAGACCATATAACAAGCTACACATATCAACTTTCATAACAAAAAAAACATTAAACATCACCAAGATATAATGCTTGACATTTGCCAAAAAATCACAGTTTACAAAATTTTCAGATTTTTGAAAATCATTGATTTGAGCATTTAGATGTTATGGATCCGTAAGTTAACAACCCAGATCATCACTAGAGATTACATATAACATATTTTAACAACAAATCATAAGATCTAACAACAAATCATTGGAAAATTTTAGGGTTAGAGTTTATACCTTTCTTTGATCCAATTTTTGATTTTGAGCTTCTGATTTGTTATTGTTCAACGTGGGGCTGTGTTTGTGACTGATATTAGCAACAAATTTCGTGGCTTTTAGAGAGAGAGGGTCTAGGAGGAGCTTGGTGAAAAATTGAGCAATAATGTAACATTTTCTCACTCTAATTCTATATATACTACATGTGTGCATTGTATGTGGCTGAAATCAGCTGATGGCTTGTAATTAATATCACATGGGGTTAGTGAGAGTTGGTTAACAACTCAACCTAAATGTCAAAACCTACATGTAGCCTCAATAATACACAAAAGGGTAAACATGTCATTTAGTTTTTATTTTTTAATTGCAAAATTGTAATCTTAACAAACCCTTAGGGTTTAACCCTAAGGTTTAGCACAAATTGTAGGATTTTTTAACTAGGGTTTGCACAAAAATAAAATAAAATAATAAACTAAAATTTTAGTTTCTAAAAATACAAATTAGGGTTTACTAAATTAATACATTTAATACATGCCATAAATTATATAACATACTTATAAAACAAATCTTGCACTCTAATTTGGATCTCAAATTAGGGTTTAACATAATTACTAAGGTTTGATCATAATACACCGTAATTGACCAACCATTATCAATACAGAAATACAGTACATATTCATAGCACTAAAAAATCAAAATATAATTAATATTATAATTTTATTATCGTTATTCCTTATCCCATAACCAAAGTTAGGATTATCATTAACACTAAAACTATTTCACACATTAACATTACACACACAACCACACATATCTATAATACTGGTAAATAATAATATAATATTATTATTTTCATTCCTTGATCAAAATCCAGAATTAGGGTTTGGATTTCATATCTAAATTATCTTTCATATATAACCTTATTAATTAAGTAAAAATAATTTACTTAACTATTATAAAATAATTTCATATAATAAATAATTATTATAATAATTCTATAATCATATCATATATTATTTAAATAATATAATTATCCTATTTTCATGGAAAATAAACATTAAAAATATTTTTACTATAAAACTAATTATTATTAGAATATAATTTATAATGAACAATAATTCTAAAATAAAATTATTCATAACCATTCATGTAATAAATATATTTTATATTCATCACATAAATACATACATAATACCTTTCATGCATTTTTACCTTTAGAATAAATAATTATTCTAAAATCATTTCAAATATTATTTAAATAATATAAGATTATATCTTCCTTGAAAAATAATTAATAAAACATTTCCAATAAGAAATTAATTAATATAAAAATATAATTGATAATAATCAATAATTCTAAAATAAATTTATCTGCAATACTTAATGTAATAAATAAATTTTATTTATCACACATATAATTATAATTATACATTACCTTGGCACATATCATTCATATTTATTTTAAAAAAAAATTATACGCAAAATTTATGATTTATTTATATAGAAAATATCGGGTTGTCACATTCACCCTCCCTTATAAAGATTCCGTCCCCGGAATCACCTTTTAAAACCTATACATACCAGGGTACATAACATACACAATCATTAGATCTCGATCATAATTGATCGAATCGATCTTTAACTATTCAGCATAACGCTTATCTATCTCCTTAAACAGAAATTTGATTTCTAAGAGAAATCAAATTCCTCCTTCAAAATAATTTATAAAAATAATTTACTATATATAAAAATATAATAAGAAAATAAAAATTGGTTAGATTAATACCTGAAGTTGCATCCCCGGCTGCTACCGAATCCCGAACAGTCCCGCTGAAGACGCTTACGGTTGATTTCGTTGGTTTGTTTGTTGAAGTTGGTCCCGTTGTCGCCAATGTCCTGCTGCCTTGTTCCGTATTCCCATTCCTTGTTTCCATTTCATTTCTTGGACAGTCTTTCACCTTATGCTTCATTGATTCGCACATAACACATTCACTATACTTTCTTGGATTGGGACATTTTGGAAAGATATATATCCCTTATGTCCTTACTTTACACACACAACTTTTCTTTTAATCACATTCCTGTCTTATTTCCGGTATTATCAAGATTATTTTCTTTTATCATATAGGTGACAAAAGTTGTCTTTTGCCCCTCCGTTATCCTAGCTATCACATATGTTTTAACAGGGTCGGTTGATCTTCTACATCCTGGCGTTCCGGTTGTTTTGAAGTCTTTGAAGTTTGTCGATCGATTGTTTAGTTGATTTCTCGTGATTGGTATTTCGTTCTGCATAGCTTGATCGTCCGCATTCGCAAAATTTTGTGTCGGGTCTGGTTGTCTTCCAGCTTTGTTGATAGGTTCTTCTTCCTTTGGTTTCATTTTTTTTTTGTTTTGACGGCATTATCATAAATTATTCTTTATTACCTTACATTCTAAGCCATATCGTATCCGTTCGACATATAACACAAAATTTTCTATTCAAATAATCATATATTCAAAATATTAGATTTTGAAAACTTGGTTTATTGTATTGACCAATATTCAGATAAACATCTACTATCTTTATACCAACTTATCCCATTAATCCAACATAAACTCATATTTATACCACTTGACATGCCTTAGCACACACTGCTTTAAACATCCGTTATCCCTTTGTGACTCGAAAGTCGGGAATCGCTGCCATAACTTATACAAAACATTACATTACACCAACATACCTATCATATATACCACCTAAAATCATACATATCCAACTAATACTAATACTACATATTCCTTACAAATTCACTAACGATCAATTACTTAGTAACCTATCTATTTTTATTATCCTCAATATCCATTCACACGCAACTATACCTAATTTGTCACTACTTATAACACATTATGAGTTTAAGAACTCATCACAAACATACGAGTTTAAGAACTCACCATAAATATACGAGTTTAAGAACTCAACATTGACCACATATCCTTTAACTATACTTTACCTATAAGTTATACTTAGCATTTCTTGATTCAGTACTATACTTTCCAAAATAACCACCTCTTTGAGGTAGCTTTCAATGTGAGCCTCTATTGCAGCTATTAGCTTTGATATTGGCTTGGTCATAGAGGTTGACTTATTCTTTACGACTTAAGGGTATCCTAATTCTGTTCCTTTCTAACACCTACACAAAATATCTTAACTAGCAAATAATAAATACACACAGCACATAATAGTTTTATAAGTTATCTTTTATTTTGTTTGACGATGAATTTATTCAATTCATCTATCTTTAAACTCTATATGAGTTATTTGTATTTTCAATGTTTCCCTCTGTTATAAGGTTATAGCCTAAGGTCTAACCCACCTAAGGTTTCTAACCCTATAGCTTTGATACCATCCTGTAAAGTCCCCGAACCCGGATACTTGAAACCTGAATTCGGTACTTCACGATACCATTTCTATGAGCAGAATAATTACTAATAATAATAACAATAATATAAATTTTAAACTTATCTTACATTTATCAGAGTCTAATCCCAAGTACGCAACCTTTACTACATTCTTTACATGATATATGATACATATCATTAACTTATTACAGTCTATCTATTACAAATGATACCAATAACATATTCTGTTTGCTTTCCTTTTCACTTGATCCTAGTCGATCCTTTTAGCTGTTCACACTTAGCTGAAAACATTTAAATTAAGCAAGGATGAACATTTGAGTGCCCATCAAGTATTTATATATATATAAGTTGAAAGAATTTAAATGTTTTCTTTATAATATTCTTCTACAACCGGTCAATAGTTGTGAAGTAATCTGTACCAATAACAATAACATAACAACCCTCTTTCAAATTTTTTTTTTTGAAACTATGTATTGTCTGTACATGGGGTTTTCTGTGACATATTATGAACATTGTTTTTATTTTCGAAAGGGTTTAAACAGAAATTCATCTGTAAACCGGCCATTTCTTACGAACCTGAGGGTGTACAGTCCATGGGCCCTGTATTGATCAATACTACATTGCTAGAACGATATTATCCTTCATCCTTTGTTCGCCGTAACGCATAAAATTTTTCCCATTATCGAGATGTTCATACCTGTCGGGTTTTCATAACAAAGGTCTTATATAATTCAACATATATGTATATCGAAGGTGTATTAACATGTGATTAAATACAATGATTATCCAAGTGGGGACACTTGTATAATCATTTATAGAAATTAACGAACAGAATATATATCTGAATTATCATATACTAACATGTTGATAATCAATGGGCGTATATAATATAGGTTTAACAATCTGTACAATAATAGTATAATTTTGAAACATTCTTACACTTGTCCATTGCATAAAAAAATGCAAAGGTAGGATACTTGCCTGATATGCTGCTTACAATTACGCAACTTAGATCTATCTGTTATACCGAAACCTATCATTAATAAGATCATTCTATCAATTAGAATCACATATCATAACACATAGTACTGCTTATTACAGTCAGCATATAACATAATCACATTGTCATACATGTTCAACAATCATGTTATCACAAACAAATATCAACTCATTCCTAATCACATTGTCACATAACTTTATCCACCATTGAATCACAAATAAAATAATTAACTAACTAAATTTCAAAGTCCAGATCAATTTCTGAACCATGTCGGTCTATCGACAACTTAATCGGGTAATTATCGAGTCTATGACTCTATCCTGTAACTTAGTATCAGTCATATTATTTTTAAATGACTTATAATACTTATAAAATATTTATTATCATTTACCATAATTTTTGAAATATTAGAATCATTATTAAATAATTTAAATAGTACACAATTCTATTATCATCAATATTTAATTAATATAAAACTATTAATCAAACCATTGCCAAAATATTAAAGTTATGTATAATAACTCAAAATATTTGTAAAGTACTTATATTACCCTTAAATGATTTTTAAAATATTTAAAATCATTATTAAATAATTACCATTAATATTTAAATATTAATGAACTATTTATCCAAATATTAAAAGATATTAATTATAACTTAAAATATTTTTAATTCATTTATATCCTTTTTAAATGATTTTTAAATAAATAAAACCATTATTAAACTATTTATTTAATATAATTATTAAATCAACTTAATATCATTAATTATTAAATAAATATCATTAATATTAAATCATTAATGAAATTATCCTTTAAATATTAAAAGTTATATTTTATAACTTAAAATATCTTTAAACACTTTATTTTCATTTAAAATGATTTTTAAAATAATAAAATCATTTTTAAACTAATTTATTTAATATAATTATTAAATAAACTAAATATCATTAATAATAAATTAATATCATTAATATTAAATTAATAATATTTTTCATGACAAAATATCAAAAGTTATATTTTATAACTTAAAATATTTTTATAATACTTTAAATGATTTTTAAAATCATTTATTTTATTTTCCATAATTTAATTAATACATTTATTAAATAACTTAAACATCAATAATATTAATTAATTAATGAAATTTCATCACAAAATATTAAAATTCATCAAAAATGACTTAAAATATTTTCTAACACAATAATATAATTTTTCATGATTTTCCATGAATTAAAACCATTTTTAAATAATTTATTTAATATTATAACTAAATAAATAAATACCTTTTATATTCCAAAAATATTAAATATTGTTAAAATATACTCAAAATAATTAAAAACTATTTTTTGGACTTTAAAATAATTTTTCAGAATTTATTTTGTATTTTTCATAATTAAAAACTAATTTTTTCTATTTTTAATCAATTTCCAGAAATTCAGAAATTAAATTAATTAAAAACCGTCGCTAAAGGCTTTAGCGACAGCCAACCGTCGCTGTTGGTGTTCTTGAGCTCAAGAACACTGACATGACCAGCTTCGTGGTGGCTTGTTTGACCGTGTATAACTTTCAGTACAAAATATTTCTGGGAGATCTAACACATACATCTTATAGTGCTCATGTAATACTACAATTAACAACAAACATCATGGCTTAAAAGCATTAGATCTAAGAGTTATTAGCCATCAAAAAGTCTGACAAGGCTGTTCTTCACGAAGAATAGTTCGTGGTGCCTACTTTGGATCCTTATAACTTGAAATATGTGTATTTGTTTTGGGATCTATCAATTGAGGTTTGTAGACAACATGTAGGACTATAACTCTAATGCTTAACAGCATCATAAAAACAAGAAATCAATCAGTTAAAGTGTGGTCAAACGGTGCCAGAAAAATCAACACTTAGAAAATTCTGGGCTGCCCAGAATTTGTCTGGTCAATGCCGGTCAATTCACTTTGACCTTAAATAAAGTTTGATCCACAATAGATATGGACCTGATTCCTTTTGGAGAGTAAAGACCATGTAACAAGCTACATATATCAACTTTCATAACACAAAAAACATTAAAGATCACCAAGATATAAGGCTTGACATTTGCCAAAAAATCACAGTTTACAAAATTTCCAGATTTTTGAAAATCATTGATTTGAGCATTTAGATGCTATGGATCCGTAAGTTAAAAACCCAGATCATCACTAGAGATTACATATAACATATTTTAACAACAAATCATAAGATCTAACAACAAATCATTGGAAAATTTTAGGGTTAGAGTTTATACCTTCCTTTGATCCAATTTTTGATTTTGGGCTTCTGATTTGTTATTGTTCAACGTGGGGCTGTGTTTGTGACTGATATTAGCAACAAATTTCGTGGCTTTTAGAGAGAGAGTGTCTAGGAGGAGCTTGGTGAAAAATTGAGCAATAATGTAACATTTTATCTATCTAATTTTATATATACTACATGTGTGCATTGTATGTGGCTGAAATCAGCTGATGGCTTGTAATTAATATCACATGGGGTTAGTGAGAGTTGGTTAACAACTCAACCTAAATGTCAAAACCTACATGTAGCCTCAATAATACACAAAAGGGTAAACATGCCATTTAGTTTTTTTTTTAATTGCAAAATTGTAATCTTGACAAACCCTTAGGGTTTAACCCTAAGGTTTAGCACAAATTGTAGGATTTTTTAACTAGGGTTTGCACAAAAATAAAATAAAATAAAATAAAATAATAAACTAAAATTTTAGTTTCTAAAAATACAAATTAGGGTTTACTAAATTAATACATTTAATGCATGCCATAAATTATATAACACACTTATAAAACAAATCTTGCACTCTAATTTGGATCTCAAATTAGGGTTTAACATAGTTACTAAGGTTTGATCATAATACACCGTAATTGACCAACCATTATCAATACAGAAATACAGTACATATTCATAGCACTAAAAAATCAAAATATAATTAATATTATAATTTTATTATCATTATTCCTTATCCCATAACCAAAGTTAGGATTATCATTAACACTAAAACTGTTTCACACATTAACATTACACACATAACCACACATATCTATAATACTGGTAAATAATAATATAATATTATTATTTTCATTCCTTGATCAAAACCCAGAATTAGGGTTTGGATTTCATATCTAAATTATCTTTCATATATAACCTTATTAATTAAGTAAAAATAATTTACTTAACTATTATAAAATAATTTCATATAATAAATAATTATTATAATAATTCTATAATCATATCATATATTATTTAAATAATATAATTATCCTATTTTCATGGAAAATAAACATTAAAAATATTTTTACTATAAAACTAATTATTATTAGAATATAATTTATAATAAACAATAATTCTAAAATAAAATTATTCATAACCATTCATGTAATAAATATATTTTATATTCATCACATAAATACATACATAATACCTTTCATGCATTTTTACCTTTAGAATAAATAATTATTCTAAAATCATTTCATATATTATTTAAATAATATAAGATTATATTTTTCTTGAAAAATAATTAATAAAACATTTCAAATAAGGAATTAATTAGTATAAAAATATAATTGATAATAATCAATAATTCTAAAATAAATTTATCTGCAATACTTAATGTAATAAATAAATTTTATTTATCACACATATAATTATAATTACACATTACCTTAGCACATATCATTCATATTTATTTTAAAAAAAAATTATACGCAAAATTTATGATTTATTTATATAGAAAATATCGCGTTGTCACAGTTACTACCCCAACTAAAAAATGTAACCATTTATAGAAAACCATAATTTTTTAAAAACAGAACTCACATCGTCGTCTAACCATTGTCCAGTAGACTTTAATTTGTAGAACCACATTTTTGATGATATTGGGACTGACCCAAATACAAAAGCAGGTTCAATATTATCGTTCTTTCTAGGGAATTTGTCTGTCCTTCAATATAAAAGCATATTAATATACACGCTAACATTAACAGTTACCGTATTAGTATACAGTACCCAAAATCAGACTTGAACAATCAATAATTAACATACTAATCAACAACTTAATTGTAAACAGTAACCTGGTAACTAACAAATATTAATATAATAATCATAATCAAATAGTAACCAATACATAACAAAAACAGTAACCAAAATATAAAATAATAGTAGCCATAAAATAATTTAATAGTAACCAAAACAACAACATCATCTACTCAATAATAATTTTAAACAACATGAATATACTAAACAAATACCTAGTAATCAATCAAAATATAATATAAAGTAACAAACACTTTACTTCAATGGAACATTAACATAAAACAAATATTACATGATAGTAACCAAAATATAATATATTAGTAACCAAAACCTGATATGACAGTAACCAAAATATAATATGACAATAAATAAAACAGAAATATAATTTAATCAAAAACAATTTAACCAACATGCATATACCTAATAATTACATAGTAACCAATATATAATATGATAGTAACCAAAAAACTATTTTGAGAAAACAAAAATGGTATCCAACTCATAATATAACAGTAACCATAACATGATAAAGCAGTAACCAAAACATAAAATAATAGTAACCATAAAATTTATTTGATATTAACCATATGTTTCTACAAAGAAAACAAATTTATTTGTTTAATAAAAAAAACTATAACATTCTTGACAATAAAAAACAAACCTTTTCCTGTTGTTTAGAACAATTTAAAACTATTGTTCAAACAATGCCTCTTCAAACTTTGATGGCATATCCATGCATACTTTCGGGAATGCAGAAAGACATGCAAGTGTTTGACTAGCACCCACGACAGTAGATGATGAACCAGCTGATCCAAACGTTGATGTATATGGAGATCGCAAAACGGCACTCTTTGCATGTTCACGAACAGGTCTACCACCGGCTTTATGGACACCTTTCTCCAACTCATCACATTGAACTATGTCCTGTGTGGTCAAAACCATCTAATCAAAGGCAGACTTGTTTTCTGCCTCATATTTATTCCCCTGTTTATATTGACATAAAGGGTAACAAATACAATTATATTTTCAACATAAACACATGCAGTTAACAACTATATGCAATAAAAAACTGAATGAACAATAATCAACATATTAAAGTGAACATATCATAATAGTAACCAAAACAAAATAAATTACTAATCAAATTATAATATAATAGTAACCAACACACAATGTAATAGTAACCAACCAATATTATAATAGTAATCATAATATATATAATAGTAACCATATCACAATATAACAGTAACCATAACCAATAGCATGTAAAAAAAAGGACGACATGTCATTATAACACTAACCTCAACAGCAACATACACAACAATCTCTTTCCCAGTGCATTGGCTTAATATGTCAAACGATGGCATGTCATTATTCTTGCCAATCTGTGCAAAATAAAAAATAACCAATTAATCATTAAAAAAAAAAGAAATATAACACAACAAAACAAACAAATATGTCTAACCTTGACATTTTCTGCATCATCATTAATTTTTATTTCATGATGTTCTTCAACCACAACATCACGTTCAACTTCACTACCAATCTCAATTTCATTTCCACCCTTCTTCTAAAAAAATTCAACACATCATCACCATCATTATTCTTATTTAGTTTTGAACCATCATCAACATCCTCATCAACATGGGGGTCTTCACACTCTTTAACAACTTCATCATCTTTAACAACTTCATCAACCATAACAACATCTTCACACTCTTTAACGACTTCAGTTTCAAACTCATCATTCTTCTCATCGGCTTTCAACCAATCAGCACCAACCTCATCATCATCATTATTATTACCTTTAAAAACATCATCATCATCAAAAACATCATTAGATTCATCAGCTACATAATCTTCATCATCATCACCGCCATCATCAGAATCACCATCAACTTGTTTGTCCCCAACATCTTTGATCCCGCGTAACTCATCTCTAATAATGGACCTAAAGTCCCTACATAACTGAACATGTAAAACATGCATATCATCCTTAATATCAGCCCGTAATTTTACAATGTCTTTCTTAATTTCAGACACTTTCTTTTCCAACGGCCTAAACCGTGCATCAATTGCATCTTTAACTTCAGATATATCAAATCCAATGTTGGCACCCTTCACTTCTTCTTATCAGCATCCTTTCCATTAAAAAATTGAAGCCCGCCCAAATCAAGCCGATCCTTCTCATCGGACGTGGGAATCAAAATTTTTATCCTCAACTAAAAAACATTAAGTACATTTAGTATAACATTTGACAAACATTGTACAAATACAGTAAAAAAAATAGTAAATAAAGAATCATGAAACATAATTAGTAACCAACTACATATATACAGATAACTAAATGTATATAAATCAGTAACCAAATCAATGAATAAAGGTAGCCAATATTTGTATAACCGGGTAACCAACAAAATTGTTATTAGCAACATGAGGGTAATTTAATTAGTAACCAAATGCGTATATTAAGGTAACCAAATACATTGTTATTATTAACATACACATAAATAATCAGTAACCCAAAGAGTATATAAAGGTAACTAACTACTTTGTTAACAGTAAACTTCATAAAATATAATCAGTAACTGAATATATAACTAAAGGTAACCAATTATACTCTTAGTAGTAAATTGCATACCTGTCCGGAACAAAATACTAAATCATTCAACTTGTCATTCGTAGGGGGCTTCACTAGCTCCTTCCATCTAAATAAACGGACATCCGACGGATGCTCATCATTGCATATGCCCAGAGTTTTGAATGTCAGAATGGTTTCAAACATAAACACTTAGAATACATAAGGTAGCCCATTCAACTTGTACAATTTTATATAATGATCCTTGTAGAAATTATATATTTACCCACCATTCATTCCTTTCTTCAAACGCCCCTTCAAAGCATTGGACAAAGATGAATTTGTCATCTTGAACACAATTTTCCCTCAAGAAAAACTACTAACATCACCATAACATAAAAAATTGACCATTGCCCTATCCACATAATTTTCAAAAACAGTGGATAAAATGAAATCAAACATTGAAAAAATCAATGACATCTTAATAGCCTCATCATCGTCATCAAAAACCGCCTTCCGATAAACCCTACCTATACTACTACGCGTCACAACTTCATCCCCAAAAAACTTGTGACGCCCCCAAATCCGAGTCTCTTCCAACCCGACAGATGGTGCTACACGGTAATACCATTCATTCATTCATTCATTCATTCAATTGAATAATCTCAAAAGGACTAATATAACTTCCATATATCCAAAATAATATTACATTTCCCATGTTCTTTGTAACCCATTCTTTTGTTCTTGTCATAATATCAAATATATTACAATCGTTCACCTATACTATTACATAAGTAATCTAAGGGTTCGTCTTCGCCTTGCCCTTGTCCTTGCCTGAGCCTTCGGTCCGCTCGATCTTAGCTGTGTTTATATGGTTCAAGCAAGAGTGAGCATGACTAGCTCAACAAGTACTACAATTCTAATAAACAACATGCTTGAAACATAGAACTCATAAATCTTCAGTAACTGAATAATAGTTACGAATGTCAACTAAGGCTCAAAACTATGAGCAGTTTATAATGTCTTTTGAAAAGGACAACCCGACACTAAGTCCGAAAGTCCGGCATAGCTTACGAGCACTTCTGGGTGATCAACCCATAGTAATTTATGTTGATCAACACAAATTCATTAAACGTGTATACGTTTAAGTTGTGGCAACCTCACGTGCCTGTCGTTAAACGACAAAAACATTTTAGCATACTTGGTCTTCAATTGAAAACCATACCAATATAACTTGGTACACATTAATTATGCTTAAAAAATCATAATATAAGTCTAGCCGAAAGAATTGGCTTAAGACTTCATCTTTAAAAACTTCATGCGAAAGAATACATGAATTACACAGCTTGTCCAGATTGAACTGGAAAAAGGGTTAGAATACCTGCCTTCAGTGTCTGCTTACTGATTAACACATGTACACTTTAAGTCTCTACGTTTCTACAATACATGATCATATAACGTACCACATTAGATCATATATAATCAAGTATGTATACTATTATATCTTACCCTTCATCTTAATGTAAATCCCGACTTAGATCTACTATTATGGGTTTTCGGCTTTCATTATGTCATTCACATTTCATTCATCTTCGATTGATTATTAACTCTTAATCATCATACGTAAGTGTTTAACAATGTCCAAACAATGTCATGTTTATGCCTTAGTTCAATACTATAAAGTCCCCTTTCATTCTATACTTGAAATATTTCTTTTCTGGCAATTTCTTAGGTTAGGTGCCGCGGCGCCACACACCACTCTTCTTCTCGCGCCGCAGCGTGAGTTTGCAGTGAGCAAGCCTCGAACTCGGCATTGCGACGTCACTCAATGTCCTTGGGTTGGCGCCGCTGCACCAACTCTGTGCCTCAGACAGTTTGCAATTTTTAAAAATTTTACGAACTCCCGGACTCATAACTTCTTCGTTATAAATCTGAATTGGCTCGTTCAAAAGCCTACGGTTCACAAATTATATACTTTATGCGTTCATGCAAGAATTTTATCTATTTGACTTCGTTTGCTAAAATTTCATCTATGAGTTCATTTTTAACGAAAACTATAAACGTCCGTGATTGTTTAACGCTCGTTTCTTCGTTCTAAGTCAAAATTCAGTCATTTTCAAGTCCATAAATCTATAATGCCAAATATGACTTTTCTCCATCAAAAACCAATGTTTCCGACTTCAAACACAAAATACGACTTTCATTCCGAGAATTTTACGAATTCGACGATAATCGTCCAATCGTGTGAATTCCGACAAAACTACATTACTAATTATTCTAAATGAATTTTAACCAACATGTGAAAATTTAAAGTTACTTATTACACCAACTTATAATCAAAGTAGGTTTTGACTTATTCTCATAAGTCAATGACTTATTTAACTTATGAACTACAAATTCTCATGCTTATGACTTACTATGAACTTAAGTCCATCAATCAATGTTCTCATACTATATTCAACATACTAAGATCATATGACAAACATATGACAAGTTCTTCAAGATTCCAACAACTTATTAGAGTTCAAGTTGCTTATTCAATTTATTCGGCTTAAGTACATTCATAACTTAATTCTTATATGTTCTTAGCATACATGTTCATTAATTACACTTCTCATATCATCTTATTATGATAGAGATGGAAGAATATTGGACACAAGATCATTACCTTTGATGTCTAACTTCTTCTTCTTGGAAAATCTAACAAAGGAAGCTTTGACTTAAAAGTGCTTATTCTCTCTACCAAATAAGTTATTTTATCTTGAGAGGAGTTGGATGAAATGAAACAACCAACAATTATGAAATGAGGCTTGTATTTATAGGCATTCCAAAGCTAGGGCATTATGGACTTTAAACATCCCACCTCCTTTAATCCACCTCCTCATTCCACCTCCTTACTATTCATTACCTTACAACTAAGTTAACTTGCTACCCACTTCCCTTTCTTGCTCATCACAACACTTGGGCACCAAACAAAATGTTTGCCCATCAAGTCTACCCATTTCACCCTTGGTTTGCCCCATGGATCATGGCTTCCTCATTGGGCTTTGTTAATTAATCTAACTACTTTCTTGTTGGGCTTGTGCTTCCATAGTTTGGACTTATGACTTATCAAACACTTGAGCTTGATTGTCACATTCTATTAGACTTATACTATTAGGTTAATAATCCTACAAGTCCATTATCTTAGATTTAACAACTTAACAATTATACCCCACGTATAATCTTCGTATGCTAGCTCGTATATTAATTCTTAATATACGTTATCTCATTCTTCATACATAATAGTACAATACGTCGTATTATACTTACATTCATTACCTTCATAATAGTACAATACGTCGTATTGTGCTAGTATGTTTTAGTTTGCATGTCTCACAATGTTTAGCTTTATGGAAATTTGTCTAGCCAATGATGATAGTGAATTTTGAAAGATTCTTGAGTATTGTGGATAACATGAGCTGAGATATAATGTTTTACACGATGAAATTCATATTGCTGTTTAAATGCTTTCGGTTTGCACGAATATGTTCATAATCACTTGTAGGTATAAGAAGTATGTGTTGCATTGCTCGATAGAAAATGTACTTTTAAAAAGAGAAATATGTGGAAAGTGATCTTAACTTGTATGAAACATTGATATTTAAACTTTGGAAAAACATGGGTATGCTATGTATAAAAAAAAAGAAAAATCAAATAGCAGTAACGTGGCTAGTCTTATTTCGGGGCTCTGGCTACTTGAGTAAGTACGCCCGAGGGGATTGTCTCTACACCTAGCGCCCTAAGGTCTTTCATGGTCTGGGAGTCGTTGGTTGAAAGCTCCCTAAGGGATAGTAGTGTTGCCTAATGGAATAAGACATTGCACAGTCATGTGAAAAAAAAAGAAGAAAAAGAAAAGAAAAATAGCAATAAACACCGCGGGAAAGAGCAAAAATCGCCCTCGTGAGTAGCAATAAAGCAGTTAAACCCATTGTTGAACCTTAGTTTGTGTTGATATGTTGAAACAGTTTGTGTTGCATGAGTATACATGAGTTTTGATTTAGACTATGATTTTCTGTTTTGAGCAATGTAACATGTGTATTCTTTGCTTAGGTCAAGTTTTGGTGAACACCACACACACACACACAACATCTCTATAACATATATGAATTATCTGAGTGTATGGTATTATGCCTATAGTTTGGTTTGAAATGGTAATCTTGAATCTGGATACTTCACTAAGGCAATTTGGACTAAAATTCTGTTAGATTTGGAACTATATGAGACTAGTGTGCACCATAGCTTAGTTGCATAGTAATGTAGCTGCATTTTTCGTTGTTTATTAGTATGCATTAATTGAGGGCAAGCAATAGTTCAAGTTTTGGGGTATTTGATAAGTGGGTTTTATACCTACTTATTGAATACCAATTCACGCGAACTATGCCTATCTCAAGTACATTTTAGTGTGTTTTTAGTTGCATTTCATGTTATTTTGCATTGCATTTACTTAAAACTCCTTTTGGTGAAAAAGTGCAGGAAACGACCTAATTTGGTGGTATTAAAGAGCACAAGTCTAATGTACGCATGAAGTGAGGCACAAGCTGGGATATGCATGGCATGCGGATCAAGTGGAGCAGAAGGCTAAGCATGGATGGACAAAGGAAGGAGCAGCAGAATAGATCAGTTGCAGCAGCAGAACCAGAATTCAGAGTTGCAGAAGTTGTGCGATCGCGCGACAGGACAAGCTTGGGGACGCGCGCCCGCGCGAGCACCCGGCTGGACAACATTACATACTGCAAGTCGCGCGCCCGCGCGAGGATTACACTGGATGGGCGTGCGGCCGCGCGCGATGCCTGAACTGCTGATTTGTTTTATTTTAATTTTTAATTAAAAGGGTTGTAATTGATTAAAACGATATCTGACTGGTGTCAGACATATATTTGTTTTACTTTTTATGTATTTTCATAGTAAGAACTAGGGTTTACACGTTGAGGGAGATTCCAACGTAAAACGAAGCTTAAACGCCTATTTCTCCAATTCTCCTTGGGATTTTTTATCATTGTGGATTATCATTATTATTTTGCTGGATTTATATGAGGATTTGAACGTTAACTTTGATCTATAATCAACGATTGGGTTTGATCGTTTCTATCCTCCATCTTTCAATTTTTTGCTTATTAACCATGTTTAGCTTTGATCCCATAATGGCTTTTGGTTCAGTCATGAACTAAACTCCATTATGGGATTCTAACGGATTTTAATATGTAGTTTAGTTGAATGCTTGATTACTGGGGCTGTTTTACAAATCATATGGAAATTCTGTCATGATTGTTTTGTATGTATGAATGCTTGATCACCATTCGTTTCAGTACTTGTATGGAATTGACAATGAACATGCAAGTATGGATTATAATCATGATAGCATACGTATATGGGGCTGTTTTATATGGCTTGTGTATTTCGTGAACCAGATAGACATATATTGTTTCACTGTATGAGTTAAAATAAGGGTTTTATGCTTAAATTCAGTATGATTGCAATTTCACATAGACATATAGTGATTTTGGTTATATTGGTGATTACTTGGAGTCTATCGCTTATGGATGTTGTGTAAGTAGGTCATAGTACATTGAAAAATGGCTATAACTCTATTAGTGCTCTTGGCTACTTTCCTGTGATATGTGAACAATTCTTGCATGATAGTGGTAATTAGATTAAGTGTTAAATGAAGTTAGGATCCCATTATTTCCAGACTTGGTTTATTTCATTATTCTTCCTGTTTTAGTTGTTAAATGCAATTAGAGTAATTCACCAATTATAGTCATTAGTTTAAGCATATAAGTATAGCGATTTAATTAATGCATAGTAGTTTAAATTTGATAACTTTCTCTGCGGGATCGATACTTTACTTACTCTGTATTACTTGTTGACACATGTATGCTTGCATGAGTTAGAGCTCTTTTATCAGAACTGAAAAAGAGGCAACACTTACTCGATTTCTAACCTGTATTCTCCACCTTCCCCTTCCTCTCCACAACAAACTTCTTCAAGCCCTTTATAGAATCATCCTCCGTGATTCTCTTCCTCTTTCCGTGCTTCTTCCTTGTATCAGCCATTCTACACAAATCGAACGAACAGAACAAAACAACTAATCGAACGAACAAAACAACGAAAATGGAGACCAACTAACAGAAGTTGTCTGTGCTGACAGAGTAACAACAATAACAATACAAGTAGGCGAAAATGGCGATCATGATAACTAACAACGATAACAAGTAACAACACTTAGACACGATCAACAGAGAATAACACGAACACAGAGAGAATAAAGGGAAGAACACGAACAGAGAGAGAAGAAAGGGTTTCAGCATGCAAACAAGGGTTTAAAACCGAAGAGTCGTAATGGTGGTTATCACGTCTTTCAAAATAAAACAACCCATTTTAAGTTGGACACTAATTTGTCATGTCAGCCATTAATATTAATCCCTTAAATTAAGGACTTATAATTATATTAATATTGCAAATAAAAATAAAAAAGTATAATATTTTTGTAATTATTTTATAGAGGTATGATTTTTGTAATTATTTTTAAAAATATACTAATATGTAATTTATTCAAATAAAAAATCAAATAGTTAATGTTACTGATCAAATTGGATATAAAATCTTAATAGTATTTTTTTTAAAATTCATTAGAACGATGAAAAAAAATTAGTATTTCATTTAAAGATAATATGAAAAATTAAGTTACTAATATTTTTTTACCAGTCTATAAAAGATTAATTAAATAGAATAAATTTTAGGGCTTGCAGGAGATACTATATAAGTTATATACCTTAGTTTTATAAAATGAGTTTATCTTTAAGTTTTTTTTAGCAAAAATTAACCTTAAGATAAAATGATCATGCGAAATATGAGTAAACTTAAATTTTTATTTAATTTGAGGCCGTGTATCACCAGTATTATAACATTTTAAAATAAATATATTTTTTGACAATTAAAATTAATTGAACATTTATTACCATAAAATCGATAATAGATATCATTAAATCATATAAAAATTCACATATTTAAATATATATTTTTATGTTTTTTAAATTCGTACGATTGAATTTATTCTCAAAAAATAAAAGTATTAACCCTATGAGGTGTATTAATTAGTATATTCCTTTTTCATTTAAAAAGGCCACATAGAAAGAATGTATTTATTTATTCTTTAAATACAACAAAAGGAAAAAAAATAAGTGCAACAAAATAGACCAAATTGCTGGTACTTTTCCTGCTTCAAATAGACCAAATGAATGTCTCCTCCAAAATTTAAGATATTTTCATTATTGATTACTCAATTTATATTCTTAAACGGTAGGAATATTTTGGGAAGAGTCGAAGAATTTATTCTTGTGGCAGACCAAATAAATTTTAGGAATTGATATTTCCGCAACAACAATTAATATTTTCGTAAGTGTGGGCCCCTTTTTAATCAAATCAATATTGATACAATAAATTAACAGGATAAAGATTATTATTCCTAATTTACCCCTTTCTTCTTCCTCCTCAGTTTCTCTTGCTCGCCATCCAACATTCTGTCTCCTCTAAACTAGCATCATCCAGAATATAATTTCAATGCTTTCAGTCATACATGTATCCTATAGTATATAAAAAGAGAAAAGCAGAGACTCACACCATGGATTTTTAGAGTCCTTTTCTTATCAAAAAATCAATTCACACCCTGACCAAAATTGATTTATTAGAAAAATTGTTAAGAAATTAAGGGAATAGAAAAATATATGTGGGCAGGAAACTGCTACTATAGATACTATTTATTGAATCAAAAAAGTCTATTTAAATAGGCAATACATAAACAACTATCAGCTATAAAATAGTTGTTACAAACTAAAAAATATGAACAAAAAAAACTATAAAACAAACTCCTAATGACTCGGTAAATCCAAGTCCACTAAATAAATTTATTCCTAAAGACTAGGAGAACGTAACAAACTCGGACTTACTCAACGCCCTCCCTTAAACTAGTATTATAAAATACTTGGTTTAAGATACAATACACAATACCCTCCCCAAATTGATCACGGCAATTTGCAGGCACCAAGTAACTCTCTTAGCTTTAGAAATAAAGACAATTTGAGGGGTTTAGTAAACAGATCTGCAACTTGGTCTTCACTTCTGCAAAAGATAAGATCAATTGTTCCATCCTTCGAAAGATCTCTCAAAATATGATACTTCACATCTATATGCTTGCATCTTCCATGGAGTACAGGATTTTTGGAGAGTTTGATAGCTGAGCTATTATCACAAAAAATTGGAGTTGGTCCCTGTTACTTGAAATTAATCTCTTGAAGAATCTTTCTCAACCAAATGGCGTGACAAGCACAACCTGTAGTAGCTACAAACTCAGCTTCCGTAGTTGATAAAGTGACTATTGGTTGCTTTTTTAAAGACCATGAGATAGCTCCTGAATCCATCATAAATAGATAACCCGATGTACTCTTTCTATCATCTTGATCTCCTGTAAAATCACTATCAGTAAAGCCAATTAAATATGACTTTTCTCCAGTAAAGTCAACTAGCTCTGACTTTTCTACTTTCTTGTAAGAAATTCCAAAACTAATAGTGCCCTGTAGGTAACGAAAAATTCTTTTGGCAGCTTGGAGATGCATCTCTATTGGGTTCTCTATATATATACTAATGAGACTCATAGAGTGCATTATGTCCAGCCTTGTCGCAGTCAAGTACATCAAACTTCCAATAATTTGCTAGTAGAAAATGTTGTCCACCTTCCTTCCTTCAGGATCCTAGTGAAGTTTCAAACAAAATTCAGTTGGAGTGCTAACTGCATTGCAATTTGTCATCTGGAACCTGTCTAAGATCTCCTTCACATATTTCTTTTGAGAAATAGAAATTGTATCAGCTGATTGTTTTACTTCAATGCTAAGATAATAATGCATTAATCCAAGATCAGACATTTCAAACTCAACCATCATGGACTTCTTAAATCTTTCAAACATAGCACTGTCATTTCCAGTATAAATGAGATCATCTACATATAGGCACACAATGAGCATCTTTCCTCCATCACCAAATTTAATAAACAATGTATGCTCATAGGGACATTTCTTAAAACCTTCATTCGAGAAATAAGCATCAATACGACTATACTAAGCTCGTGGAGCTTGTTTTAGTTCATAAAATGCCTTTTTAAGATTATATACTTTATGTTCACTACTAAACTTCACATAACCAGGAGGTTGATCAATAAATACCTGCTCTTGCAAGTTTGTAAAACCCCAACTTATTATAAATAAAATTGAATTTCCTCTATTTATTATTTTGAAATAGTAAGGGTTGATTTGATTAATGTGGTTAGTTATGGGTAAAATACGCAAATATCTTAAATAAGCAAGTGATTATAAAATATTTATTGTTGTCAGGAAATATTCGTTCGGTCGTGGAATATTCTTACTGGCGGGGAATATTAGTACAACGACGCAGCCTTGTGTGGGCCCCAATAACGGAAAGCGATTAGATGAAGAAAATGACAAGTATAAGTTTTTTTTATAAATAACGCCGTAGTTGTTACCGTTAACAATGTTGGAATATCCGGTGGTTAAAAACACATTAATACGCAGTGTTGCACAGTAGCATACAGTATTGCACCAATTATTGATTCTTATGTAAGAAGGCACTACTCAATAATTGTTACAGTAATTACTGTTCAATATTTTATTGATTCAATAATTGCTACGTTGATATTTTATATTATTGTTGTTTCAATAATTGTCACTGCTCAGTATTTCCATTATCAGATCAATAATTCATATTATTTGAATAATATTATTAGATACATTATTGACAATGTCTAAGGAAACTCTGTCCAATGAGAGGTTTGGTCACCTAATTGCGCGCCAGTAATGAGAAATCCTTATTGGAAAGCCCCCTCTTTCTCGGGAACGACCTGGTTGTCATTATTGTGATTCTGTAATATTATTTTGAATAATTAATTATTGATTTATATGATAAGAAAAATATTTATTTATGTGGATATAAATGGAGGAATTTTTAGAAAAGTGACAATTATTTAAAATTTATATCCACACTCAAATAAGTCCTCATTACAATTATTGATACGCTATTTTATAAAATAGTGAAGACTACTAAAACAACTTTCTTGAACCATTACTCCACACCCCGACTAGTTCCCGCTATATTCTCGTCTCCTTAGAAGAAAAATGGAACAAAAAGAAAAATGGTGAGCTTAACTAGCCAGTAAAGAATATTATGACTAAGATAATGTACAACAAATTATCCATAGTCTTCAACAGGGAAAAATCTGATAGAATACAATAGACAACAAGTTTTAGATCAACAACTGCAGCGGAAACAACAATTCATTAGAAAAGTTAAGTAGAGAATGAAATCTGCTATCATCTATGAATTTAAAAGTTCATCATCGATATATATCCCTGTAACATCAATCAATATACATCATAAATCAAATAGTCATATTTTCACTACAGGCCAAAGATATTCATCTGTTGGTCATGTTCATCTCAACACCTGTTCATCTTTGCACTACGGGCCAAAGATATTCATCAGAAAATCATTCATCTTTGCACTACAGGCCAAAGATATTCAATTATATCATCATTTAGGACTGAGGGAAAATGAATCCAGTGAAACAAAAGAACAAGTATTATGGATTCGTACTTTAAACAATCCGAGTTCAAAAATACTTCATAAATAATCATACTGAAGTAAAATTCAAGAATGATCAAAACATGGATACAATCAAAGCTAGTATCCATAATAGATATTTTGGATGAAAAGGAAAAATTTAATTTTTCTGTGAATAGTGTCGTATTCGTGAATAGTGCCGAATACGTGAATAGTATCGTATACGTGAATAGTAACTCCGACACCAAAAGATAAAAATTTCACAAAAAACATCATCATGCTTCGTGAATAATACTTGTGAATAGTAACTCGTGAATAGTAACTCATGAATAGTAACTTGTGAATAGTAACTCATGAATAGTAATTCATGAATAATAGCCCCGACATAAAAAAGTTCTAAATTTGATAAAAATTTCCACCAATATTTTTGCATAATGATATTGAAAAAATAATATCATTTACGAATAGAATAACATCTCTTACCTCAGAAAGAATAGAAATTCTGACTGGAATACTAGATATAGTGTTGAAAGAACTTACACCGTATAGCAATACTCAAAGTACTAAAATACTCATAAATACGCTCGATATTATAGAGAGAGAAAGATAGAGAAATCTGTAGTTTCTGGTGTGATTTTCAATTCTAACCTAAGCACCCTATTTATAGGAAAATGCTTAGAACACCAAAGTAGAAAATTTAATAAATTAATATTATTTAATTTTCCACATCCTCCTACGCATCCAAGAATCTAAATTCAGCCCCTAGCACATGTTAATGATGCCTCCACACATTCCAAAAAATGTTTTTATTAATATAAATAAATAAAACTTCCAAAAATCAATTATTCAAGAATTTCGGAACTTCAATAATTCATAATAAATAGCCCTTTTGTCAGAAAATTCTAATCTCACGAAATTTTATAGGAAATTCAATTCTCTACAACTTTACAGAAGAAAGTTTTTCCAAATTTCAAATAAAAATTGACCGAAATCCACATACGGACGATTTTACTTGCTATAATCAAATTTCAGTCAAGAAATGGGCCCACAGACATGTTTAACATATTTTAAACAACTTTTGCAACAAAATACTCCTCATCCTCATATACTCATATATCCCACATTCATTGTAAAAATATTCCCATTATTATATTATAATAATATAATAAAATATTATTTTATCAGAAAAGATAAAATTTCAATTTTTAACAATTGTCACTTTAAAAATTTTCTCCATCTATATCCATATAAAATCAATATTTTTCTCATCATATAAATCAATAATTAATTATTCACAGATAATATTACAGAATCACACTACTGGCAACCAGGTCGTTCCCAAGAAAGAGGGGGCTTTCCAATAAAGATTTCTCCTTACTGGCGCGCAATTAGGTGACCAAACCTCTCCTTAGACAGAACTTTCTAGACATTGCCAATAATGTTATCTAATAATATTATTCAGATAATATGAATTATTTCTCCGATAATGAAAAATACTGTGTAGTGACAATTATTGAAATAACAGTAATATAAAAAAATCAACGCAGTAATTATTAAATCAATAAAATAAAATACTGAAAAGTAATTACTGTAACAATTATTGAGTAGTACCTTCTTACGTAAGAATAAATAATTGGTGCAATACCGTGTGCTACTGTGCAACAACGCATATTACTGTGTTTTAACCACCGGGTATTCCAACAGTATTAACGGTAACAACTACGCCGTTATTTATAAACAACTTATACTTTTCATTTTCTTCATCCAATCACTTTCCGTTATGGGGCCCACAAAAGACTGCGCCGTCGTACGAATATTCCCCAACAGCAAGAATATTCCACGACTAAACGAATATTCCCCGACAACAATGAATATTTTATAACCACTTGCTTATTTAAAATATTTGCGCATTTTACCCATAACTAACCACATTAATCAAATCAACCCCTTACTATTTCAAAATAATAATTAGAGAAATTAAATCTTTATTTATAAAAAGTTGGGGTCTTACAACCTCCTCTCCTTATGAAATTTCGTCCTCGAAATTGACGTACGTACCTGAAGTTTCGAAAAGGTGAAAATACCTCGCTTTTATTTCTGATTCTAACTCCCAGATCATTTCTTAAATAGCATGGTTCTTCCACAAAACCTTAACTTGTGGTATAACCTCGGTACATAGGACATGTTCTTTCCTATCTAAGATCTTGACAGGTACCTCCTCGTATGTTAAGTCTTCGGCTATCTCGTCAGGTTATAACTCAATGACGTGGTTCGGGTCGTCCACATATTTACGTAACATCGATACGTGAAAAACGTTATGAACACACGTCATACTTGGCGGTAAAACGAGTCTATAGGCCACAGTTCCTATTCGATCTAAGATTTTAAATGGACTAATAAATCGAAGGTTTGAGCTTTCCTCACCTCGCCAATTCTTGCTTTTGGAATAACAACTTCTTGCACCTCCTTCTTCATATTCATCAGCTCCGGTGTGTAGCCTGAGCGATTTTAACTTTATCGATAAAAGTCTATTCTACTTGTATATTATCACGTGAGTTCCTAGAGTCTTTAACTCTATATCTATCATTTGTAAGTTATATCAAATGGGTCTTTGACAATATCGCATTCGTACTCGTATACGATCTTTTACTCAACACGTCAGCTACCACATTCGTTTTTCCAGGATGGTATGGTCAGAACATGTGCCGAAATGAGTCTCCTATTGAGTTCTTCGAAGCTCTTCCCACATTCTTTCCTCCATTCGAATTTTGTATCTCTACGAGTCAGCTGCGTTAATGGAGTAGCGATTCGAGAAAATCTTTCCATAAAATCTTTGATAATAACCAGCTAAGCATAGAAAGCTACGTATTTCGATTACTGACTTAGGTTGCTCTCAATTGTGACTCATATCTCAATCTTGGATAGCACGTCACAATGACACCTATTAGTTTACTACCGCACGAATATGGCGTCCCCTACGGAGAGTCTGGCTTCGGTGCATTCCACAAAGGAAGTCACCAGATAAAGGCTCAGGTACCAAATTCTATAGTTGAATTTTTAACTCCTAAAGTTCAATAAGAGCCATGAGATTTTAGAAATGGGTTTTATACCGGGTTCAAAGTCGATATAAAATTCAATATCACACTTTGGGAGTAAGCCAAGAAATTCTTCAGGAAATACATCAGGAAATTTACTAACAATAGAAATATCATTCAAATCTGACGTATTTTTGTTTAAGTCCATAACATGGGCTAAGAAAACTTGACATCCATTTTTCAATAAATGAATGACTTTATGGCTTGATATAAAAGTGTTTGACTTCAATGGTTTGGTTGTTTGAATTCGAATAACAGGTTGCTTAGGAATATGAAAACTAACAACCTTACGAAAGCAATCAATTTTGGCATAATGAGTAGTTAATCAATCAATCCCCAAAATCACATCAGAAGCAAGTATCTTTAAAGAAATAAGGTCAACATGTAATGCGATGGTGCCAACTTTGATCAAACAAGATTTATAAACAGTGGATGTGATGAAAGTTTCTCCTAACGGAGTTTCTACAGATAGGTCAAAGTCTAATTTCTCCGGAGTCAAGTTTAAATGTTGAGCACAAGCAGGAGAGATAAATGAATGGGTAGCACCAGTATCTAGTAATGTATAAACTTCGCATGAATTTATGATTAGCTTACCCATGATCACCTCGTTTGGGTTCCTCGCATGTTGACCAGTCACGACAAACGCTCTTTTAGGAACCGTTGACTTTGACTTTTCTGGGACAGCCTTTTGAGTCACCATCCCCACTGGGCTTGGTTTCACTACGTACAATCTCGAGCGATATGTTCTTCCTTTCCACAATTATAGCATACCTTGAACTGTTGTAGACAGTTTGGGCTGATGTGTCCCTCTTTTCCACATTTATAGCATACGACCGGTGGTCGTTCTCCTCCCTTAAAACCAGTTGTTGCTGGTGCTGACGTCTTCGTAGTGTCATTGTTGAATCTCCTCTTTTTAAAATCTCCCACCGACTCACTTCTTCTATTTTATGGCCACGATTACCACCAGGGTGGTTGTCGCTCTTGTCCGTATATTTCTTTCTCCGCTTGTTATCGTTGTTCTGATGACTGCTGTCACCGGTATGATCCTGGTTGCGGTCTCTTGGTTGAACGTACTCGCTATCTCGCTCTAATAATTGAGCCTTGTTGACAACATCTGAATATAAAGAAAATTTATGAAAGATAAGATATTGCCGAATCTCGGGTTTTAAACCTCTCAGAAACATCCTCGTCATTCGTTCCTCATTCTCTACCAAATGGGGTGCAAACCTGGATAACTCTGCGAACTTCGCCTCATATTGGGACACCGTCATGTTGTTTTGTTTTAGTCTAATAAACTCTACCTCTTTCATATGGCGAATACTTTTAGGAAAGGATTTTTCGTTGAAAAATTTCTGAAATGTTTCCCAAGACATGCAGAGTGCGGCAGGCTGGGTACGTTTCACAGACTCCCACCAATAATCTGCCTCGCCACGGAACATAAAGGTGGCGAATGGAACCTTCTGTTCCTCCGTGCATCCCAAGACATTGAATATCTTGGTAATTTGCTTGACCCATGTTTCCACCATGATCGGATCCAGCTTTCCCTTAAATTCTGGTGGTCCCAACTCTTTGAACTGCTTGGCCGTGACAAGTCGCGCGTTGCTATCATTTTCACCCGTATTTTGTACACGAGTCTCCCTCGTCTGGTTTTGAATGAACTGCAAAAAGCTCCTAAACATCCCGTCGTTCATCATCTGCTCAGTGATGTTGTTCACAGGAGGAACATTGTCAGCCTGTTGCACGTTCTCCTCGTTGGTGAGCAAAGGTGTCTCCATGGTCTCATTTACTCAACTGTTAACATTCTCAGTCGACATTCTTAAATACTGCCATAAAACAAGGGTTAATTAAACAAATCACATAATACCCCTATATTATGACCGACCAACAAATAAGCTTAGGTAAGACACACTTGCGAAGGATTTACTCGTCTCTCCCCTCCTAGTTCTATTCCCGATCTCCGCCAGAGATCATATCCCTAAGCTCTGATACCAACTGTGACGCCCCCAAAATAGTTCCATTCCACCCAACCCATTCTGAGTCGCCAAATACATGGTACAGAAACAACTACAACTTTATTAATACAAATGTCGTGTAAAATACGACAACACATAAACTGTGAGTTTAAATACAAATATTGTCTTCTAGACAATATCCACACTCAAATAAGTCCTCATTACAATTATTGATACACTATTTTACAAAATAGTGAGGACTACTAAAACAACTGTCTTGAATCATTACTCCACACCCCGACTAGTTCCCGCTATATTCTCGTCTCCTGAGAAGAAAAATGGAACAAAAAGGAAAAGGGTGAGCTCAACTAGCCCAGTAAAGAATATTATGACTAAGATAATGTACAAAAAATTATCCATAGTCTTCAACATAGAAAAATCTGATAGAATACAATAGACAACAAGTTTTAGATCAACAACCGCAAAGGAAACAACAATTCATTAGAAAAGTTAAGTAGAGAATGAAATCTACTATCATCTATGAATTTAAAAGTCCATCATCGATATTTTATCCCTGCAACATCAATCAATATACATCATAAATCAAATAGTCATCTTTGCACTATAGGCCAAAGATATTCATCTGTTGGTCATGTTCATCTCAACACCTATTCATCTTTGCACTACGAGCCAAAGATATTCATCAGAAAATCATTCATCTTTGCACTACAGGCCAAAGATATTCAGTTATATCATCATTTAGGACTGAGGATGATGAAAGATATTTTAAAGAAAACAAATCCAGTGAAACAAAAGAACAAGTATTATGGATTCGTACTTAAAACAATCCGAGTTCAAAAATACTTCATAAATAATCATACTGAAGTAAAATTCAAGAATGATCAAAACATGGATACAATCAAAGCTAGTATCCATAATAGATATTTTGGACGAAAAGGAAAAATTTAATTTTTCTGTGAATAGTGTCGTATTCGTGAATAGTGTCGTATACGTGAATAGTGTCGTATACGTGAATAGTAACACCGACACCAAAAGATAGAAATTTCACAAAAAATATCATCATGCTTCGTGAATAATACTCGTGAATAGTAACTCGTGAATAGTAACTCATGAATAGTAACTCGTGAATAGTAACTCATGAATAATAATTCATGAATAATAACCCCGACATGAAAAAGTTCTAAATTTGATAAAAATTTCCACCAATATTTTTGCATAATGATATTGAAGAAATAATATCATTTACGAATAGAATAACATCCCTTACCTCAGAAAGAATAGAAATTCTGACTGAAATATTGGATATAGTGCTGAAAGAACTTACACCGTATAGCAATACTCAAAGTACTAAAATACTCACAAATACGCTCGATATTATAGAGAGAGAAAGATAGAGAAATCTGTAGTTTCTGGTGTGATTTTCAATTCTAACCTAAGCACCCTATTTATAGGAAAATGCTTAGAACACCAAAGCAGAAAATTTAATAAATTAATATTATTTAATTTTCCACATCCTCCTACGCATCCAAGAATCTGAATTCAGCCCCTAGCACATGTTAATGATGCCTCCACACATTCCAAAAACGTTTTTATTAATAAAAATAAATAAAACTTTCAAAAATCAATTATTCAGGAATTTCGAAACTTCGATAATTCATAATAAATAGCCCTTTTGTCAGAAAATTCGAATCTCGCAAATTTTTATAGGAAATTCAATTCTCTACAACTTTGCAGAAGAAAGTTTTTCCAAATTCCAAACAAAAATTGACCGAAATCCACATACGGACGATTTTACTTGCTATAATCAAATTTCAGTCAAGAAATGGGCCCACAGACATGTTTAACATGTTTTAAACAACTTTTGCAACAAAAATACTCCTCGTCCTCATATACTCATATATCCTACATTCATTGTAAAAATATTCCCATTATTATATTATAATAATATAATAAAATATTATTTTATCAGAAAAGATAAAATTTCAATTTTTAACAATTGTCACTTTAAAAATTTTCTCCATCTATATCCACATAAAATTAATATTTTTCTCATCATATAAATCAATAATTAATTATTCATAAATAATATTAAAGAATCACAGTACTGGCAACCAGGTCGTTCCCAAGAAAGAGGGGGCTTTCCAATAAAGATTTCTCCTTACTGGCGCGCAATTAGGTGACCAAATCTCTCCTTAGACAGAACTTTCTAGACATTGTCAATAATGTTATCTAATAATATTATTCAAATAATATGAATTATTTCTCCGATAATGAAAAATACTGTGTAGTGACAATTATTGAAATAACAGTAATATAAAAAAATCAACGCTGTAATTATTAAATCAATAAAATAAAATACTGAAAAGTAATTACTGTAACAATTATTGAGTAGTACCTTCTTACGTAAGAATAAATAATTGGTGCAATACCGTGTGCTATTGTGTAACAACGCATATTACTGTGTTTTAACCACCGGGTATTCCAACAGTATTAACGGTAACAACTACGCCGTTATTTATAAACAACTTATACTTGTCGTTTTCTTCATCCAATCACTTTCTGTTATGGATCCCACAAAAGACTGCGCCGTCGTACGAATATTCCCCAACAACAAGAATATTCCACGACCAAACGAATATTCCCCGACAATAATGAATATTTTATAACCACTTGCTTATTTAAAATATTTACCCATTTTACCCATAACTAACCACATTAATCAAATCAACCCCTTACTATTTCAAAATAATAATTAGAGAAATTAAATCTTTATTTATAAAAAGTTGGGGTCTTACATACATGGTGAAATTCTTCTATTATTCCATTCTTTATTATTTTGTTGGAATAACCTGTCTGTGCGGCCTATCGCATGCTTGATGAATTCTGTTGTTATTCCATTCTTTATTATTCTGTTGGAATATCCTGTCTGTGCGGATTACACATGGCCTGGTTCCGTTCTTTATTATTCTGTTGGAATATCATATATGTGCGGATTATGCATGACCTGGTTCCATCCTTTATTATTCTGTTGAAATATTCTGTCTGTGGAGATTACGCATGACCTGGTTCCATTCTTTATTATTCATTTGGGAATAACCTGTCTGTGCGGTCTATCACATGTCTGGTGAATTCTTCTATTATTCCATTCTTTATTATTCTGTTGGAATAACCTGTCTATGTGGATTACCGCATGCATGGTGAATGACCTTTCGTATTCATTCTTTATTAAATTGTGGAAATGATCTGTTTACGTGGATTACCGCATGACGGGTGAAAATTCATTTGCAGTTTCGTATATTATATTATACTCGTATGAGATATCATTTTTTTTGTACTTGTCATGGAATATCATTTTCTTTGGTATTTTTCTTTTACGAGTTATTATTCATATGTTACTATTCACCCGGTTACTATTCACTCTAGTATTATTCACTCGGGTATTCGGGGTACTTTTCGTGCCTGAGTACTATTTACGAGTTACTATTTACCTAATTACTATTCACTCTAGTATCATTCACTTGGGTATTTGAGGCACTTTTCGTGTTGGGGTATTATTCACGGGGTATTATTCACTCGAAAAATATATTTTTTTTCTATCCAAATTATTTTTGGTACTTGAATATTATTCTTGAATTTTACTCCACAAAGCCGTATCATGTTAACAATTTGGATATTTTTAAACTCTAGATAAATTTAAAGTCTTTAATATTTATCCTTGATTTCGTTTGATTAATGTTTATATCATTGTCATCATCCTCATGCTTATATTGTGATGAAAGTCATCTTTGGCTTACATGCATAGATGGACTGTTGATTATTGGTTTTACAGTTGTATATCTTTGGCTTACGTGCATAGATGGATTGTTGATTATTAGTTTTACAGTTGTATATTTTTGGCTTACGTGTAAAGATTGACTGTTGTTTATTGGTTTAATAGTTGTATATTTTTGGCTTACATGCAAAGATGGACAAGTGTATGACATGATCAAAACCACTGGTGATGATAACGAATATCCTTGGCCCATAGTGCATGGATAATTCGATGATGTGATTGGCAGGATCATGACCATTAGTTAACAGTTGAATGTCTTTGGCCGTAGTGCACTGACAAACAATTGATTGGTACGATCATGACCATTGGTTTTATAGTTGAATATCTTTGGCCCGTAGTGCAAAGGTAGACAACTGATTGGTATGATAATTATTATTACATTTGAATATCTTTAGCCTTTGGGGGTAAGGATATTGAGTAAACGTTCTATTAAGCCTTTGTGGCAATGAGAAACTGTTGATTTACATGATTATAAATATGAATTGTGAATTTAACTATAATCTTTGGTGGTTCAGGTGAAGAAAGGTGATGAAATTTCTCTTTGTCTTGGGTATAATAAAGAACTGTTAATGGATATTACAGGGATAAAGTTGATGAAAAACTTTTTAAATCATAGAAGATAGTAGATATCATGCTCTACTTGACTCTTCTAATGGATTGCTTATTTCCGCTGCAGTTGTTGATATAAAACTTGTTGTCTATTGTATTATATCAGTTGTTATACTGTTGAAGGCTAAGGATAATTTATTCTACATTATCTTAGTCATAATATTTCTTATTGGGTTAGTTGAGCTCACCCTTTCTTTCATTGTTCTCTTCGAAAAATGAGAATATAGCTGGGACGAGTCGGGAAACGGATTGACGGTCCAGATGGTTGTTTTAGTAGTCTTCACTATTTTTATAAAATAGTGTGATAATAAATGTAATGAGGACTTCATTGAGTGTGGATATTGTCTAGATGACAATATTCTTGCTTAAACTCTCAGTTATGTTTTGTCGTATTTTACACGACTGTTGTATAATTAAGTTTGTAGTTGAGTTCTGTACCATGTATCTGGCGACTAAAGATGAGTAATATATACCTGTTTTGGGGGCGTCACAAATGACTTTATAAGTCGTTGCTAAAAGTATATGTTTAGCAACGAAACTTGTCATTCGTTGCAGATTGTGTCAGGCTTTCACTTTTTGCAACGAAATTCATAAGTCGTTGCAAAATTTAAAAAAAAAATTCGTTAGAAATTCGTTGCAAAATTTATAACCACTTGATTTCTCTTCATCATGGGCAACGAAAGTGTTTTTGTTGCTATATTTCTTTGCCTAATACGGACCACATTCATTGGCAATAATTTTTATTTTTGTAGTAAAATAATAATAATAATTAAAATAATAATTGTAATAATTATTATTGTAATAATAATAATAAATTTTAAATAATTAAAATAGTAATAATAATAATTAAAATTTTAAAAAATAATAAAATTATAATTATTATTATGGTATTAATCCTGCAAAGCACGTGAGTATTAAGTCTGGAACAAAATACAAAAGATGATATATTGAGATATAAATTTCAACATAGATTTCTCAGCCATGAAATAAGTCATGCTGCTGCATACCTGCATTTACCAATGTTAGAAACTAAAAAGTATTGACAAGACAAAAGTGTTTACTAATGCGATGATTAAAATTTTAAATAATAAAATAATAATAATAATTTTAATTATTATTATTATTAATTAATTATTATTGTTATTATTATTTTAATTATTATAATAATTATTATTATTATTATTTTAATTATTATGATTATTACAATTATTATTATTACAATTATTAGTATTATTATAATAATAATTGTAATAATAATAATAATAATAATAATAATTTCAATTATTATTATTATTATTGTAATAATAATAATAATTATTATTATTATTATTATAATTAAAATAATAATAATAATCAAAATTAAAATAAGAGTGATCCGACAAATTGTCTATATTAAATATCAATGTATATGAATTGAAAAAAATTAAAAGGACTCACACATCATTATTCTATCTTATCCATTAGAGTTTAGTTGTAATATGACTTTATTATGAAATTTAACAATACATATATTGTTTAAAAAAAAACTAATTGTAATTGTAGTGACTATTTTTAATCATTGAACTCTGGCAAATTTTTCTATTATAAATATTTGTTATTCGCTAATGTACTCGTCTTTGTAATTTATTAGATCGATTCTTATACTTACCCATGGGTTTTTTTTTAAATTTAAATTTAATTTAATCGAGTCCTATAACAATAAAAAAAGAAAAATCTATCAAAATATTAAATTTTATTCGAAAAATATTGATACCCACGTGACTAGTACAAAAAAATCAAAATAAATTTTGATTTAGTGGTTAAAAAAGCTTTGAATGTAATTTTATATTTAAGGTATTTAATTTGTAACTGCTTTATATTATTTTACGGTATTTTAATTATTATTATTATTATTATTATTATTATTTTAAGTATTTAAAATTTATTATTATTAATACAATAATAATTATTACAATTATTATTATTATTATAATTATTATTATTACAATTCCTATTACAGTGGCCGAAAAGTGTATTATATCATCTTCACATGCATAGAAACGATGCTAAGTGGTTTAAATATTAGTGTTACATAAATTCTAGCAAGATAGGTAGTTGGTCTAGTGGCTTTTGTTGGAATATAATGTTTCTAGTTTGGAAAGGTTTGGAGTTTGATACTTGTGAGCAACATTTTTTTTAAGAATTTTTTTTTTAAGTTCTTAAATTTAACAATTTACATTGAATATGTGATTATTTTATTTTTAAAAAATATTTGATTAAAACATTAATAATATGCTTATAGTTAGTTTCATTTATTATTTAACCTCAATATATATTACTTTTTTATATTTTGTTATACGTAACATTTATAGAGTGTTTCAGTTATAATATATTGTGTACGTAACTCTTCAAAAAGTCTACGGAATAAATTTTTTAATTAATTTAACGATATTTTAAACATGAACAAATGAAATGTTACATATGATTAAAACTAAATTGTATGTAGTTAATAAGGTTATATATATATATATATATATATATATATATATATTATTCGAATACAAATTTTATACAACATGTTGCAATGACTATTAAAATGTTGTCTTAAATTAAGATAATATTAATAATAATAACAATAACAGTAATAATAATAATAATAATAATAATAATAATAATAATAATAATAACAATAACAATAATAATAATAATAATAACAGTCATAATAATAATAATAATAGTACTAATAATAATAATAATAATAATAATAATAACAATAACAGTAATAATAATAATAATATTACTAATAATAATAATAACAATAACAGTAATAATAATAGTAGTAGTACTAATAATAGTAATAATAATAATAATTATAATAATAATAACAGTCATAATATATATATATATATATATATATATATATATATATATATATATGAAAATATTCATAGTTACTTTATATATATTTAGTTTAATGTGGAGATTTAAGATGGGTATATATATAGATGCTAATAGAATTTATCTAATACACAAAAAATATAACATAAGAAGCAAAAATATCATAACTTGATTTTTAACCTAAGACCTATGGGTTATTAAGCCATTAAGCTACCATTGAACCATTCTAATTTATTAGTTAACTAAATTACCGCCATAACTTGTAGCGATAGACAGTGTAGCACATGAGCAAATGAGAGACAAATGAGTAATTTCTCATGTCGCTACAGCCTGTAGCGACAAGAGAAAATCCATTTCAATCTGTGTCATCCAATGTTGCGGTTAACGATATAGATTATAGTTGTTGAAATAGTACCCATGACAACCGTTTACCAAGCATGTTAGTTTCGGGCCTTCGACCCAAATAAACCCAACATCATCAAATCTGATTATTATATCTATGCTTCCCAATGTTTCCTATTTCTAGATAGAAGCATGATATACTTACAAGTACTCCCTCACTCTCGAGAATGAAAGTGATGATTGATTTTATGCGAATTTAAAAAAAAGTCAAATGATAAAATTATTCATATTTAAATTCTCATATAATTGCATATTTTTCTATACATGACTAGTGATATTATATAAATATTTATAAATAATAAAAATATGATATTTAATACTAAGGATATTACACACAAATTATTGTAAAAAAATAGATTATTTAATATAAGTAAATATTTTACTTGAGATTACATAAAACACTACAAGAAATTAAGGATGTAGTGAAGAAAATTTTGTGAAAGAATTCATTTCTTCACATAAAGAGTTTTCTAGCGAAAGAACAGTGAAGAAAAAAAAATATAGTGACAATATAGTTATTAGCGAAAGGAACATTCTTCACAATTTATATTTTTTCTTTCGCAAAATTGAGGCGGTAGAAGCATATTTGGCGCCAATTTATGATAAAAATTTGCGAGGAAAAAAATCTATTAATGAATTATTACTCACTATATATTATTGTTCCGATTTTTTTTGCGAGAGATAAAATTGGTCACTGTTTTATTCAAAATAATTTTTTTAGAATTAATTGTGGTAAATATAAATTGTAATATAAATACATTAAATTTTGTTAGATCTTAGTAGGCACAAGTTATCTAGAAGGGGGGGTTGAATAGATAATTTATAATCTTTTCTTTGTAGCTTGATCTAAGATAATTATTAAGACTTTGCGGAATTAGTGTTTGTTTTAATCTCTTTTTATCAAGCAATGTAGTTATGAGCAGTTAAGGCAGTTATGGCAGATATAGCAGTTATAGTATGAATGTAAATGACACAGTTGTTTTTAAGTGGTTCGGAGCACTCAAAGCTCCTAGTTCACTCTTCTACTCAACGAGTAGGATATCCACTAAGGATGTCTTTTACAATCTTCTGAATCACACAGATTCCTTCTAGACCAACAGTCTAGGAACTTTTCCAGTTCACTGTTGAACTCTTCAAGTCCAACAGACTTGGCTTTCTTACAGTTCACTTGAGAACTCTTCAAGTCCAGCAGACTTGATATACTTCTTCAGTTGTTTGATGATTGCTGTTGTTGCGTTCTGAAGGTTGCTACTCAGTTTGTTGTGTAAGCTCTGGTTTGTAGTAGCTAAGTAGCTGAGCAAGCTTTTTAATATCTCAGATCGTAGAGTTGAGCCTTAGAGAGTTCTTCACGTTGAATGTTTATGCTTGCTTGTCTTCTTTCATCTGTCTGATCTGTATATATATGTGATGTTGAAAACTATCCGTTGGATCCATCCGTTGTGGCATTAAATGCACCTGAATTCTCTGTACTGTGATGGAGACATATCTGTACATCTTCTGAATTCTGCATTCTGGACCACTGACACTGCAGGCTGCTTTTTCACCTACCACCTGAAAAGGTGTTTTGTCCCTTTTCATTCATAGTACTATCCTTAGCTTCTTCAATACGCTTCTTTGTTGCATCCTAAGGATATTTCATTTATTCTGGGACTGATGGGCACTGTAGCAATTAGGATCCATTCCTCGTATTTGTTGAATTGACAATTCATGAAGCCTTAGCGTTTTCTGACATGACAGATGTTGCTCTACGATTTGGATTGTTGTGCTTTATGATTCAAATCGTGTTGTTGACTCTACGATCCCGAGAGCACACTACGATCTTTACTTGCTCGTGTTGTTGACTCTGCGATCCCGAGAGCACACTACGATCGTTGACTCTGCTACGATCGTAGAGTTAGCTAGGTGAACGTTGAGTCCACTCTACGATCGCTGACTTGAGCTTGTGTTCATCTGATCTTGTCCGACTACGATCTCTGCATTTGTTCAGTGGACTCTACGATCGCAGAGTGTGATCTACGATCCTTGTCTTTGACTTCAGCATCGCTAGACTCTACGATTCTGAGCGTAGAATGCATTTCATACTTAGCTTCGGCAGATTGTCGTTCGGCTTATAGGCAGGCTGTCTCTACGATTTCAGAACATGACTTCCTCAGTACATTACGATCCTGAGGAGGCTCTTCTTGATACACTACGATCCTTCTTCGTTTCCCCTGAAAGTCTACGAACTCTGAGATCTCACCATCTTGCATACTCCTATTCTGCCTTGATAGCTCTCGAGTTGACTCTGACTCTCCTGGCAGACTACGACTTCTGGTGCAGTGCTTCGAAGATCAGATGAGCCTATCTATTACATCATAAGATCAACCTAACAATCTTGATCTCTCCATTACTAAGTCCTTGTACATAAATTTAATTTAAGGACCTTACAATAATCACAAGTATATTAAAACATCAAATCATGTTATGCATTTTCCCAACAATCTCCCCCTATTTGATGTTGACATAACTAAGGAGATTTGTTGTTATGATTATTGATTATATGCAGTGCAGAAGAATAAACATGACTTAGTATTTCAGTGAGCAGCTGAAATTTCTAGAGAATAAGCATGAATTTATTGATGTATGAAGATAGATGTTACATTTGAAATAGATACATCAATAAGAAGTGAAAATTTAACTTATCTCTATTTTCTTGGCTTCTTACTCCTTGGAGGATTTGCCTTTTCTTCTGCTCTCCTTTTTCTGCTGGCTTCATCTCTTTTAGCCAAGTCTTCGAGCTCACTTGGACTTAATCTTGGATTGTGGTCGTGCCTGTTCATAAATGACGGATCTCCAATTGGCATTCTTAGACCTGTTGCGGTTACTCCTTGTGAGCTAGAAGTTGGCCCTTGACTTCTCAAAGGTTGAGCCACTAAGACTTCCTGCTGATCTGAGCGTTGAGTCTGCTGAGAGATATGCCTTGCAGGCGGATTTCTAGTTGTCTGGAAGCCGCGCCCCTTGTGCCCTTGGTCTGCACGATCTACTTCCCGATCTCCCTTGCTTCTTTTCTCAACCTTTATGTCAGCATCAAGAGTTCGAATGTCATCTGACAGACGAGCAATTCCTTGAACAAGTTCGTTCAGCTGACTTTTGGTCTGAGCAATGTCTTCTCTATTTTCTTCAATGAGAACTTCAGACCTTGCTTCTCTTTGTTGAAGAATGGATAGAATGTTGTCTGTTTGTTGGCCGCTGCTGACATAGAATTGTTGAAACTCTTTGACAGCAGTCTGGAGATTCTGAAAGCTTTGTAACATCTGTTTGTTCTGAGATTCTTGAGTTTGCTGTAAGATTAAGACTGCATCCCTATGTCTTTTGGCTGCTTGGAAGTGAATGTCATCCCTGTCCTTTATGCTTTGAAGCATTTCTCTGATGATCTCTTTTAGTGTTTTGGACAATTCAGAGCTCAGAGATTGTGGAAGGGTGTTTGCAGCATTGATCATGGATGTCAGTCTTAGCTGAATCAGTTCAGAGTGATCATCAAGACTTTCTTCTAGTTCCTTGATCACTTTCTTAGACATAGCTGATAGATCTGCCTTGGTAGACAAGTCTGAGAGAATCTCATCCATCTGGGGAATTCTTGAGGAAGAGGGTGTAGTATTGTTGAATTGTTCTTTTAGGGACCAAAGAGCAAGTTCAAGATTAAAGCAGTCATTTCTGGACGAGGAAGGGATGTCGGATGAAGGGGCTTGTGTTTGGATGATTGGGATAGGTGACTCTACGATTCCGATATTTGATTCTTCTGGAGGACTAAAGTCTGGAATCGTAGAACAAGAGATGTGTTGTAGCTGAGCAAAGTTGGCTTGTTCTGGTTCTTTAGTCACAGAATTTTGGAATTCTGTAACTGGAAACTGATTTACTGGGTTGAGAACTACTTCCATCCATTTAGGGAATTCATAGAAATAACTAAATGAAGATGATGGTTGATGATTAACTCTAAAGCTTGTGGGGATAGTCAATACCTCAGATTTGGCATTTGATAAAGAATGATTTGTAATCAACTTCTTAGCAAAGATGACTTCCCTTGGAAATCCATGTGCCAGAACTGTGATTGCTGGATATTCCTTGAAGCTCCAGAACATGTGGTCCCATGATTTCATAATCTGAGCTTGATGGTATGCCATCATGGGTAGGTAAGAGAACATTTGGTTGTACAGGTAGCTTCTGTATCCATCTCTACCTACACCAGTTATTTCAAGCTCATCGTCATCATCCTCTTTCTCTTCTTTGTTGTCTTCTGATGAGTCCATTAACTCAATGACCTTTGGCAAAGGTTCATTTTTATCTTGAGCAAGGACTTCTTCTTCAGTCATTAGGATATTGTGAGGCTCCCCCTCAATATGATCTCCTTCTTTTAGAAACTCCCCCTCAGCTGGAACTTCTTCTTGAGCAGTAGCCTTCTCCCCCTCAGCAGGTACATTCTTCTCTTCGGTTGCTTGGGGCAGTTCTACTTTTACAGCCATGCTCTTGGCTTCCTTCTCCAGAACCTTTTCATTTTCAAGAATATACTTCTTGACCAGCCTTCTCTTTGCTTTGCCAGTGTTTTCTTTGGTTGTCCTACCACATTGACTGGCCATTGTCCTTGAAGCAGTTTCCTCCATTTCTGCCACACTTGGCCTGGTTTCAGAGAACAGCAGAGTCTCTACGATTGAAGACACTGTTGGTCTTTTGGACTCATGACCAGCCTTATTCTTCTTTAAGAGTTGTGAAATGGTGGTTTGATCCTCTTCAGACTCTTCTTGCTGTTGTATGTTCCTCAGCCTCCTTAGAGTTTCTATGTCAGAGGACTCAATAGGCATGTTAGTTGCAGATCCCTGAGGCTCTTCGACTTGTGTTCCCCTTAGCTTTCTCTTGCCCTTGCTTTTTCTGACAAGGCCAGAGGGTTCTCCTTTATCTGCTTCTTCTTCTTCTCCAGCCTCATTAACAATAGCAATTCCTGCTTCCCCTTGCTCCCCAGTTCTCCCACTTGACTCTGTCATCATTCTTGTATACTCAGCCGGGTTTCTTTCCCAATTTTTAAACAACTGCTGTGTCATTCTTCGGTTTGGGTTGATGGCTTCTCCTTCATCATCCCCAATTTTATCACCCACAGCAGATTGCAGAATGATGCTAATAAATCTTCCATACAGCATCTTCTGAGGACCTTTTGACTTCTTTGAGCCTACAATCCACTTGCCAATCCACTCCAGTAGTATGGCTCCATAATTTAGTTAAATTCCAAGAGTTATTGCAGTCATGAGTTTGAGTTGAGCTTCATTAACAGAGTCATGACCTGAACTCTTACAGCAGATACATTTCCCAACAATGTCAGCTAGAAATTCATACCTTTGAGGGAATTCCTTCTTTTTATAGCCTTTTACAGAGGAGTTCTTTTTGTGATGCATTTTCTTCAATCCCTCTTCAAATCTTATGCTGTCGAGAGGTGAGTGCACTGTATCCTTGAAGCCAAGGGCCAGATTGAAGTCTTCTTCCCTTAGTATCATTTTAACTCCTCTTACCCATGTAGTGATGGTGTTGAGTTCGTACACTCCATTTTTGTAGAACTCTTTCACTAACTCGGGATAGATGAGGGTGTCGGTACTCAGCGCTTCTTCGAGACCTGCCTTCTTTAGTAGTGCTAATGTTTTGTGAAACTTTGGAGGAGCATCCTTGAACTCATCGAAGCAGAGTCTGTAGCCTGAGATTACATTTGAAACAGCCATGATTCTGTGGTAGAGAAGTGGAATGCGATTGAGCTTTTTTTCTTGAGTTAGGGTTTTGCTTTGAGAGAGAGAGATTATCTTTTGAACTTCAGATTTAAAAAAAATACGGTTCCAATTAGTTCTTGTAGCTTCCCTCTCTCTTTTCGACTTAGTGGGACAGGTGTCGCTTTTTGCTTGGCTCTACGTCTTGGATTTGATTGAATGTACTGATTTGCCCTTTGAGTCTTTAGTGCTGAAATGTCCTTAGAATGACTACGATCGTTGAGGTAGTCTTCTGGTCGTTGAGTCTGTCTACCATCCGTAATCTGTCCTTTTTGCTGTACGGTCTACGATCGTCGAGTCTGTTTTACGATCGTCGAGTCTGCTTGACAGTTGTTGAGTCTGATCATCATTCGTAGAGTCTGTCTTTTCTACTCTAAGGTCGTGGACTTCCCTTGATTATGTCTATGATGTTGAGTTCAGCCTTTGTACCTGTTATGGTTAGTACAGTCTAGAGCATATATTTCATGGTTGAAGATTAAGCATCCCTAGTTCACTTAATAACTTATTGAATCTGGATTCATCTAGTGGTTTAGTAAAAACATCTGCAAGTTGATTTTCAGTAGGAATATATTGTAGTGATATAGTTCCATTTTGCACATGATCCCTAATAAAGTGATACCTTATTTCAATATGCTTGGTCCTAGAATGCATAACAGGATTATGAGTTATTGCTATGGCACTTGTGTTATCACAGTGTATGGGTATCGATTTGAAATCAAACCCATAGTCAGCTAGCTGGTTTCTCATCCATAGAATTTGAGCACAGCAGCTGCCAGCAGCAATATATTCAGCTTCTGCAGTTGAAGTGGACACTGAGTTTTACTTTTTGCTGAACCAGGACACAAGCCTATTTCCTAGCAACTGACAGGTGCCACTGGTACTCTTTCTATCTATCTTACATCCTGCAAAATCAGCATCTGTGTATCCTGTTAATTCAAATGAGGATTCCTTGGGATACCAAAGCCCCAAGTAAGGTGTGCCTTTGAGATACCTGAAGATTCTTTTTACAGCAGATAAATGAGACTCTTTAGGGTTAGCCTGAAATCTAGCACATATGCATGTTGCGAACATTATGTCTGGTCTACTAGCAGTTAGGTACAAAAGAGAACCTATCATACCTCTGTATTGAGTTATATCAATACCTTTACCATTCTCATCTTTGTCAAGCTTAGTTGCAGGAGCAATTGGAGTTTTCATGGGGGAAGCTGATTCCATGCCATATTTCTTTAACAAATCTTTGATGTATTTGACTTGATTTATGAATATCCCTTCATTAGTTTGCTTCACTTGTAATCCAAGGAAGAAATTCAGTTCACCCATCATGCTCATTTCAAACTTGCTCAGCATTAGCTTAGAGAATCTCTTGCATAATTTTTCGTCAGTAGAACCAAAAATGATGTCATCAACATATATTTGAACTAGTAAGACTTTGTCTTTGTGCTTTCTAAGGAATAATGTGGTATCTACCCTGCCTCTAGTGAACCCATTTTCTATTAAGAAGTTAGTTAGAGTTTCATACCATGCTCTAGGTGCTTGTTTAAGACCATATAAGGCTTTATCTAATCTATAGACATAATTGGAAAGGGATGGATTGATAAAACCTGGAGGTTGTTCGACATAGACTTCTTCTTGAAGCTCTCCGTTTAGAAATGCACTCTTGACATCCATCTGGAAGACTTTGAACTTCATGTGGGCAGCAAAGGCGAGAAAGATTCTGATGGCTTCTAGTCTTGCAACGGGTGCAAAAGTCTCATCATAGTCGATACCTTCTTCTTGAGAATAGCCCTTTGCTACTAATCTTGCCTTGTTCCTAGTAATGACTCCATCTTCATCCATTTTGTTTCTGAAGACCCATTTAGTTCCTATCACTGGATGATCATTTGGTCTTGGCACTAATCTCCACACCTTGCTTCGTTCAAACTGGTTGAGTTCTTCTTGCATAGCTTCTATCCAATTAGAGTCTTCCATTGCATCCTCTATTTTCTTTGGCTCAATTTGTGACAGGAAGCTTAGATAGAAACATTCATTCTGAGTAGCAGATCTTGTTTTGATTCTAGCATTCGGATCTCCAATGATTAGATCCTGAGTGTGATCTCTTGCCCATCTGCTGCCAGTTGGAACATCTGTCCTGATACCTTCCTGTCTTAACTCTTCAAGGTCTATTTCTTCTTCTTGTAGTGGAGATTCATTATCTTGGATGGTCCTCTCTATGATTTCATTATCATGCTCTACGACTTCTCTGTCTGGTACTTCACTCGTAGTGTTGGCCTCGACAACTTCAGTCGTAGTTTTCGCATCATTGGTCGTAGTGTCTTGAGGTACTGCTTTGTCTAAGTCAGTTTCATCGAAAATGATGTGTATTGAGACTTCGACATTCAGATTCTTTTTGTTGAACACTCTGTATGCCTTGCTGTCCGTGGCATATCCAAGGAAAATTCCTTCATCTGATTTTGGTTGAAATTTTGTCAGATATTGTTTTCCATTGTTGAGAATATAGCATGCACATCCAAAGACATGGAAGTAGCTGACATTTGGCTTTCTTCCTTTCCATAGTTCGTAGGGCGTCTTCTTGATCGTAGAGTGGATTAGTGATCTGTTCTGAGCGAAGCATGCAGTGTTGACTGCTTCTGCCCAAAAATATTCAGGCAGACGGGCTGCTGCTAGCAAAGTTCTCCCAGCCTCTATCAGAGTTCTGTTCTTTCTTTCAGCGACTCCATTTTGTTGAGGAGTTCGTGGAGCTGAGAAGTTATGATTGATGCCATTGTCTGTGCAGAACTGATCCATTTCTGAAAAATCGAATTCTCTACCATGATCACTTCTTATAGCCTTGATTTTCTCTCCTTTCTCGTTCATCACCATTCTGAACATCTTGATTAATATGGAGCTTGTCTCATCCTTTGAAGTCAGGAAGAATACCCATGTGAATCGAGTGTAGTCGTCGACTATGACTAGAGAGTATCTTTTTCCTCCGAGACTGGTTGTGGGTATAGGTCCAAAAAGATCCATGTGAAGCAACTGCAGGGGCTTGTCAATGGAGTTATCAGTCTTGCTTTTGAATGAGCTTCTGGTTTGTTTTCCAAATTGACAAGCATTACATATCCTTTCCTTCACAAAGTTGAACTTAGGAAGACCAGCCACGAGACCTTTTGCTGCCAGTTTGGACATGCTTTTAAAGTTGAGATGGGATAATCTTCGATGCCATAGCCAGCTCACCTCTTCAGAGGCTTTAGCTAGAAAACATATTATTTCGTCTGAGCTTAGTTGTCCAAGAATTACTGTGTAGACATTTCCTTCTCTTGTTCCGGTTAGCTTTACTGCAGATGTCTTCAGATCTCTGACTTGACATTGATTATTGATGAATGTTACTTGATGTCCCTTGTCGCAGAGTTGACTAATGCTTAGAAGATTGTGCTGCAGACCTTCCACATAGGCCACTTTACTGAATGATATCACACCATTTCCGGCTGAGCCATAGCCTCTTGTCTTGCCAGTACCATTATCTCCAAAGATGACTGAGGGACCCTCCTTTTCTACATAGTTGGATAGTAGAGCTTTGTTCCCTGTCATATGTCTTGAGCAACCACTGTCCAGATACCATGTTGAGGATGTGGAGCTCTTTTCCTGTCACAACATTTGAACCTTCATTTTGGTACCCATATTTGCATGGGTCCTACTTTGTTAGTGCCTTTGGGGACCCAAATTTGTCTAATCTTGGGTCTCACATGCATGGAATTATAATAACACTTTGTGGCCTTATGACCGTATTTATTGTAAATGAAGCATCTATTATAATGCATGCCTGTGTGTGTGTGGTGATTCATTTTCCACTTGGACTTGTATGGTTCCTTAGTAAACCTTCTGTTAAACTGACTCTCTTTCTTCCACGTGTCCTTAGATTTCATAGATAGTGATGAGTGTGCCTTACCTCTGCTGTACCTTCCCAGTTGATTCGTAGAGTCGATTTTGTTTGACTCTACAATTCTTCGAGGTTGGTAAGTAGAGGTTGGGTTACTCTTTTCCTTGATGAAACCCAGACCAGCGTGAGATCCTTTACTTCTCTGAGTATAACTAGAGACAGTGGAACAAGGTTGAACTAGTTCTTCCAACTGTGAGGATTTTACACAAGCAATATCTCTACCAAAACTTGAGACATTACTGGTGCTAGCTTCTATTGTCTTTTCCATACTTAGCTCTGAGGTGGATCCCCCAAAGCCTAAGCCCGTTCTGTCGAATGCGCTTTTCTGACTAGAGAGCAGGCAATCCATGGACGATGTGGATCTGTTCTATGCAGAGATAGTCTTCTCTAGATCCTCAATTTTAGAGGTTAGCATAGACTCTCTTTGAGCATGATGTGTGTGTGTCTGTTTCAAAGTTTCATTCTCAACTTCAAGCTTGGAGAGAAGATTAGTACTTAAAAGGGTTGTTTCAAGCTCTTCTTGAACTTTCTTCTTCTCCTCTTGAAGAAGAGAATGATCTTTAGACAAGACTCTGAACCACTTCATGTATTGATGTAGATCAGTGGTTATGCCATGCAAAGCAGTTCTTAAGTCACTTATATCTACATCAGGAGAATTAAAATCAAATATCTCATCGATACTTACATCATGTATACTTAGGCTTTGTTTGTCCTTTGCATGTTTGGCCATTAAGCACAGATTGGCCATATGTGGTTCTTCCTCATCTCCGGATTCTGCATTTGAGTCGTTATCTGAATCACTCCATGATCCTCCGGCAACCAAGCCTTTGTCTCTCTTCTGAGTCCCCTTGGTTCCCTTGTATTCTTTCTTTGCCTTGGATTTCTTCTTTACCTCTTCTTTGATAGGTTTGTTGCAGTTGGCAATAAAATGACCAGGTTTCTTGCAGTTGTAGCATAGATCATTTATTTGTTCCTGGCTGACGTAGTTGCTGACTTTCCTAGGCTTGCCGATTCTTCCTTGTCGCATGAATCTTCTTAGTCTCTTTACCAGCATAGCAAGATCATCATCATCGTCTTCATCATCATCATAGTCAGTCTCAGTGATGGCTTTTGATGCACCTTCATTTGCTTTGAGAGCAACACCTTTGTCTTTTCTTCTTCCTTCCGAAAGGGTTTCAGCACGTTGAGTTAGCTCTAGCTCGTATGTCAGGAGATTGCCATACAGTTGTTGAACTGTCATCTCATTAAGATTCTTTGACTCTCGTATCGCAGTGGTCTTTGCATCCCACTTGCTTGGTAGAGCTCTCATGAACTTTATGGTCAGATCTTTGTTGGGATAGATCTTTCCATATGCTCGTAGAGAGTTGAGCAGAATGTTGAATCTTTCATAAGTGGCAGTTACATTTTCGCCTTGCACATGAGCAAACATTTCGTACTGCTGAGTTAGAAGAGACTGTTTGTTTTCTCTAACTTCTTCAGTTCCTTCGTGCATGATCAGCAGTGCTTCCCAAACCTCCTTAGCTGTTTTGTTGTTTACAACGTTTTCAAACAGATCGTCCTCTAAAGATTGGAACAGGATGTTCTTCGCCTTTTTATCAAGTTGGACAGCTCTCTTCTCTGTGTCTGTCCATTCTTCTTTTACTTTTATTTGTACTCTGTTTGGATCGTCAATGGTTGGTGCAAGCTTTGTTGGTATATAGGGCCCATTAAGAACAGTCTCAAATAGATCTTCATCTATTGAGTCCATGTAAGCTTGCATCCTGACTTTCCAGTTCGCAAATTTATCCTTGTTGCACATTGGTGGCTTGCTGCCTCCCCCGGTCCTGGATTCGCTTGGTACGAGTGCCATTGGATCTACTAAAGCGTGTAAGCTGTAAAAATAGAACCTGCTCTGATACCAATTGTTAGATCTTAGTAGGCACAAGTTATCTAGAAGGGGGGGTTGAATAGATAATTTATAATCTTTTCTTTGTAGCTTGATCTAAGATAATTATTAAGACTTTGCGGAATTAGTGTTTGTTTTAATCTCTTTTTATCAAGCAATGTAGTTATGAGCAGTTAAGGCAGTTATGGCAGATATAGCAGTTATAGTATGAATGTAAATGACACAGTTATTTTTAAGTGGTTCGGAGCACTCAAAGCTCCTAGTCCACTCTTCTACTCAACGAGTAGGATATCCACTAAGGATGTCTTTTACAATCTTCTGAATCACACAGATTCCTTCTAGACCAACAGTCTAGGAACTTTTCCAGTTCACTGTTGAACTCTTCAAGTCCAACAGACTTGGCTTTCTTACAGTTCACTTGCGAACTCTTCAAGTCCAGCAGACTTGATATACTTCTTCAGTTGTTTGATGATTGCTGTTGTTGCGTTCTGAAGGTTGCTACTCAGTTTGCTGTGTAAGCTCTGGTTTGTAGTAGCTGAGTAGCTGAGCAAGCTTTTTAATATCTCAGATCGTAGAGTTGAGCCTTAGAGAGTTCTTCACGTTGAATGTTTATGCGTGCTTGTCTTCTTTCATCTGTCTGATCTGTATATATATGTGATGTTGAAAACTATCCGTTGGATCCATCCGTTGTGGCATTAAATGCACCTGAATTCTCTGTACTGTGATGGAGACATATCTGTACATCTTCTGAATTCTGCATTCTGGACCACTGACACTGCAGGCTGCTTTTTCACCTACCACCTGAAAAGGTGTTTTGTCCCTTTTCATTCATAGTACTATCCTTAGCTTCTTCAATACGCTTCTTTGTTGCATCCTAAGGATATTTCATTTATTCTGGGACTGATGGGCACTGTAGCAATTAGGATCCATTCCTCGTATTTGTTGAATTGACAATTCATGAAGCCTTAGCGTTTTCTGACATGACAGATGTTGCTCTACGATTTGGATTGTTGTGCTTTATGATTCAAATCGTGTTGTTGACTCTACGATCCCGAGAGCACACTACGATCTTTACTTGCTCGTGTTGTTGACTCTGCGATCCCGAGAGCACACTACGATCGTTGACTCTGCTACGATCGTAGAGTTAGCTGGGTGAACGTTGAGTCCACTCTACGATCGCTGACTTGAGCTTGTGTTCATCTGATCTTGTCCGACTACGATCTCTGCATTTGTTCAGTGGACTCTACGATCGCAGAGTGTGATCTACGATCCTTGTCTTTGACTTCAGGATCGCTAGACTCTACGATTCTGAGCGTAGAGTGCATTTCATACTTAGCTTCGGCAGATTGTCGTTCGGCTTATAGGCAGGCTGTCTCTACGATTTCAGAATATGACTTCCTCAGTACATTACGATCCTGAGGAGGCTCTTCTTGATACACTACGATCCTTCTTCGTTTCCCCTGGAAGTCTACGAACTCTGAGATCTCACCATCTTGCATACTCCTATTCTGCCTTGATAGCTCTCGAGTTGACTCTGACTCTCCTGGCAGACTACGACTTCTGGTGCAGTGCTTCGAAGATCAGATGAGCCTATCTATTACATCATAAGATCAACCTAACAATCTTGATCTCTCCATTACTAAGTCCTTGTACATAAGTTTAATTTAAGGACCTTACAATAATCACAAGTATATTAAAATATCAAATCATGCTATGCATTTTCCCAACAAATTTTTTATAGTAATAAATTTATTTTTAATAACACTTTTTAAGTAACTTACAATATCGTCTATTTCTTTTAATAAATTATAAAGTAAATAACTTTACACTATGTTAAAATTTTTAAATATCATACATTGATCATGACAAAAAAAGGGAAAAAAATAATAAGATAGTGACATTTTTTTGTGAAATAGAGTACAAATTCTAAAAAAAAATAATACTCATATTACAAAAAGAGTTAAGTTTGAGTTTTTTCTTTAATAATAATTTTTAAGTAATTTATAATATTAATTGTATTACTTAAAATATTAAGTTACAATAATTTAAATTTTAAAATATTATAAATTAATAATAAACAAAATTATAATAATTATGACTCTTTTTGTGGAATAAATTATAAATGTTATTAAAATATTATGAAAATTAAAATGATTTTGGGTTCAAAATTATAGGCTGTTCTTGGGGCTTTCCATACAAACCGGGCCTGTCCATACATCCCGGGTCATATTAACATATCTATCTAATAAAATACAAATGATTTTGAATTTCCCGCTCACTCAATAAATCATTTGGGCCGTCCAAAGTTTGGAATAAATTCCACCGTTCATACATCTATCTAATAAAATACATCTATCTATCTAATAACCTAATAATAATTTACTCCCTTCCGTCCCAAATTAATTGCTCAATTTTGACTTTTTAAAGTCAAATTGACCATTTTTAAAATTAATCTTTTTATTATTTTTGCTAAAATATAGGTGAAGAGATTATAACCAAAAGAAAGTATATAGAATTTATTACTAATCCTAATTTTTATAATTTTAGAAATATATTTATATATGCTTAATTATTAATTCTAAAAATAGTCAATTTGACTTAAAAAAGTCAAAACTGAGCAGTTAATTTGGGACGGAGGGAGTAATAAAATACAAATGATTTTAAATTTCCGGCTCACTCAATAAATTATTTTGATCGTTCAAAATTTGAGATAAATCATATTGTATACAGTGTCGGAGGCACGGTTCACTGTAGTCTGTATATAAGAAAGAGGAGAGAGAAAGATGGTTCTTCTGGTTCTCATTTCTAACATTTTCTCTACGATAACAATCCGACCCACCATGGCCACGAACAATGGATTGAGATCCTGCACTTCAAAGCTGCTGACAACTACGGAAATAATTCTACCCAAATCAGGTCCATACCCTAATATGATTTTTTTTAATTTACAAATCAATCACTCTAGGGTTTCGCTATTTTGCTACTGAGAAGATTTGGGTATTAGTTATTGATTTTTTGTATCTTAGCTAATGAAATGGGTGGTTTGTTATTTGATTGCAAAATTATGGAATATAATGTTCTTATATCTTAAGATTTGTTTTTTTATTGGTGTTAATCATGTGTTTCTTTGTGGTGTGTGCTATCTGTGTTTGTGTGTGACTGCGTATATTTATAGTATTTTGATTTGAGAAAATTATTGTGATAGATTAGAATTTATTTTTTAATGGATCAGTTTAAAGTAAGTTGTAGTAGTATATTTGTGATGTGGTTTTTGTGCCCATGTGTGCCCATGTATTTGTGAGAACTAAAATTTAAGCTTTGGTTAAATGGTTTGATTTCTCTGTTCTGGATTATTTGGAAATTTCATGGAGGTTCTGTTATCTTTCATGGAATTAAGCTTGGCCTTTGTAATTTTGATTGTTCCTCGTCAGTTTACAGATTCGTTTAATATTTATTTATTCTTTTTGTACTATCAAATGCTGCATTTTTGATTGCTTGCTGATTTATAGAATATGGTAATCAAATGGTCTCTGTAATTTACAAAATAACTCATAAAATAATGCCATATATGTTTTTTGTTTTGTGAGCTAATCTTGACAACTAGAGTTCTTCATTCGGTCATATAGACAATAAAAAATCATACAAGTATATTATTTTGTGGGAAACCAATATTACTTTGTGTTTCTTGATAGTTTTATTGCCATTACTGGGTAAATTCTGTTTTCTACTTTATTTTGCTCATTTACTGAAATAGACTTTCAGTATTTTGGCAAAATAAAAAATTTAAAAACTTTTGACTATTTGTTCTAACTTCTATGATTAAAAAAACCTGACTTCCTGGGTAAGATTGTTTATTTTTTGGTTCTGTTGGAGAAAAACTTGTGACCTTTTAAACCGCTTTTTCTCTAGATTCAGGTAACTCATGTAGATTGCATTCACGAATGCTGATTTTCTAGTTTTAAACTCCAATTTTGTTTGTGACAACATGTGAAGGGCCCAGCTCTTTAGAGTCATTTCATTTAGATGCCTGCTATATTAATAAGCTGATTAGACTCTTAAGAATATGCCAGATTTGCCTGCTTTACATAAGTTGCGGTTTTGAGTTCGTAGCCTAAAATCTTTTTTCATTTTCTTGCATTCTTTTCTATACTGTCCAATGTAAATACAAGTGAAATTAATAGTTGTAGGACTTCAGGAAGACAATTGGACAATCAATTGGAAAGCTGACAGCATGCCCTATAATTTGTCCCAGGTCTCCTTTATTTATTTATTATTATTTTTTTCTCTAGCACTTGTTGCGGTGAGATTGTATTAGATGCTTCAGCAACTATATATTCATTTAGTAATGCAAAAAGTCAATTTTTGTGTTTCTATTTCATGTTCAGAATTTCACAAAGAAATTTCTCTTTGGGGCTGGAGGTGTTTATTGCAGGAGCAAAGAAAATTATTTGGTTGTTTTGCAGTGTGGTGCTAGTTGTTGGTAGTCAAATGATCAGGGCAGCAGTTGGCCTCATGACTTCATCATGGTGAGATGATGGTGATAGTGTGAGAAGCTACTGCTATCATGGCTGCAACAGTTGAGGGGGTAGTACAATGGTTATGACATGATGAAAGGGTTGTGGTGGTAGTGTGTCCCCTAAATTCAAGGACTAGCTCTAGTTTTACTTCTTTCTAAAGTTTTTCCTTCTCATCTGTTTTTATCTTCGTCACTATTGTGTTTTTATTTTAAATATTTTGTTCCGGTGCTGTTGTTTGTACATGTATTGTGTTGGAATGTAATGGCGGTGCATTAAAGAATGTGGATCTAGATAGAGGGGAAATGTTATAGCACGCTGAATAAGGATCTAGATAGAGGAGAAATGCTATAGCACTTTGAAGATGGATATTGGTAGATCGTGAATGCTATAGAGGTCTTACACTTTATAAGTTTTTGCTAATAAATCATTAATTTGAGGTTCTTTATGTTTACTAATGCTCTGCAGTTTTTCTGAGTGTCTGTTTTTCTTGCATGAAGTTGTTGGAACTGTTGAGGAAAGGCACCAACAAAAATAAAGACAGACCTGAAGAAACCTATTGTCAATCTTGCTTGTCATCCTCGTCTTGCTGTGTTGGTAACATGTTTACTTTGACTCGGATAATTTTCATTGTTATTTGGTCTTCACAGAGTATCGCTGACAATTTTCTCCTTTTCCCCCCACTTTTCAGTATTTAGCTTATGCAGATGGTTTGATCCGTGCATACAATATCCAAACATATGCTGTCCTTTACACGCTACAACGTAATATTGGAGAAACTTTTTTTTATTCCTTTCCTTTAGATAGATGAATACGCTCCCTGTAAAGCAAAAAACTTCTAATTTTCGATTAACTATTTTTGGTGTACTTATTGCAGTTGATAACACTATTAAGCTCATTGGTGCCGGTGCATTTGCGTTTCATCCAACATTGGAATGGGTTTTTGCTGGTGATAGACGGGGTACGTTTCTTGCATGGGATGTATCAACTGAGAGACCTACTATGATTGGCATGTATGTGATGTCACTATTTTTGAGCAATATTTAAGAGTTACTATGCTTTTATTGTACTCCTCTTTCTCCACTTAGATATCGCAATTGGGATGTCATGCATTTTAAGAAACGTAAGGAAAATCTTTGAAGTTTATGTAATATTCTAAATTTAACCTTTCATTACTCCACCTTCACTAATGAATTTTTAAAATTGATTTGTGGTGAGTTGATGTGACCCGTAATGTTACTAGAGGTTGCACATGAATAATTTAAGGTGGAATTGTTGTTAGGGGATCCAAAAGTAAAGGACATTTAAAATGTGATGGATAAGTCACCATTTTTGGCATGCAGATAATAAGGATGACTGAGTAACAAAAGTAGTTTGGTTCTCCATTATCCGTATACCATAAACAATTTTACTACATGGAATATTCATGCAATGGCCTTTGCTAAAAAGAGTCGCTCAATGACTGGCAAACACAGGTTCTGACAATAGTTGTCAAATTGTGTTGGTCTTCACTCTCATCCTCTGTTCCAGGGAGATGGCAAGTATCCCAGTTGGAAGCAACCAAGCCAGGCGAAAGCCTAGGGTGGTTGTCCTTGGGACAGGATGGGCAGCATGTCCTTAAGGGGCTTGACACCAAAATATATGATGTTGTTTGCATATCTCCAAGGAACCACATGGTTTTCACTCCTCTGCTTGCCTCAACTTGTGTTGGAACCCTGGAGTTTCGATCCGTGGCTGAGCCAGTTAGTCGGATACAATCTGCTTTGGCCTAGGATCCCAATTCCTACTTTTATCTGGCTACTTGCACAGATGTAGACACTGACAAACATGAAGTGAGTAGCTCTAACATCTCTGTTTCTCACCATGGCTATTCTGCAAGAACACATACATATATATTAATGCATTGCCATAGTTTATGCCTACACTTATGTCCAATCCGTAATTATTATAAGCTCAGCGATATAGTGCCCTAAATACATCAGTTTCACAATGTGCTGAAAAATAATTAGCAAATACTGTACTGCCTTCAATATATGCATAAAAATTTGTTAAAAACATTTCAAATTTAGTTTGAGCCACAAAGAATATCACATTATACAACTCAACTATGAAAATGCTCACTGATTTATGAATAAGATCATAGACATACAAAGAGATGGTCAACTATGAATATGTGCAAGTCTTGTTGCTTCATTGAATCAGGTGTACTGTGAGACAGTTGGCGATGTTGGACTGCCTCATGAGCATTATCGGTTTAGAGTTGCATATGACAAGCTTGTCATCGCTGCTGGGTCTGAGCCCTTGACCTTTGGTATAAAGGGAGTGAAGGAACATGCATATTTCCTTCGTGAAATATATCATGCACAAGAAATTAGGAAAAAGCTTCTGTTAAACCTGATGCGCTCACAAAATCCAGGTACTGAATATGATTTTTTGTTCTTGAATTGATTTCTTGCTCTTGAAGTGTTAAGAATATTCCCTAGGTGTGCAACTATATTTGTATTTAGTGAATCATAAGGCTATATATTTGTAAAGCGATCTAGACAATGATAATAACTACGATTTGTTTCTCATCTTGCTTTTCATTTGTAAAGCGATAACTCATACTCACGTACGATGTTTACAACAGAGGCGACGAGACAGGATTAATGAAAAGATGCGAGCACTACAAGAACTCATACCCAACTGCAATAAGGTACATCACTCTTATATTAATGTTTCGTCTAATATTTGGATGTTCCCATTAATTTTATTTGCCATCTAAACTTGGATTTCATACTAGTTTTTAAATAGTAGTAGTGGTTAACTTCTTTGCAACAGTAAATTGGGCAATTAATACATGCTCTTTTGTGATGTTTATTCCCTATTATGCTAACAATTTTATTTACTTATTATAAGGTGGACAAAGCATCAATGCTTGATGTGGCAATTGAATACTTGAAGACTCTTCAACTTCAAGTACAGGTTACTTTTCTCAATTTCCTTGGATTTATTGATATTTAATTTGATTTCTATTTCTTGAAGAATTTGAATAATCTATATAGCTCTACTGCTTTACTAATAGCGTGTCAAAATCTTTTTGCAGATTATGTCAATGGTTGCTGGATTGTATATGCCTCCAATGGTGGCTGGAGGTTGGAAAGTTAGACTGTTTTGGAGCGGATCTGGCAATTGGGATCGGAGATCTTGGATCGGTGGAGGGATGATTGGAGTGTGGAGAGAAAGGAACGGAGGTGGGAGAGGGAGAATCATGGGCTTGCGGAGAAGGATGAAGCTTGGGTACTGGTAAAGTTAATTACCAACTCTCTTGATTGTTCCTAATCCGATGACTAAAGAGAGGAAGTGCTAGCTAAAGATTCCCTGTGCCAACATCTAAGATAAATATTCCCTTGTTTTAAACCGGGTTTCAGGTCTTCAGTTGCCTAGGTAATAATCAAGCAGCCTTGGTCCTTATATGTCTTTTTATAAGTCTCAGTCCGTACATATATTCTTTTGCCACTCATATCCATAGACTGATGCCCTTCTTGGTACAGTGAAGAGATTCGAGGGGAGATCCTGTTTGTTCTTTACAAAATATGTATCCTCCAGAACACATTTAAAGTTGATGATGGCACAAATGTTTTAATTGCACATCGCCCCAAGCTCTTGCGCCTATCACTGGAATCCCTCATGAAAACCCAATCTGAAGATGTTCGCTTGAACTGCATAGGTCTGTCAATTTCTTTTTCTACAGTTCTAGCAACAACATGCACGTATATTTGACAGTTCTGCCTTCTAAATTCTAATTATCCCTCTGGACTGGAAGCATGATGTGAGCATGTAAAACTTGGTTTAATGATGTTAATCTAGTAGAAAGTTATTATATTGGGTTATGGATTTGATTATATAGTTGGTATATTTGCTTCAAAGTACAATGACAAGTTTAATTTTGGCAGAAAATTAAAGAACTTATATCAGTGTTGGATCAGCGGAAGGATGAATCAATAGAATGTACCTTCAAAAGTGTTGCCAAGCATTTTCGAGAAGTATTTTCTGAACTTGTGCAACATGGTCACAGGTCATTCGGTTATGATGAAGAAAAAAGGTATTTTTTTAGCTTGTTTGATCAAGTATGAGCTAAGAAGCAAAGATTCTTTTGTAGTTCGGCAAATCCCTGAATCTCAGTGTCCCAGAATCTAGATTCATGGATTCTTCTGGGTTCTCTGGGTTCTTTGCGGGGGATTCTTCTGTAAAGGTATAAACATTTTCTTTTGTATGATAAAGAAGTTTTTCATAGCAATGACATACTTTCTTTGATTAAATGGGTTTTCCATTGTCAATGTAGCTGTTGATGGACGCCATTTTTGGGAATCTGATGTTTATTTGCTTGCTACTTCTTGGGACAAGAGTTTTACCAAAGGCATCAATTGTAAGCTTAAGGTAAAATCTTCTTTTTTTTTTGCTTACCTTAAATATATCTTAGGCTCGTAAACAATATAAGTTAGTTTGGGTGCTTTATTATCAAAGGATCACCTTTTAAAAACTGAGCATTGCTTACACAAGATCAATTTCCTTTCTATCACAATATTTTCATTCTTTCTATTTTTTCTTGTGCTTGACTTCCTTTGTAAATCGGGACTTTTTATCCATGTCTAGATTTTACAAATATATATAATATTGATAAGTATATCTAAATGTCAAATTATACATGTTAGCTGACATTATCTCAACATGTTGAACATGTTTTTACCAGCTAAATTGTTAGAATTGTTTATTGATTTTCATATGACTTCGCTATCATATATGATGGTTCTTTGAAAATGATGAATGGTTTATCCAACATTCCCATATAACTAGCATATGCTTTGTAAATCACACTTTTTTTTACTGTTATGTGTTTCATAGTTTAATTTAGTGAAGTTTCACAATATATGTTTTAGAGAAGGTGAATTGAGCAAAAGAGCCACAACATGATTCACAACAATTACAGCAACAACCAAATATATTACAACAAGACATGCTGCTAAGGCACCAAACATCAGACTTGTTCCAGAAACATCATGCAATTAAGCAGGAAAAGCAGTTATTGCAATCAACAATTTTCTTTCCAGCAGAATCATCAAGTATGTTTCTGACTTTCGCTACACGCACGAATATATTTATCAAGTTGTATTGTCATCATTATAAGCTTGTAAAATGTCTGTTCACTTGTAGCATTATTTATAAGCACCAATTATTATCTTGATCCGTGTGTCAATGTATACCCACCAGGACGAGGTTCACGAAGCACATGCTTGTCTTCTTCAGGATATTTTATTTAGATATTAATTTGGTAGTCAATAAAAAGGGTATTACCTTCTTCCATGTCCCTTGATTAGTAAGAAAATAACACAACATTGTTGTCTTTGTGTATTGATTTTGGCACTAAGTGCCTCTAGTGATCTATTTGCTTCATTTTTCTGACTTGCTATTATTTTTAAATATGTGCAGGAAGACTGCTTCTACAACATGCCTTACAATACTGGGTATCAAATTTTCGTACTACGTTTACGGGAGACAAGGGATGAAATTAAGTGTACTCTCTCTATATATGTAGATATATACTTTGATTGAAAAACTGTGGTAGCTTTAGATAATTAATTGTAAAGATAATGAATGATTATGTAGTGGGTGATTTTATTAAGTTAATAATATTTTAGTTTTTTGTATTTTTGCCATTATTTTCCCTGGGGACATTGAGTTAGTTAGGTACACAAAAAGAATATTAAATTTTGATTTGACAACAATATAATTTGTTACCAAAGTATTGAATAAGTTTTAATATAGAAACAATTTTTTATACATTTAGCAACAAATTTTCGTTGCTAATGGCATTAAAAATATAATATTTGATAACGAAAAATTAACCTAATAACAACGGAGATGATATTGTTGTTAATACTAAAATAAAAAGCAATATTTTTTATTGTTGCAAATCATATCAACTTTCGTTGTACATAAAGAAACGACAACATATAATGTCGTTGCTAATCGACGACTTTCATTGCTATTAAAAAATAACCAGCAACAAACATTTTCGTTGCTGATTCAGCATAATGTCGTTGCCAAATAATATAATCAGCAACGAAAATCGTTGATAAAAAATTTACATTTTGCAACGAAAGCAAGCTTAGGCAATAATTTTCATAATTTACTGCAATGAAAAATGTCGTTGCAAAATGGTGTCAATTGCAACGAAAATGCATGGTCGTTGCAAAAAAAAAAAGAGTTCATTTCGTTGCCAATTAGCAGGCTTTTGCAACGAAATGGGGTTTTTAGCAACGAAATTTTAATTATTCTGCAACAATATATTTTGTTGCTAAAGAATCGATGTATCTGTACGAAAGCCAAATTTCGTTGCAAAATGTATTACTTTTGGCAACGAAAAAAATACGTTCGTTGCGGAACAATTAGCAACGCTCATTGAGCAACGAAAGACGCAACGACAGTAAAGTCGTTGCCAAAAACCTTTAGCAACAAAATTTGACACTTTTAGCAACGAAAATTAGTTGTTGCTGAAGCCCCATTTTTTTGTAGTGTGCCAAGATAGTGTGTATGTATTTATGTGATATATTTATTACATGAATGATTTTAAATAATTTTATTTTAAAATTTTTGACTGTTATAAACTATATTAGCAAAGATAATTATAATTATTATATAATACCCTAATGTTCATGTATGATTAGAACCCTAATCAAATTAAGAAAACCCTAATTATAAATTTTAGGAACTAATTTTATTTTATTTTAAACCCTAAATGAAAGCTTCGTAACCTAATTATACATTAGGTGAGACAATTAAATAACCTAAGGGTTATGGTAATAAGGAAATATTAGTATTTAATATGTATACTAACTTAAGTGGATAATCTTGTTATTTCAAGTGACTAATAATTTTAAACCTATTTCTAGTAAACCTAATTAGGTTATGAGCTAAAGTCACATGTATAAGTAATTAAATTTCATAAGATTGAGAATGAAAACCCTAAATAAACAAATTGGGTAACATATATTAAAATTGTTAGACTATGTTCATTACATGTCCCAAAACAATTAAAGGAGAAGCCCAAAATAATTAAAGGAGAAGCCCAAAAGAAATAAAATACAAATTAATACTTAGCCCACTTGATTAAGGGTATTTTAGACTTTTGATTTAATCAAATTTGTGTATTAAAATAATAGCAAATTGGGAGATATAATGGGCAAGGGGGGGATCAGCCAATTAGGCCTTTTAAGGCAACAAATTAAGTTAAGCAATGTCCATAAGTAGAAGTCTTACACACAAGTACATGTTTGTCAAGCTCCCATTGGTTGCAAATCTATTAAGCACTCTTAATCATATGTTTAGGCTAATTGAAGAGATAAAGTGTAGTCTTTTATCCATGGGATAATAAAAGTGTGGGGGATAATAGTTAATCACCCATTCATTTGCTAGATCATTTTCATTTCTCTTATTCTCCTTCTTCTTCTTTTTCTCCCAAGCTAGCAACATACAAGAGAAAGAGAGAGAGAGAGTTTCAGTTTTGTGAGAGAGGGAGAGGTGTGCTAGTTGCTTAATGCACCCTAAGATTATACATTACTTTGGAAGATCAAGAAGGATAGCAAATAAAACTAGGTGAGGTTATCATCCATTCTTTTTCTTATTCTTCTTCTATTTTGTGTTATAGCATGATTTGTTGGAGTTATGGATTAATACTCAAGATACCCTAGTTCTACATATCATCATGTATGGAACTAAGTATCCTGAGTGTTAGATCAAAGGCTTAGAGGAAGAAAGTGAGCATATGTTCTCCAAGGGGTGAAACCCTTATTTTTCTTCCATTAAATCTTGTATAACTCAAGTTTTACAACTTGGATATGTGATCCGTCGAAGGGGGGGGGGGTGCTAGATACATGAGTTATCTAATAAACCCAAGTGGTAGAACATAAATTTAGCAAATTTTGAAACCTTTGGGGCTGTTTTCTCCAAAACAGTCCACTTTGAATGTTAAGGGTTCAAAACCCTAAAATAGTTACTGATCCCGTTTTCTTGGGACTGTTTCGGATGGTTGCATGTCTTTTAAAAATCTGGGAAAACTCAAAGAGGTACCTTAGGAGGTTATTTATATGTAGGAAAAATAATGGACACGTTTCGATTTATAGGTTGTGCGTAATGGCCATTTCTAGTAAAGGACTCCTAAATATTAACACTCGAATATCTCACTATGTATATACCGGAAAATTTTGAAATTTTTACAGTAGGTTCATATATGTTATGAGAGTATACCCTGAAAATTATCAGATTTCTCTGAGCAAAACTCGATTTATGCAAAATGAAGCAAGATCAGAGTGTTTTGAGAACTTTAAAAATAGTCAATCATTTTTTAAAATTCCAAAAAATTTGGGGAATAATGGTTGGGACATATACTATCCAAATCCAGAAAATAAGAATTTTTGGAATCAGTTTGGTATTTTTCCTAAAAATGATTAAGTTATAAATAAAATGAAATAAATAGTTAAATGATGTTTTAAATAAGAAAAATATGATTTTAATACCTGAATACTCCTAATATATAATACTATGACTATTTTAGGGAATTTTGGTAATTTATAATAAGAAATATTATTTATAACCTTTTATGTATATTAAATAATGGTTTTATAAAGGGTGAACAATTAAAATAAATTGTTTATTGATCTAATAAATTATTAAAATGTTATTATGATATTAATAATATTAGAATATGATGTTGTTAAGTAAATAAAAATATTAAGATTAAAACTTCATTAAAATATTATTAAATGGTTAATAGTATTTGATTTAAGCATTAATAAATGATTAAGGTATTATTAAAGGATTAATAATATTAGATTAAAATATTAATCTTAGATTAAAATATTATTAAAAGATTAATAATATTAAATTAAAGTATTATTAAATTATTAAAATATTATTAAGTAAATAATAATATTCGAGATTAAATAAAATGTTATTAATGTAATAACATTAGTAAAGGAATAAAATATTATTAAATGATTAATAATATTAGTAAATAAATAAAATATTAATACGATTGGTAAATGACTAAAAGTATTATTAATTGATTAATGATACTAAAACATAAGTAAGATATTATTAAAGTAATAATATTAATGCATGATTAAAATATTATTAAGAGTATTAATAATATTAGTAAATTATTAAAATATTATTAAGATGTTAATAATATTAGTAAGCGAATAAAAGTGTTATTAGTGAACTAGTAATACTAAGAGGGGAATTAAATATTATTAAGATTAATAATATTAAGTGAATTAAATATTTTAAGTTATACTTAATGACGCTTAATATTTTAAGAAATAGTACATTAATATTTTAATATTAATGGTAATTGTTTAAAAATAATTTCAAATGTTTTAAAAATCATTTAAGGGTAATATAAATATTTTAAAAATATTTTGAGTTATTATAAATAACTTTAATCTTTTGGCAATGATTTCATTAATAGTTTAATAATAATTAAATGATAATAGAATTATTTGATATTGAATCATTTAATAATGATTTCGGTGTTTGAAAATTCATGATAAATTAATAAATATTTATTAAGTTATTTAAAATAATATGACTGATATTTACAGATATTGAGTTACAGAATAAAGTTTTAGACTCGATAATTACCCGATAAAGCTGTCGGTACACCGACATATTTCAGAAATTGATCAGGACTTAGATATTTTGACTGTATTAATATTTGTTTGTGATGCAATAACTGTTGAACATGTGTGATAATATGATTAGGTTATGTGCTGACTGCGAAATGCAGTACTATATGTTATAGTATATTGTTCTAATAGAGCGAATGATCTGATTAATGATAGGTCGTGATATAAAAGATAAAACTAAGTTGCGTATTGTAAGCAGCGCATCAGGCAAGTATCCTAACTTTGCATTTTCTTTATGCAATGGACATGAGTATGAATGTTTCAGAATTATATTATTACTGTACAGATTATTAACCCTATATTATATACGCTCATTGATTATCAACATGTTAGTATATGGTAATTCAGATATATATTCTGTTCGTTAATTTCTATAAATGGTTATACAAGTGTCCCCACTTGGGTAATCATTGTGCTTAATCACATGTTGATACACCTTTGTTAATTACCCGTATATATATATGTTGAATTATAGATTATTGTTGAACAAGATAAAACCTACCTATTATCCAACCGAATTGCTTTGGTTTGGAACCCTGACAGGTATGAACATCACATTCAGGGGAAAATTTTTATGTGACCAAGGCAGCCAGAGTGAACGATAATATCGTTCTTGTAATGTAGTATTGATCAATGCAGTGTACAACGGGCTGATCACCCTCCGTGCCCGTAAGTTATGGCGGTTTGCGGATGAAGTTCAGCTAAACTTATTCGAAAATAAAAATAATGTTCATAGTATGTCCCCTTAACCCTATATATATATAGTCAGTACGTAGTTTCAGAAATTTGAAAGATGGTTGTTATGTTATTATTATCGGTTCAGATTACTTCACAACTATTGATTGTTGTAGAAGGATAGTATAAAAAAACATTTAAGTTCTTTCAGCTTATATATATATATAATTGCTATTACTTGCTGGGCACTCAAATGCTCATCCTTGCTTAATTTAAATGTTTTCAGCTAGTGTGAGCAAGTAAAAGGCTCGATTAAGAGTAAAGGGAAAAGAAAGGTTACAGAATGAATTCAATGCCATTTTATGTAATAATTATCTTTATTAAGACAAGTATGAGATATATTACCTATCGCGTATTGTGAAGAATGTATTAAAGGTTGCGTACTTGGGATTTAGACTTTGATAAATATGTAAATTAAGTTGGTATCTATATTATTATTAGTATTACTCTGCTCATAGAAATGGTATCGTAAAGCACCGAGTTCGGGTTTCAAGTACCTGGATTTGGGGGCTTTATATAACATTCATCAAGATTCTGCTATTCACAAAATTCATGAACACATGCTATATTAACTAACTCTAGATTCGAATATCCTCTCTCGATTCCATACAAATCCACAAAGAATTATTGATCAGGCAATTCATACATTTAAGCTCAAATTAATATAGATAAACTGAAGAATAACTTATTGAACTGGAAATCAAAGTTTACAAAATCATCGTTTCACTTAAGGATCCACCATAAGCCTAAAAAGTGAATTAGTTCATCATAAATGAAATAATAACTGAATAATTCAAAGATAACATTCTTTCAATTACAAATAAAAGACTAAGAAGAAGAATTGTGAAAAACACCCTTCACGTAGCCTAAATCTGCAATCATCACGAAAATCTCTTCAAAATCTCCCTCCAAAGCTTGCTATGAAAAACTGGAATTAATCTCTGTAATATGCCTTCGTGTCTATTTAATTCATTGTTAATTGAGTAATATTCATCCAACACATGTATTTGCCAAAGTTCTAAGCTCATTAGAGTTCAATTGCAATCCAAATGCCAACAAACCATGTTCCAGTAGTGTTTTCAGCACATCAGGAGACTCAACAGTAGAGACCCCCCGCCCTGGCGGGGGTATAAGCCTAAAATAGGCCCGCCCCAGCGGGCATCCTTTGTTAGTTGCTATTGAAGACCCCCCGCCCCGGCGGGGGTACAAAGGCAAAAAGGGCCCGCCCCGACGGGAGTTATTCCTGCAAACTGACTTTGCTAACTTCATGTTTACTTCCAGAAATGCTCCAAATGACTTCAATTCTTCGCTAAATGCCACAAAAACAACCCTACACATAAAAGAACACAAAACAAATAAAAACAAACATAAAAACAAGAAAATAGCAACGATTAAGCGTGAACTGGACAACGATTCGTGGAAATGAAATCCAATATCAAAATCCCCCAAACTTAAACCGTGCTAGTCCTCGAGCACAAAACAAGCTACATATTATGCAATGCAATGCAATGAGATGGAATGTATATGATCTAAATGATTACGAATCCAACAATATCATAGAATCAAAAATTATCTCACTGGCCTTAGAGAAAACAAACAAACTCTACAATATTAATCACCAAAATCAATCCACAACTCCTTATTAATTCTCAAATCTTAAACCATTATTACTGGTATAGTGTGCGTGTGTGTTCAACATCCCTGATAACCGATACAGACTCAAATTCAATACATAACTAATTTCTTAGAAGGAATCATACAACGCAAACTTAAAAATTTCAAAAATAAGCCAATTCCAACTAAAACTAAGCAATACCATAATCAAGGGTTCATGCAGGGTACTTATACTTTATTTATATTATTTTTTACATGGGGGATTTTTGCTCTTTTCCCATTTTATTGTTTCTTTTTTTTAGATATATACATGACTGTGCAATGTCTCATCCCATTAGACTAACAGTGATACCCCTTAGTGAGATTTCGACCAACGACTCCCAGACCATAAAAGACCTTAGGGCGCTAAGTGTAAAGACAATCCCCTCGGGCGTACTTGCTCAAGTAACAAAGGCCCCGAAATAAGACTAGTCACGATATATAATCCCCATTTTTTTCTTTCTTTTTTTATAAAACTTATATACCCCACATATAATCCCCCAAACTTAGGTTCTTGCTTAATTTTTTCCTTTACTGCCTATCCTTGTCATTTTCTCATTTACCCTAGCATTATCCTTTAGAAACTATTATATATCAATTTGAACTAACCAGTCACACAGATGTTATTAGCGTGCTAACCTTTTTATACTAGTTTCAAACAAGCACAAGATTCGATTCACAACAAAAATTATATCAAGTTCTAATAATCGATGCTGTATTGGTTAGCTTATTCTCAATCTCATCATTGGCCCAAAATAACATGAACTACAACACTGCTGGACATATGCAAACACAATATTTAACTAAATATTTTTTTTATTTTTTTATATCATAACATAACAAAATGCATTAATAACAAAATTAAAAAAAATTGCAATAACAAAAATAACCTAAGCTACTATGTATGCACTTAAGCTATCATACAAAACTAGAATGCAATGACAAATGTAAACCTAACTAATACATATGAATGTAAACAAGAATTTAAATCCCCCAAACTTAAGTAATACAATGCCCTCATTGGATAAATAGTTGCGATTAAGTATGTGAGGACTTCCCTGCAATCGCCTAAGTCTAGGGAGGTGGCGGTTGATCTTCTTCTTCAGAATTACTTGGCGTAAACCTTGGCATTGGCATGGGCTGCTGATATGGAAATTGTGCAGTTAGATTGAAGCTCTGAAGTGTCGTGTTGAGTGAAGCGAAAAGACATGTTCATAGCAGTCAAATATATGGTCTTGCCTCTATGCGAGTCGCCATATCTCCTGACGTGCTGCCTTGTTGTGCGCATCCATTTGACGTTGAAAGTCAAGAAAATGAGGACTGGATAATGCCTCGGTCTGCGGTACCTGCTCAGGTTTCTTAATCTCCCATAGCCTCATTCCTCATCCTTTGAGGTGTCTGTAGCATCAACTTCATCCTCCGAAGTCAATGGAAAAATAAAACCCAGACCTCGAGGATGGGAATCGCCCCTGGCCCATACTGAATACCGCACTATCATTCTGGAGTCTAGCAACTGCAGCGGCATCTGTGTTGGTTCATCGTCGGATCATCTCACACCCGCTTGGCAACACAACCCACATATGAGTGATGGGTGTGGCAAGCCGCCTAAAAAGTTTCCTCGTAAGCACCGGCTGATGGAAAAACATATAATGGCCCCGACGTCAATGATGAAGTCTTGTACAATCGCGTATAGCAGTAACGCCTTCTCTTTGGTCACGTCTGAGGTGTGTTGGGATGGATACAATTTAGCACATAAGAATGCGTACCAAATGTTTCCATACCGACTGAGATCATTGCTATGGAAAACTGTGCCTCCCTTCTGACCTTTGATCCATGTTGTTCCCAGCTTAGTCATTTCTTTAAGTATTGCCTTATAGTCCATGTTAAAATCATGTAGGTGGGCATATTGGTATTATCGAGGCACCCGCAGCTGATAATAGGTGTTTATGGCATCAGCATTGAACGAGACCAAACGACCTCGCACATAAACGTTGAAGGGGGCTTTGTCCTCGGCGTTTGCATAGAGCTCCTTGACTATGTTAACCACGGCGGGTTCCAATTCTTTGGTTAATTTGTTCCAACCCTTCTGATAGATTTGCTGCATCATCTCCCCATCGATGTGATCCAGTGCCAACCCCCGCTCCGGTGTAAGGGCTTTTGTCATCATATAATCATACCAGTCGGCGGCGCCGACACTTATAAATTTCTGGCGATTGAAGGTCTGTGTCGGTTGTGCGGGCCTTGAACTCTGTCCCCTTTGGCGTTTTGATGTGGGTTGCGAAGCCGTTGACTCTCGAATGCCTTAATCACAGTATTCCCCCCCCCAAACTTGGTTCACACACATTGTCAAACACGTGGTGTGCACAATGATTTCTTCCCCCAACTTTGTTAATTTTATGTGGAAATTATGATGAATGAAGTTTATGAACTCGAAAATATGGTACTCGCGCTCACATGCACGATGAATTCCCACAGTAAGAACCCTAACTCGTGGCTTCCTAAGCTCAGTTTGAAAGTAAGTGATGAAATTGGGTTGTGAGGGTGTGTTTATATAAAGGTGATGTGATGGAGAGAAATAGTAATAGAGGGGTGATGGAGTGAAGTAGTGGATTAGTGGATTGCAGTTGTGGGGTTAAGTAATGGAGTAGTGGGTGTAATTGATGGTGTCAAAATTGTAGGTGAGAAGTAGGAGTAGTGGGATTTTTGTTTGAGGAAGAACTGCCGAACTCTGCTTCAACTTCTGGACACCCGCCCCGGCGGGGGGTATTAGGTATACACAGCCCACCCTGGAGGCCATATACTCTACTAATTTGATTGGGGTATCCCCGCCCCGGCGGGGGGTGCAAGGCTAAATAGACACGCCCTGGCGGGCATGCCTTCTGTCAAATTCCTAGGGAGATCCTCGCCCCGGCGGGGGGTACAATGCTAAATAGGCTTGCCCTGACGAGCATTCCTTCTGCTAATTGACTCTGTTTCTCATCTTTTCTTCATGCTAAACCACTCAATGTCCATTTCCCCATCCTGCAAGACATGGAACATAAGAATTAGTGAATTGTTGATCAAATAGCGCATGGTTGAGAGATTAAAAAGACTTTTACTATATAATACCTACCTAATAACTTATTATAACTGTATTCTAACAATTATTAATGAAAATACAAAAAATAAATGTAAGATTGGGTTACCTCCCAATTAGCGCTTGATTTTAAGTCGTTCAGCCTGACTACTTCCTGTTTATGGTACGTTGGACAATGTGATGGCGATGACATCGGTGTTGGACTCGCCACCCCAATAGTGCTTTAATCGTTGACCGTTGACTTTGAAAGTTTCTAAAGGATTCCGACTGTAGAGTTCAACGGCGCCATGAGAGAACATCCTTTTTATGGTGAATGGTCCCTACCATCTTGACTTAAGCTTTCTTGGGAACAATCTCAGTCGTGAGTTGAACAAAAGGACTTATTTCCCCGACTCGAATGTTCTGTGCATAATTTTCTGGTCGTGCTTTCTCTTAACCTTTTGCTTATATAACTTGGAGTTCTCGTAGGCTTGAAGGCGAAATTCGTCGAGCTCATTTATTTGCAGTAATCACTTTTCCCCTACAGCTGCTTGATCAAAATTGAGTTTCTGAATCGCCCAATAAGCCTTATTTTGTAACTCGGCTGGTAAGTGACAAGCCTTTTCGAACAGTAATTGATATGGTGACATCTCGATCGGTGTTTTATACGCAGTCCGGTATGCCCATAATGCATCATCCAACCGGAGCGACCATTCCTTTCAATTCGGGTTCACCACTTTTTCCAGAATTTTCTTGATTTCCCTGTTTGACACCTCAACCTTCCCACTGGTTTGGGGATGATAAGCCGTCGCTACCTTGTCGTTGACCCCATACCTTGCCAATAGAGCTATAAATGATTTGTTGCAGAAGTGTCTACCTTCGTCACTTATAATTGCTCTTGGCGTGCCAAACCTCATAAAAATGTTCTTCTGTAGGAATTTAAGAACCACCTTTGTGACGCCCCTAAATAGGTCCAATTCACCCAACCTATTCTGAGTAGCCAAATACATGGTACAGAAACAACTACAACTTCATTATTACAATTGTCATGCAAAATACAACAACACTTATGCTGTGAGTGTAAATACAAATATTATCTTCTAGAGAATATCAACACCCAAATAAAGTCCTCATTACAAATATTGATACACTATTTTACAGAATAGTGCGGACTACTAAAACAACTATCTTGAACCATCACTCCACACCATGACTAGTTCCCGCTATATTCTCGCATCCTGAGAAGAAAAATGGAACAAAAAGGAAAAGGGTGAGCTTAACTAGCCCAGTAAAGAATATTATGACTAAGATAATGTACAACAAATTATCGTTAGTCCTCAACAGGCAAAAATCTGATAGAATACAATTGACAACAAGTTTTAGATCAACAACTGCAGCGAAAATAACAATTCATTAGAAGAGTTAAGTAGAGAATGAAATCTACTATCATCTATGAATTTAAAAGTCTATCATCGATATTTTATCCCTGTAACATCAATCAATATACATCTTGAATCAAATAGTCATCTTTGCACTACAGGCCAAATATATTCATCAGTTGGTCATGTTCATCTCAACACCTGTTCATCTTTGCACTACGAGCCAAAGATATTCATCATGAAATCATTCATCTTTGCACTACAGGCCAAAGATATTCAGTAATATCATCATTTAGGACTGAGGATGATGAAAATATTTTAAAGAAAACGAATCCAGTGAGACAAAAGAATAAATATTAAGGATTCGTACTTCGGTTTATCCCTGTTCAAAAATACTCCATAATAAACTATTGTGGAGCAGAATTCAAAAATAAAGATCAAAACATAGATCCAATCAAAGATAGGTATACCAGACAATCTTGGACACATAAAAGAAAATTAAATTTTCTGTGAATAGTGTCGTATTCGTGAATAGTGTTGTATACATGAATAGTACCGTATGCATGAATAGTAACTCCAATACTAAAAGATAGAAATTTCACAAGAAAAATCATCATACTTCGTGAATAGTACTCGTGAATAGTAACTCGTGAATAGTAACTCATGAATAGTAACTCGTGAATAGGAACCCTGACATAAAAAGATAAGAATTTCACAAGAAAAATCTTACCAATATTTCGGCATAATGATATTGAAAGAAATAATATCATTTATAAAAAAAATAAAATCCCTTACCTCAAAAGAATAGTACTTCTGGCTGGAATATCAGATATAACGCTGAAAGGAACTTGCACCGTATAGCAACACTCAAAGTATCAAAATACTCACAAAAATACGCTCGATATTATAGAGAAAGAAAACTTCAGTTTCTGGTGTGATTTTCAATTCTAACATAAGCACCCTATTTATAGGAAAATGCTTAGAACACCAAAGCAGAAAATTTAATAAAATATTAATATTTATAAAAATATAATACGCATAATTTGAAATCTGAATTTCAACATATTTTGCAACACATATGGGGCTCACCAATCACACAAAACATGTTTTTATCATTTAATGCAATAAAATCAATTCAGACCCAATATTCTGAAACATCAATAATTCATAATAAATAGCCCTTTTATCAAAAAAAAAAATCAAATCTTATGTCCATTCCATAGGAAATTTAATTCTCTACAACTTTGCAGAAGAAAGTTTTTCCAAATTCCAAACAGAAATTGATCGAAATCCACATACGGACGATTTTGCAGGCTATAATCAAATTTCAGTCAAAAATAGGGTCTACCAACACATAAAACATGTGTTAAACATTTTTTATAACAAAAATACTCTTCCTCCTCATTTATTCATATATCACACATTCATTGTAAAAATATCACAATTATTATATTATTATAATATAATAATATATTTAAATAAATTATTTTATCAGAAAAGATATAATATCAATTTTCAATAATTGTCAGATTAAAAATTTTCTCCATCTATATCCACATAAAATGAATATTTTCCTTATCATATAAATCAATAATTAATTATTCACAAATAATATTACAGAATCACAATACTGACAACCATGCCGTTTCCAGGAAAGAGGGGGCTTTCCAATAAGAATTTCTCCTTACTGGTGCGCAATTAGGTGACCAAACCTCTCCTTAGACAAAACTTTATAGACATTGCCAATAATGCTATTTAATAATATTATTAAAATAATATGAATTATTGATCTGATAATGAAAAATACTGTGTAGTGACAATTATTGAAACAACAATAATATAAATATCAACATAACAATTATTGAATCAATAAAATATTGAACAGTAATTACTGTAATAATTATTGTGTAGTGTCTTCTTACGTAAGAATCAATAATTGGTTCAATATCGTGTGCTACTGTGCAACATCGTGTATTACTGTATTTTAACCACTAGGTATTCCAACAGTATTAACGGTAACCATTACGCCGTTATTTATAAAAACTCAAACTTGTCGTTTTCTTCATCCAATCGCTTTTCGTTATGGGGCCCACACAAAGTTGCGCCGTCGTACGAATATTCCCCGACAACAATGAATATTTTATAACCACTTGCTTATTTTGTAAAATTTGCATATTTTACCCATAACTAACCACATTAATCAAATAAACCCTCACTATTTCAAAATAATAAACAGAGGAAATTCCATTTTATAAAAAAAAATAATTTGGGGTCTTACAACCTCCCCTCCTTATGAAATTTCGTCCTCGAAATTGACGTACGTACCTGGTGTTTCGAAAAGGTGAGGATGCCTCGCTTTCATTTCCGTTTTCAACTCCCAGGTCATTTTTTCAATAGCATGGTTCCTCCACAAAACTTTAACTTGCGGTATAACCTTTGTGCGTAGGACATGCTCCTTCCTATCCAAGATCTTGACAGGTACCTCCTCGTACGTTAAATCTTTGACTATTTCGTCTGATTCTAACTCAATAACATGGTTCTGGTTGTTCACATATTTTCGTAACATCGATACGTGAAAAAGTTATGAACACGCGACATACTTGGCGGTAAAACGAGTCTATAAGCCACAGTTCCTATTCGATCGAGAATTTCAAATGGACTAATAAATTGAAGGTTGTGATTTCTTCTCTTCATCAAATCTTACTTCTAGAATAACGCCTTCTTGCACCTTCTTCTTTATATCCATCAGCTCCGGTGTGTAGCTTAAGCGGTTTTAACTTTATCGATTAAAGTCGATTCTAGTCGTATATCATCACAAAGTTGCGCCGTCGTACGAATATTTCTCGACAGCAATGAATATTTTATAACCACTTGCTTATTTTGTAAAATTTGCACATTTTACCCATAAATAACCACATTAATCAAATCAACCCTTACTATTTCAAAATAAGAAATAGAGGAAATTCCATTTTATTTAAAAAAAAATTTGGGGTCTTACAACCTTGGCATCGTTAGATGGGAGTGCTGCAGCTTCAACCCACTTTGAGACGTAATCCACTGCAAGTAGAATGTACTGATTGTTAAGTGACGAAGGGAATGGCCCCATGAAATCGTTGCCCATACATTGAAAATTTCAACTTCAAGAAATGTTTGTAGAGGCATCTCATTCCTTTTCGAAATGTTTCCCACCCTTTGACATCGATCACATGTTTTGACAAACTGGTGGGCGTCCTTAAATAATGTAGGCCAATAAAACCCGAATTACAGCGCCTTTGCTGCTGTCCTCTCACTACCATAATGTCCGCCATACGCAGATGAATGACACTCATGCAGTATGTTCTTCACTTCACTGTAGGGCACACACCTTCTAATCATCTTGTCGGCACACTGCTTGAATAAATAAGGTTCATCCCACATGTACCATTTTACATCATGAAGAAACTTCTTTTTCTGTTGCCATGTAAGATCACGTGGAAGAACGTTGCTACTAGATAATTCGCATAATCCGCATACCATGGAAATTCTGCATTTATTCCAAATAATTGCTTATCAGGGAATGATTCGTTGATTTCACACTTGTCCTCTTTCAGTTTCTCTTGATTTTCCAGCCTAGACAAATGATCGGGAACTTGATTCTTCATCCCCTTTCTATCCTTTATTTATAGATCAAACTCTTGTAGAAGGAGAATCCATCGGATAAGGCGCGACTTAGCATCTTTTTTTGCAATTAGGTACCGAATAGCCGAATGAGCCGTGTAGACTATCACCTTAGTCCTGATCAAGTATGCCCTAAATTTGTCAAATGCATACACCACTGTAAGAAATTCCTTTTTTGTAGTTGTGTAATTCATTTGAGTCTCCGTGAGTGACTTGCTTGCGTAATATATGGCGTGAAATACCTTCTGTTGGTGTTGGCCTAAAACAGCCCCAACTGCATAGTCGCTTGCATCACACATCAACTCGAAAGGCATATTCCAATCCGGTGCAATGATCACGGGGGCTGTAGTCAACTTCTTCTTCAACAACTCCAAAGCCAACTTACAGTCCTCATCAAAATTAAAAATAGAATCCTTCTCTAAAAGACTGCATAAATGTTTTGCAATTTTAGAGAAGTCCTTTATGAATCTCCTGTAGAACCCAGCATGTCCCAGAAAAATTCTAATTCCCTTTACTGAGCTCGGTGGAGGCAGTTTCTCGATTGTTTCTAGCTTAGCTTTGTCAACCTCCAATCTTTGAGCCGATACCTTGTGGCCCAAAATTATGCACTCCTCAACCATGAAGTGGAATTTTTCCCAGTTAGGTATAAGGTTTGTGTCTTTACATCTCTATAACACCATCACCAAATTCCGTAGGCAAGTATCAAAATTGTCCCCATAGACAGAAAAGTCATCCATGAAGACTTCCACGTTTTTCTCCATCATGTCTGAGAAGATGGCCATCATACACCGTACGAAGGTGACAGGCGCATTGCACAAACTGAATGATATTCTCCAGAACGCGAATGTGCCGTAAGGGCACGTAAATGTAGTCTTCTCTTGATCCTTAGGAGCGATGATGATCTGATTATAACCCGAGTATCCATCCAATAAACAGTAGAACTCATGTCCCGCAAATCTCTCCAACATTTGGTCGATAAAGGGCAGCGGGAAATGATCTTTTTAGGTTTCCTTATTCAACTTCCTATAGTCCATGCAAACCCTCTAGCCTGTCACTGTTCTTATCGTAATTAGTTCGTTATCCTCATTTTGTACCACGATCATTCCCCCCTTTTTTGGCACACACTGAACCGGACTAACCCACTTATTGTCGGAAATCGGGTAGATGATACTGACATCCAACAATTTTAGAATCTCCTTTTTTACCACTTCCTTCATGATTGGGTTGAGTCGTCGTTGTTGCTCCACCGTCAGTTTTGCATCATCTTCCATTAGAATCATGTGCATGAAAAACGAAGGGCTGATTCCCTTGATATCCGCTATCGTCTATCCTATCGCTGATTTATGTTCCCTAAGCACCCTTAACAACTTTTCTTCCTGCAAATCGTTAAGTGCAGCAGAAATAATAATAGGTAAAGATTTTAAATTGCCCAAGTACGCATACCTGAGGTGTTTAGGGAGCGGCTTAAGTTTCAAAGTTGGTTGCTCCTCCAATGACGGTTTCAATTTTTCTGTGGCTATCTCCTCCATGTGAAATGGTTCAAATGGTGCTCTGAATCGGCTAACTCGTGGCAATGAGTCTAACATCTACAAGTAATCCATAAATTTTGGGTCATCAAACTCTTCATCCCCCAATAATGTTGTTTCTAATAGATTGTTGACCAAACTTTTGCCCATGTTTTCACTAATTATCTGCTCAATTATATCCATGCTGAAACATTCTTCTTCATTCGTAGGGAATTTCATGACCTTAAACACGTTAAATTTGATTTCCTAATCTTGGACCCTCATAGTAAGTTCTCCTTTTTGTACGTCGATGAGCGTCCTACCCGTAGCCAAGAAAGGTCTCCCTAGGATAATCGGGATGTTCTTGTCCTCTTCAAAATCACATGGAATATAAACTTATCCACCTTAACCAATATGTCCTCTACTATGCTTCACGGATATGTGACTGACCTATCTGCTAACTGCAATAAAATATTCGTAGGCTTTGGTGCGGGAAAATCCAATTCTGTGTACACTGATAATGACATAAGGTTCACACACAACCGCCACCTGCTATACCTGAGCCCCTGTCATAGCATCCAACTTCTTGGACATCTAAAAAATTTGTGCTTGTATTGCTGTCACCCCATATACTTCTAACACTCCAGCCGCCTTTGCCTGTGTCATTCTTGTTGTGGGCCACTAGTAGTTGTTAGCCGCCATCATCTCAATCAAATTATAGGCCTCCTCATAACTCTTAGCCATGAACGCTCCACCCGATGCTGCATCAATACTGGTCATGAGATTCCCATGTAGTCCGTTATAGAATGTATTCATTTGCAGCCACTTAGGCAATCCATGATGCGGGCACTTCCTGAGCAATTCTTTGTATCTCTCCCATGCCTCATATAATGACTCCCCGTGTTGCTGCTCAAACATTGTTATCTCATTCCTCATATTTGCAGTTTTCACCGGTGGGAAAAATTTGGTAAGGAATTTCTGAGCTAAGTCTTCCCACGTAGTTATCGATCCAGACGGTAGAGAGTGTAACCAACTCTTTGCCTTATCCCATAAGGTGAATGGGAACAAGCGAAGTCTCACCGCATCATCCGACACCCCATTATACCTAAAGGTGTCATAAATCTCTAGAAAGTTGACTAGATGTTCATTCGGATCGTCATTTGCCAATCCCCCAAACCGAACTGAATTCTGGATCAACTGAATTGTCCCAGGCTTGATTCGAATGTATTTTCAGCAATTGCGGGCCTGGTGATGCTCGACTGCAGTTCAGTCACCTTGGGTGTGGCGATGTCCCTAGCGCTTTCTGATCTTCAGCTGCCATTGCCCCTTCTTTCTCAGAATTTTCAAAGTCTTGCCTCGTTTCCTTGATCTACTTACTTAACCTCTGGAACCGTTTCTCAATGTCGTCCTCAAAAGGTAGCAAGTCTGGATTTTTGGACCGAGTTTACATAAACCACTTCAAAAACCTGGAATAAGAGGAACAAAACAAAAATAAAAATGTTTAAGTAAAACTGGATTAATTAAACTGATATCGTAAAAATTTTAAGATCTATACTAAATTTATCCCCGACAATGGCGCCAAAAACTTGTTGGGTAAAATCTATATACGCACAACACGCAATTATACGTGGTCAACAAGTAATATAGTAATGAGTAGAGTATCTTTCCCACATGGACAAATTAGTAAGAAATTTAACCTTACAATTACCAATTTCCTATTAATCCTAATTTTATTAAACTTTCCAACTTAATGATTAAAATTATAAAAACTAAATCAATAAATAAATAAACTATCACAAAACAATCACAAATATCAAAATCTGTAATTTCAAATAATTAATGGAGAATTAAACTTATGGTTTCATCCTAAGCTTTACTCTAATTTCAACACCTTTATTCCAATTCAATTCACTATCCCAGTTTATTAATCAAGAACACGAATGTAGTATTAGCCACCTCTCGATGCACTAATACCATATTAACTTATGTCCACAAATTAGATAGAAACAAGTTATACACCTTAATCAACTAACTCACTATATCTCTATGTGAATTATAATCAAAGAAGGTTTAAGATTAAGTTCTCTATCCGATTACATGCGATGTCAAGCATATCTCTACCTTAACATTCATCAAGATTCTGCTATTCAAAAAATTCATGAACATATGCTATGTTAACTAGCTCTAGATTCGAATATCCTCTCTCGATTCCATACAAATCCACAAAGAATTGTTGATCAGACAATTCATACATTTAAGCTCAAATTAATATAGATAAACTGGAGAATAACTTATTGAACTGGAAATCAAAGTTTACAAAATCATTGTTTCACTTAAGGATCCACTATAAGCCTAAAAAGTGAATTAGTTCATCATAAATGAAATAATAACTGAATAATTCAAAGATAACATTCTTTCAATTACAAATAAAAGGCTAAGAAGAAGAATTGTGAAAAACACCCTTCACGTAGCCTAAATCTGCAATCGTCACGGAAATCTCTTCAAAATCTCCCTCCAAAGCTTGCTATGAAAAACTGGAATTAATCTCTGTAGTATGCCTTCTTGTCTGTTTAATTCGTTGTTAGTTGAGTAATATACATCCAACACACATATTTGTCAAAGTTCTAAGCTCATTAGAGTTCAATTGCAATCCAAATGCCCACAAACCATGTTCCAGCAGTGTTTTCAGCACATCAGGAGACTCAGCAGTCGAGACCCCCCGCCCCGGCGGGGATATAAGCCTAAAACAGGCACGCCCCAGCGGGCATCCTTTCTGTTAGTTGCTATTGAAGACCCCCCCGCCCCGGCGGGGGTACAAAGGCAAAAAGGGCCCGCCCCAATAGGGGTCTATTCTGCAAACTAACTTTGCTAACTTCATGTTTACTTCCAGAAATGCTCCAAATGACTTCAATTCTTTGTTAAATACCACAACAACCACCCTACACATAAAAGAACACAAAACAAATAAAAACAAACATAAAAACAAGAAAATAGCAACGATTAAGCGTGAACTGGACAACGATTCGTGGAAATGAAATCCAATATCAAAATCCCCCAAACATGAAAACAAGAAAATAGCAACGATTAAGCGTGAAATGGACAATAATTCGTGGAAATGAAATCCACTTATCATGTGTCCTACCTAAGCTTATTTGTTGGTTGGTCAAAATATAGGGATATTATGTGATATGTTAATTTCTTTAATTAACCCTTGTTTTATGGCAGTAGTTGAGAATGGCAGCTGAGAATATTAACAATGGAGTAAATGAGACCGTGGAGACACCTTTACTCACCAATCAGGAGAACGTGCAATAGGACGACAATGTTCCTCCTGTAAACAACACCACTGATCAGACGATGAACGATGGGATGTTTAGAAGCTTTTATAGTTCATGAAAAATTAGACGAGGGAGACTCGTGTACAAAATACGGGTGGATATGATAGCAACGCGCGGTTTGTCACAGCCAAGCATTTCAAAGAGTTGGGACTACCAGAATTCTGGGGAAAGCCGGATCCGATTAAGGCAGAAACGTGGGTCAAGCAAATTACCAAAATATTCGACATTTTGGGATGCACGGAGGAACAGAAGGTTCCATTTTCCACCTTTATATTTCGTAGTGACGTAGATTACTGGTGGTAATCTGTGAAGCGTACCCAGCCAGCCGCACTCAACATGTCTTGAGAAACATTTCAGAAACTGTTCAATGATAAGTACTTTCCTAAAAGTATTTGTCATATGAAGGAGGTGGAGTTTATTAGACTGGAACAGAACAACATGACGGTGTCCCAATACGAGGCGAAGTTTGTGGAGTTATCCAGGTTTGCACCTCATTTGGTGGAGAATGAGGAACGTATGACGCGGATGTTTCTAAGCGGTTTAAAACTTGACATACGTTAATATCTCATTTCTCATAAATTTTCTCTATATTCAGATGTTGTTAACATGGCTCAATTATTAGAGCGCAATAAAGAGTATGTTCAACTGAGGGACCACAACCAAGGTCATACCGGTGACAATAGTCATCGGAGAAATGACAACCAACGGGGAGGGAAAAATACAGACAAAAGCAGTAACCACTCTGGTGGTAATCGTGGCCATGATAATAGGAGAGGTGAGTCAAGTGAAAATTTAGAAAAGAGGAGATTCAACAATGACAATGTGAAGACGTCAGCACCAGCATCAATTGTTTCTAAGGGAGGAGAACGACCACCAGTCGTATGCTATAAATATGGAAAAGAGAGACACATCAGCCCAAACTGTCCACAATAGTTTAAGGTATGTTATAATTGTGGAAAGGAAGGAAGTATCGCTCGAGATTGTACTATAGCAAAACCAAGTCCAGCGGGGATGGTGACTCAAAAGACTGTCTCAAAAAAGTCAAAGTTCCTAGAAGTGTGTTTGTCGTGACTGGCCAAAATGCGAGGAACCCGAACAAGGTGATCACGAGTAAGCTAATCATAAACTCTTGCGAAGTTTATACCTTACTAGATACTGGTTCTACCAATTCATTTATCTCTCCTGCTTGTGCTCAACATTTAAACTTGACTCCGGAGAAATTAGACTTTGACTTATCCGTGGAGACTCTGTTAGGAGAAACTTTCATTACATCCATTGTTTATAAATCTTGTTTGATCCAAGTTGGCACCATTACATTACCTATTGATCTTATCTCTTTAAAGAAACTTGCTTTTGATGTGATTTTAGGGATTGGTTGGTTAACTACTCATCATGCCAAAATTGGTTGTTTTCGTAAGGTTGTTAGTTTTTATATTCCTAACCAACCTGTTATGCAAATTCAAGCAACCAAACCACTAAAGTCAATCACTATCATATCAAACTATAAAGCTATTCGTTTATGAAAAAATGGATGTCAAGCTTTCTTAGCCCATGTCATGGACTTGAACAAAAATACGTCAGATTTGAATAATATTTCTGTTGTTAGTGAATTTCTTGACTATTTCCCGAAGAACTTCTCGGTCTACCCCTAGAACGTGAAGTTGAATTCTTTATTGATCTAGAACCTGGTACAAAGCCCATTTGTAAAACCCCATATTGAATGGTTCCTATTGAACTTCAGGAGTTAAAGGTCCAACTATTGGAGTTGTTGGTCATTGGTTTCATTCGTCATAGTACATCTCCTTGGGGTGCTCCTGTTTTATTTGTAAAGAAGAATGACGAGAGTATGCGACTTTGTATTGACTACCGGGAATTGAACCATGTCACCATCAAGAATAGGTATCCGCTTCCTCGCATTGATGACCTGTTTGACCAGTTGTAAGGAGCACAATTCTTTTCAAAGATTGATCTTCGTTCTAGATATCATCAGCTGAAGATTAAAACTGAAGATATTCCGAAGACAACCTTCAAAACTCGGTACGGGCATTATGAATTCTTAGTTATGTCTTTCGGATTGACTAATGCTCCTGCGGCTTTTATGGATATGATGAATCGGGTATTCAAGGAATATTTGTATCAGTTCGTTGTTGTCTTTATTGATGACATCCTCATCTATTCCAAAAGTTGTGAAGATCATGAGCACCATTGGAAGCTGGTACTTCAAAGGCTTCGTGAAAATAAGCTATATGCCAAGTTGAAGAAATACGAGTTTTGGTTTGAGGAAGTAGCATTCCTTGGGCACATGGTGTCAAAACATGGAGTATCTGTTGACTCGACGAAGATTGAAGCAATACAAAGTTGGGAGCAACCGAAGTCGGTGACCAAAGTACGTAGCTTTCTAGGGTTAGCTGGTTATTATCGGAGATTTGTGGAAGGATTTTCTCGAATTGCTACTCCGTTAACTAAGCTAACTCGGAAAGATAAAAAATTCGTATGGAGCGAGGAATGCAAGAAGAGTTTTTAAGAGCTTAAGAGGAGACTCATTTTGGCACCTGTTCTGACAATACCGTCTGGTTCGGATGGATTTGTTATCTACAGTGATGCTTCAGGCAAAAGATTAGGATATGTTCTCATGCAACATGGGACAGCCATAGCCTATGCCTCGTGACAACTTAAAGAATATGAGCGGAATTATCCTACTCATGATCTAGAGTTGGCATCAGTCGTTTTTGCATTGAAAATTTGGAGACACTATCTATATGGGGAGAAAGTGGAGATATATTCAGACCATAAAAGCCTCAAATATTTCTTCACCCAAAAGGAACTAAATATGCGGCATCGACGTTGGCTCGAGTTGTTGAAAGATTACGACCATATCATTCAATACCATCCTGGAAAAGCAAACATGGTAGCTAACGCGTTGAGTAGAAGATCATATGCGGGAACGAGTACGATGTTGTCAACACAAAGGCCCATTTTGTGTGATTTACAAAAGATGAAGATAGAATTCAAGACTTCGGGGACCCATGCGACGATGTCAAGTATACGCATAGAACCAACTTTAATCCATAAAGTTAAAGTTGCTCAAGCCACAGACCCGGAGCTGATGCTTATGAAGAAGAAAGTATAAGAAGGTGTTATCCCAGAAGTAAGAATTGATAAAAAGGAATACTTTGAGTCAACTCTAGACTTTGTGTTCCTAACAACTCTGATTTAAAATACAAGATCATGATGGAGGCACACAATACACCGTTTGCAATCCATCCAAGAAGTACCAAAATGTATCGTGATCTTCGACATACATTTTGGTGGAACAATATGAAGAGAGAGATCATGAAGTTTATCTCGAGGTGTTTAACTTGTCAACGTGTAAAGGCGGAGCATCAAGTGCCAAAGGGTCCATTGAAACCACTTGAGATTTTGAAATGGAAGTGGGAACACATTACCATGGATTTCGTTACGGGTCTTCCCATGGTTTCTCAAGGAATAAATGCTATTTAGATTATTATTTATAGATTAACTAAGTCTGCTCATTTCTTGCCGATACGGGAGACTTATTCCCTTGAACGCCTTGTTTGTATGTAGATAAATAAGATTGTAAGATTGCATGGCATGCCAGTATCTATAGTTTCGGATCGTGACCTAAGATTCACTTTACGATTTTGGGTTAGCTTACAAAAAGCTATGGGCACGGATTTATGATTTAGTTTGGCATACCATCCTCAAATGGACTGGCAATCAGAGAGGACTATTCAAACTCTTGAAGATCTATTAAGACTTTGTGTCCTAGACTTCAAAGGAAGTTGGGATAAGTATTTACCATTTGTGGAATTCTCCTACAACAACAGTTATCAGGCAAGTATAGGTGTGGCTCCATTCGAAGCATTGTATGGAAGAAAGTGTCGCTCTCCAGTATGTTGGGATGAAGTGGGTGAAGCAACATTGTTGGGACCAGAGTTGGTACGTATGACTATAGAAAATATCCAAATGATTCGATAACATATACAAACGACACATAATCGACAAAAGAATTATGCGGATCTTCATCGAAAGGACGTGGAATTTAGTATTAGGGATCATGTATTGTTGCGTGTTGCTCCATGGAAGGGAGTAACAAGATTTGGGAAAAGAAGAAAGCTCAATCCAAGATTTATTGGTCTATTTTAGATTCTTGACCGAGTAGGAAATGTGTCCTATAGACTCGCGTTACCTCCAAGTATGTCTCGTGTTCATAATGTTTTTCAAATATCTGTGCTTCGTAAATATGTGAAAGACCCGAACAACATTATTGAGTTAGAACCAGACAAAATAGCTGAAGATTTAACGTACGAGGAGGTACCTGTCAAGATCTTGGATAGGAAGGAACATGTCCTACGCACAAAGGTCATACCATAAGTCAAAGTTTTATGAAGGAACCATGCTATTGAGGAAATGACCTGGGAGTTGAAAACAAAAATGAAAGCGAGGTATCCTCACCTTTTTGAAACACCATGTACGTACATCAATTTCGAGGACAAAATTTCATAAGGAGGGGAAGTTGTAAGACCCCAACTAATTATAAATGAAATTGAATTTCCTCTATTTATTATTTTGAAATAGTAAGGGTTGATTTGATTAATGTGATTAGTTATGGGTAAAATGCGCAAATATCTTAAATAAGCAAGTTGTTATAAAATATTCATCGTTGTCGGGAAATATTTGTTTGGTCGTGGAATATTCGTACGACGACGCATCCTTGTGTGGGCCCCATAATGGAAAGCGATTGGATGAAGAAAACGACAAGTATAAGTTTTTTTTATAAATAACAGCGTAGTTGTTACCATTAACACTGTTGGAATACCCGGTGGTTAAAAACACAATAATACGCGGTGTTGCACAGTAGCACACGGTATTGCACCAATTATTGATTCTTACGTAAGAAGGCACTACTCAATAATTGTTACAGTAATTATTGTTCAATATTTTATTGATTCAATAATTGCTACGTTGATATTTTATATTATTGTTGTTTCAATAATTGTCACTACATAGTATTTCTATTATTAGATCAATAATTCATATTATATGAATAATATTATTAGATAACATTATTGACAATTTTTAAGGAAGTTCTGTCTAAGGAGAGGTTTGGTCACCTAATTGCGCGCCAGTAAGGAAAAATCCTTATTGAAAAGCCCCCTCTTTCCTGGGAACGAACTGGTTGTCATTATTGTGATTCTATAATATTATTTTGAATAATTAATTATTAATTTATATGATAAGGAAAATATTTATTTTTGTGGATATAAATGGAGGAATTTTTAGAAAAGTGACAATTGTTAAAAATTGATATTTTATCTTTTCTGATAAAATAATTCATTTAAATATATTATTTATATTACAATAATATAATAATGGTAATATTTTATAATGTATGTGTGATATAGGAATAAATAAGGAGGAAGAGTATTTTTGTTACAATAAATGCTAAAAACATGTTAAACATATTGGTGGACCCCATTTTTGACTGAAATTTGATTATAGCCTGCAAAATCGTCCGTATAAGGATTTCGGTCAATTTTTGCTTGGAATTTGGAAAAACTTATACTTACAAAGTTGTAGAGAATTGAATTTCCTATGGAATGGACATAAGATTCAATTTTTTTTTGATGAAATGGCTATTTATTATGAATTATTGAAGTTCTGGAATATTGGGTCTGAATTGATTTTGTTACAAAAATTGTTTAAAACATGTTTTTCATGTTCGTGGGCCTCACTTGATGTTGCAAAATTCTGAAATCAGATTTTTAAGGTTTGCGTAGGAATTTTTATTAAAAATAATAATATTTTATTAAATTTTCTTCTTTGGTGCTCTAAGCATTTTTCTATAAACAAGATGCTTAGGTTAGAATTGAAAATCACACCAGAAACTAAAGTTTTTTCTCTCTATATTATTGAGCGTATTCTTGTGAGTATTTTGATACTTTGAGTGTTGCTATACAAGTTCCCTTCAGCACTATATCCGGTATTCCAGTTAGAAGTACTGTCCTTTTGAGGTAAGGGATGTTATTATTTTTCGTAAATGATATTATCTCTTTCAATATCATTATGCCAAAATATTAGTATAATTTTTCTTGTGAAATTTTAACCTTTTTGTGTCGGGGTTACTATTCACGTATACAGTACTATTCACGTATACGACACTATTCACGAATACGACACTATTCATAGAAAAATTAAATTTTTGTTTTTATCCAAGATGTCTATTATGGGTACTATCTTTGATTGTATCCATGTTTTGGTCTTCATTCTTGAATTTTACTCCACTATGGTATATTATGGGGTGTTTTTGAACATGGATAAACCTAAGTACGAATCCTTAATATTTATTCTTCTGTCTCACTGGATTCGTTTTCTTTAAAATATTTTTCATCATCCTCAGTCCTAAATGATGATATTACTGAATATCTTTGGCCTGTAGTGCAAAAACGAATGATTTCCTGATGAATATCTTTGGCCCATAGTGCAAAGATGAATAGGTGTTATGATGAACATGACCGATTGATTAATATCTTTGGTCTGTAGTGCAAAGATGACTATTTGATTCAAGATGTATATTGATTGATGTTATAGGGATAAAATATTGATGATGGACTTTAAAATCATAGAAGATAGTAGATTTCATTCTCTACTTAACTCTTCTAATAAATTATTATTTCCACTACGAATATTGATTTAAAACTTATTGTCTATTATATTCTATCAGATTTTTTCCTGTTTAGGACTAACGATAATTTGTTCTATAATATCTTAATCATAATGTTCTTTACTGGGCTAGGTGAGCTCACCCTTTTCCTTTTTGTTCCATTTTTCTTCTCAGGAGGCGAGAATGTAGCGAGTACTAGTCGGGGTATGGAATGATGGTTCTAGAAAGTTATTTTAGTAGTCCTCACTATTTTTGTAAAATAATGTATCAATAATTGTAATGAGAACTTATTTGAGTGTGGATATTGTCTAGATGATAATATTTGTATTTAAACTCACAGTTTATGTGTTGTCGTATTTTGCACGACAATTATATTAATAAAGTTGTAGATGTTTCTGTACCATATATTTGGCGACTCAGAATGGGTATTGTATACCTATTTTGGGGGCGTCACAAAGTTACCATGCAAGAAAGCTTATTTCACATCCAATTAGAAAATAGGCCATGAATTTTGAGCTGCCAAAATGATCACCATCCTGATTGTGTCAAGTCGTGCAACAGGAGCAAAAACTTCCTTGTCCACACCGAATTCTTGCTTATAGCCTTTTACCACCAAGTGCGCCTTGTACTTGTCTACTTCACCATTTTCCTTCAATTTTGTCTTGTATACCCACTTAACACCTATCGTCTTGTGCCCTTGCGGAATATTAGTCAACTCCCATGTATTATTTCGCTTAATGGATGCTATTTCTTCATCCATCGCTTTTCTCCGTTTGGATTCTTTCACTGCCTCTTTAAAATATGTAAGATCGCAATATGAAAACAAGGCAAAGTGTGTGAGTGGATCTTCAGATTGGTCAATTCCAGTTACCTTATAATCCTTCATCCACCAAGGCCTTCTTCTAATACGTTGAGGTCTTACATCTGATACTGGTTGTTGCACATCTTCAAGAGCATCAACTAGGCTATTTTGAGGAGCTAGTTGTTGCACATCTTCAAGAGTATCTACTCGGTTATTTTGAGGAGCTCGTTATTGGAAAGAGTCAATAGGCTGTTGCCATACTTCATCTTCATCAAATTCTATTGGGACTTGTTGTTGAACACCATTATTATTCCACAACCAGTTATGGTTTTCATCAAAAATAACATCATGACTAAGCACAATCTTCCTAGTGTCAGGATTGTAAAGTTTATATGCTTTTGATTGATCACTAACACCAAGAAAGATGCATTTTTTTCCCTTGTCATCCTTCTTTTTTGGTCAGGAACATGAGCATAGGCAATGCAACTAAAGATTCTAAAGCGATATACTGTTGATTTCCGTCCACTCCACGCCATCTCCGGTGTGACATTTTTAACAACAAAAGTGGGACTTCTATTCAAAATATTTATGCTCCAATTAACAGCTTCGGGACAAAAATTTCTTGGAACACCACTCCTTGCCAAAAGGCTGCGCACCATGTTCAAGATTGTTCGATTTTTTCTCTCACACACACTATTTTGTTGGGGTGTATAAGCTACTATAAGCTGCCTTTGGATTCCATGACTTTCACAGAAATCCTCAAACTCATTTGAGTTGTATTCTCAAGCTCTATCTATGCGAAGAAACTTTATAGGACAACCAACTTCTTCCTCTACAAGTGCTTTGAAAGTCTTAAAGGCAACAAATGCTTCTGATTTCACCTGCAAAAAATAAACCCATATTTTCCAACTATAATCATCAATGAAGGTAATAAAGTATCTTTTACCTCCATTAGAAGATGAATTAATGGGGCCACATAAGTCGGAATGAACTAACTCCAACTTTTTCTTTGTTATCCAAGATTTTCCTTGTGGAAATGGATTGCGATGTTATTTGCTAACAACACAACTTTCACAAATTGCTGATGGAATTGTAATTTGAGGAAGACCAGTGACCATATTTTTCTGTTGTAAAGTTTTAAGCCCACCAAAGTTTAGATGACCATAGCGATAATGCCATAGCCATGCCACATCCTTCAATTTCGCAAAAAAAACAAAGGGAAGCAGCCCTGGACAATATAGCGTAAACATTCGATTTCCAGTCATGGTTACTTGAGCAATTAAGCCAAGCTTCTCATCTCTGATATGAAAAACTGTTGGGTAAATTCTAGATACACTCGCACGCAATTATACGTGATCAACAAGTAATATAATGATAAGTTGAGTATCGTTCCCACAAAGAATTATTTAACAAGAATTACCAATTACTAACCCATGACTAATTTAATCTTATTTAAATGAATGATTTAATAATTTAATTTAAAATATTTAAATAAACTATTACTAACTACCCCTAGAATGAAAAAAGATACTGAAGACTTGAGATTACAATTTCACCTATTGCTTTATTTAAATCAACACACTTCCTGCTAAGCCAAATTAATTATACTGGATTGCTAATCAAGAACACGAAAGTAAAATATGACCATCTCTCAATGCACCATACTCATATCAAATCAAATTCACAGAAGATAGAATCAAATTGAACACCCTAATTAACTAATTCACTATATCTATATGTGAATTACAATTAAAAAGGGTTTAAGCGCAAGTTCTTATTAGACTACATGCAATGCTTCGACATATCTCTATCCTAAGCACAAATTATGAATTCCAACGCCATATAGAACACATAAATACATGCTATTATGATCAGATCTAAACCCATAAATCGTTTCTCGAGTTCATATGGATTATCACAGTAATTGTTAGCTAGGCAATTAAGCAATTAAGGGCAAATCATAATAGACCACCCAAATATAGCTAATAAGATCAACAAGGAAGCATATTAAAGTAAATTACACAATAAGATCCATAGTAATCTCAAAATAGATTTTAATTCATAAATAAACTAGAATCCTTCATCCACAATTGATTAAGAATTAGAAGATACAAATAGAATAAGAAGAAAAATTAGAATTGAGATAAAAAAATCTGCATTCTCTTGCTTCCAATCTGATCTCCCATTGATGATCAATAGCTTCAATCTTCAGTTCCTAGTTAATCTAGGGTTCCTAATCTAAGAGAGAAATTAAAGAAGAAATTTACAAAAGTTTATCCCATGAGGGATTTAAATGGAGTTATATAACTAGCCTCCTCCCTTACAAACGGGTACAACTAGTAATCAAAGAAAGTTAACGAGTATGTGGCCCAATTCCAAATGTCGATAATAAGCTCATTCATATACAACACAAACTTTTATTTCAGTATACAACAAGTCATTCAATCATTCAAACATTTGAACCACATAAATTAACAAAATCAATTTATCCAAACTGCATATTACCCAAATCAATTTTACTCTAATCAAAACTTATAAAGAAAACATAATCATATTACCCAAATCGAGTTCAAGTACTAATAAAATCATAATCCTATTACCCAAACATAATCAAATTCATATATATCAATCTAATGCATGTATAATCATATTCATATTCAATATTGAAACATTATTCATTATTCATTGAAATTAATACCTGAAGGCGGTGGGCGGCGGTTGCAGTGGTGGCGGCGGTGGCTGCCGACGGCAGCATGGCCTTCTCCTCCTTCTCCCTTTTCTTTCTCCCTCTTTTTTTTTTGCTTCTGCTTCAGCTACTGTCGAACGAGGTGCCTGATAGATTAAAAACATTAGTGACCGTGAATATTAATGATGTGGAAGTATCAGCGACCGCATGTGGTCGCTGCTTGTGAGAGGTCGCAAAAAAATAGGGCGCCAACATTTCCAGCCAATTTTTAGGCGTTGAAATTGAAATAGAGACCACTTAGAGACCGCATTCGGTCGCTAAAATAAACCAGCAAATATATTCAATGGCGGTCACTAATAATAGTATATGCGACCAGAAGTACGGTCGCTGATATTATTAGTCGATGTTAGAGCATTTTCTTGTAGTGAATAGTTGTATAAATGAAGTTTGTATTTAAATCATGTACGGTGTATTTTGACGACCCTGAATGGGTTGTGTGGACCTATTCTGGGGTCGTCACAATATATCAAAGAAGCTTATTAAAGAAGCTAAGGACATGACTACATGCCTGCTGAAAATATTTTTTAAAGTGTTAGGTGAGATAGCAGTCTGCTGTGTTAGTGGGTCAGACGGCTGAACAACATATTTCCAGGAAGTCACCATCGGTGTTTAAAAATGTCTGATGCATTTAATGCTTCAACGGATGCCTTCAAACGCACATATTTTCAAAAGGTCCTTTTATATTCAAATCAGACACAGATGCAACAAGCAAGCAAGTACACAACAAAAGCTGAAGAACACTCAACGCTAAACTCTATGATCAAGAAAGAAAGCTTGCTCATCTACTCAGTTCTTTCGAACATATGCGTAATAGCGACTGAGTAGCACTACCCAAGAACTCAACTCTCATCAAGTGTATTCCAAGTCTACTGGACTTGAAGAGTTCTAAGTGAACCAAGAAGTTCCAAGACTACTGGTCTTGAAGACATCTAAGTGATTCAAAGATTGTAAAGGTATCCTTAATGGATTTCCTACTCGAGGAGTAGAAGAGTAGACTAGGAGCCTTGAGTGCTCTAAACCACTTAAAAAAACTGTGTCATTTATATTCTTGTTATAACTGCTATATCTGTCATAATTGCTTATCACCTATTAACTTGGTTTATCTTAAAGGGGAACAAACAAATCTTATATTCCACTGTGGTTAATTTATTAACAAATTTGACAAGTATTTTGAAAAAGAAATTTTTACAAATATCTATTCAACCGCCCTTCTAGACAACTATTGTGCCACTGGGAACTAACAATTGGTATCAGAGCATGTTTTCTCAATCAGCCTACAAAGCTTGAGTAGATCAAATGGCATAACTGATAAGCGAGTCCAAGACTGGAGGAGGCATCAAGCCGCCAATGTGCAACAGAGACAAATTTTCCAACTAGAAAGTTCACATTCAAGCCTACATGGATTCGATAGATGAAGAGCTATTTGAAACTATTATGAATGGGCCCTACGTTCCAACAAAGCTTTCACCAACTCCAGATGATCCAAATAGAGTTCAGATCAAGATCAAATTAGAATGGATTGATAATGAGAAGAAAGAAGTCCAACTAGATACAGGCCAAGAACATTTTGTTCCAGTCCTAAAAAGATGATCTGTTCGAGAATGTGGTTAACAGAAAAACTGCCAAGGAAGTATGGGAAGCATTGCTCATTATGCACGAAAGAACAGAAGAATGTAAAGAAAACAAGCAATCTCTTCTGCCTCAACAATATGAGATGTTCGTCCATGTTTTAGGAGAAAACGTCACTTCTACTTATGAAAGATTCACTGTGCTGCTCAACTCTCTTCGAGCTTTTGGAAAAATCTATCCAAACAAAGTTCTTATCATAAAGTTTATGAGGGAACTGCCGGGCAAGTGGGATGCCAAAACCATTTCCATCAGAGAATTAAAGAACCTCTATGAAATGATAGTTCAACAACTCTATGGCAACCTTCTTACCTACGAACTAGAGCTGACCCAATGAGCAGAGACTCCGTTTGAAGGAAGAAAGAAGGACAAATGAGTTTCTCTCAAAACAACATAAACCATCTCCAAAGCTCATGCTGAAAATGATTCTAACTCTGAGGAAGATGATGATGAGAATATTGCAATGCTGGTAAGAAGACTCAAAAGGTTCATGCGAAAAGGCAGAAGCAGTAAACCTAAGAGATTCAACAACAACAACAGCCTGGAGCAGATCAACAAATTATGCTACAACTGTAAGAAGCCCGATCATTTTATTGAAAACTACAACAAACCTCTTAGAGAAGAGCTGAAGCACAAATCCAAAGAAAGAATTCAAAGGAAACAAAAGGCTCAGAAGAAAGACAAAGGTCTTGTGGCCAGAAGATCTTAGAGTGACTTAGACAACGACACAACTCATGAGTTTGGAGATGATGAAGAACCTCAAGTAGCAAATCTGTGTCTAATGGCCAAAAATGCAAAGTACAAGAAAATCACTGACCATCATGAAGTAAGTATCAACGAGGTATTCGAATTTAACTCTCCTGATGTAGATATTGATGATTTAAGAACTACACTATATGGCATAACAATTAATCTGCATCAATACATGAAGTGGTTCAGAGTTCTATCTAAAGATTATTCTCTTCTTCAAAAAGAGAAAGAGAAAGTTTAAGAAGAACTGGAGACATTTCTACTAAGTACTATCTCTCTCTAAATTTGAGGCTGAGAATAAACTCTTAAGACAAACCAATGAAATTAACGCACAAAGAGTGTAAAATCTAACCTCTAAGATTGAGGAACTAGAAAAGACAATCTTAATGTGGAATAGATCTTTTTCATCCAGGGACTCCATGATCTCCAGTTAGAGAAGTGCATCTGACAGAATAGGTTTAGATTTTTGGGAATCTTCCTCAGCACCATATATGGAAAAGCTAAAGGAAACTAACAATAGTAGTGTTTCAAATTTTAATAGAAGCAGTACATTTGTGAAATCCTCGCAGAATAAAGAACCAGTCCATCCCTGCTCTTCTGATCCAATCTATGTTCCAAGACATAACGGATCCCATGCTGGCCTAGGGTTTAGAAAAGAAAAGAGTAACTTAATCACTACTCTCCAACCTCGATCATTGAATCGAGTAAAATCAACTCCACGAACCAACCAGGAAGAAATAGTAGAGTTAAGTTTCACTCATCACAAATCATGAATCACAAGGATACATGAAAAAAAGTAGAATCAATATAAAGGAAAGACTACCAAGAATCCACATAAGTCCAAATGGAGAAAGAATCCACACACATACAAAAATGCATCATACTAGATGTTTTGTATGTGATAAAAATGGTAATAAGGCTGCATTATGTAACAATAATCCTCTGCATATTAAATCTAAAGTCAAGCATATTTGGGTCCCCAAGGGCACTAATAAGGTAGGACCCATGCAAGTATGGGTACCAAAATAAGAGTTTAACCTCACTGCAAAAATAGACCTCCACGATCACAACTTGGTATCTGGACAATGGATGCTCATAACACATGACTGGGAACAAAGCTTTCTTGTCTAACTTCACAAAAAAGGAGGGTCCAACAATTATCTTTGGAGAAAATAATTTTGGAAAAACAAAAGGATATGGTTCAGTTGGGAATGGTGCAGTGACATTCAGCAAAGTAGCCTATGCGGATGGGCTAAAGCATAATCTTCTAAGCATAAGTCAACTCTGCGACAAGGGTCATCAAGTAACCTTCCTCAACAATCAGTGTCAAGTTAGAGATCTAAAGACCTCTTCTATAAAACTGACCAGAACAAGAGATGGGAAAGTCTACACTGTTAATCTTGGTCAACTGAGTTCTGACGAGACAATATGCTTTCTTGCTAAAGCCTCAGAAGAAATGAGTTGGCTATGGTATAGAAGGTTGTCTCATCTCAACTTCAACAGTATGTCAAAACTGACCTCCAAAGATCTAGTAACAGGTTTACCCAAGCTCAACTTCATCAAAGAAAGGCCATGCAATGCCTGTCAGCTTGGAAAACAAACTAGAAGTTCATTCAAAGGCAAAACAATCAACTCAATTGATAAGCCCCTACAGTTACTTCACATGGATCTTTTTGGGCCAATTCCAACTATAAGCCTTGGAAGGAAGAGATACTCATTGGTTGTAGTGGATGACTACACCAGATTTACATGGGTGTTCTTTCTGAACTCTAAAGATGAAATAAGCTCTCAACTCATCAAGATGTTCAAGCTGGTGATGAACAAAAAAGGGGAGAAAATCAAGGCTATAAAGAGTGATCATGGTAGAGAATTTGACTTCTCTGAGATGGATTAGTTTTGCACAGATAATGTCATCAGTCACAAATTCTCAGCTCCACGAACTCCACAGCAAAACGGAGTTGCTAAAAGAAAGAACATAACGTTAATTGAAGCCGGAAGGACTCTACTAGCAGCAGATCATCTGCCTGAATACTTTTGGGCAGAAGCCATCAACACTGCTTACTACACTCAGAACAGGTCTCTTGTTCACTCTACGTTAAAGAAAACTCCCTACGAGCTGCGGAGAGGAAGAAAGCCAAATGTCAGCTACTTCCATATGTTTGGCTATTCATGCTACATTTTCAACAATTGAAAATAATATCTGAATAAGTTCCAACCCAAGTCAGACGAAGAAATCTTTCTCGGATATGCCACAAATATTAAGTGTAATACCCGAGAATTTCCACATATTATTAAATAAATATATTAATGGAAATGAATATTTATTTGAATATGAACATTTTTGTGTTATGAAATGAGATAACTCAATTATATTAAATAATTGAATAATTGAGAATATGTGGAGTTTATGGTAAACTCGTTGAAAGCCTTGTGTGGCATGGTGATAGGAAATACTAATAGTAATGTTTATCGGTGAAGAAATTATAAGATGAGCAATTAAGTAATATTAATTGTTAATTGTTGTTGTAGTATACTATTAGTTGTTAATTGATGTGTGGTAGATTAATTATTTAATAATGAGGATTAATTAATGATTATATTAATTAATTGATGATGGTTGTGGTAGAAGATTGAATTTTTAGTAATTAACTAATAATGTATGATTACTATTATTTGCAATATATTATAAAGATGAATAATGATTATGGAAACCCATAAATATATTAATTAATGGTTAGATTAATTAATATTGGTGTTAATTAAGTAATAAAGTGCATAATTTATTTATTTAACATAAATAAGTAGGTTAGTAATATAACAATATTATATTGACGGTTATGTGCATATACAACTATACTATATGGTGCAGTGTGACATTTATGTGGCTATATATTAAGTCTTATAGAACTATATTGTATGGGCATTATAATTAAATATATTGGAACTATATGTTATAAATACATTATCTATGTGACAATATGTATGCGGGTATGTATTAAAATAAAATACCATGAACACATTGTAAACTATCATTTTGATAAAATGTACATGGATTATATGTATGTTGCATAATATCTACTACCTTGAAATATTAAAGCATATTGTGACATTTAGTTATAATATATGGTTGAGATGTATATTAAAATATAACATAAGAGTGAGAATGTGTAGGAGTATACAAGAATGCTAGTAATATTGGATTGTCCCAAAATGATTGTCCCATTTACCTCTCATTTCTCATTCACGTGTATTTCCAAAAAGGCTAGCCTATGTTCTTCATTTTCTTCCAAGCTTGCTAGGCAATGATCATGAGGGGAGTGGTGCTCATAATGCAATCCAACCACCATCTAACAACTGTAAGACCCCAGCTTTTTATAAATAAAATTAAATTTTCTCTATTCATTATTCTAAATTAATAAGGTGTTAATTTGATATAATGCTTTGGTTATGGGTGAAATGTGCAAATTTTACAAAATAAGCAAGTGGTTATAAAATATTCATTTTTTCGGGGAATATTCTTTTGGCCGTGGAATATTCTTTTTGTCGGGAATATCCGTACGACGGCACAATCATTTGTGGGCTTCATAACGGAATAATTGTCGGATGAAGAAAATGATAAAGTTTGAGTTTTTATAAATAACAGCGTAGTTGTTACCGTTAACACTATTGGAATACCCGGTGGTTAAAAATACAGTAATATGTGTGGTTGCACAGTAGCACACGGTATTGCACATTATTGTTGAATTATTGATTCGCACGTAAGAAGGCACTACTCAATAATTGTTACAGTAGTTACTGTTCAATATTTTATTTTATTGATTCAATAATTACTGCGTTGATAGTTTATATTATTGTTGTTTCAATAATTATCACTGCACAGTATTTCCCATTATCAGATTAATAATTCATATTATTATTATATAACATTATTGGCAATGTCTAGAAAATTCTATCTAAGGAGAGGTTTGGTCACCTAATTGCACGCCAGTAAGGAGAAATCCTTATTGGAAAGCCCCCTCTTTCCTGGGAACTTCCTGGTTGTCATAATTGTGATTCTGTAATATTATTTGTGAATAATTAATTATTAATTTATATGATAAGGAAATATTTATTTGACGTGGATATAAATTATGGATTTATTTATGTGGTTATAAATGAAGGAATTAATGCTGAGGTATTTTATTAGTATTTTGTCAGAATAGAGGTATTAAAAATCACCCGTTTATGGATTTCGGATATTTTTGGTTTGGAATTTGGAAAAACTTAAAGCTACAAAGTTGTAGAGAATTCAATTTCAGGTAGAATGGACATAAAATTCATATTTTTCTGATAAACAGGCAATTTTCTATGAATTACTGAAGTTTCGAAAAATAAAATAATTTTTATTTAATTATAGGTGGGATCCACTTTTTGGTTGGTGATGAATATGCATGTGGGCTGCTAGAAAATTCAAAATTGGCATGCCTTGATAGTCATGGTCTTGGCATACGTAAAGAAAAAAATAAATAAAATATTATTTTAATATTTTAGTCTCCTATGACGTTCTAACATTTTCCTATAAATAAACGCTTAGGTTAGAATTGAAAATCACACCAGAAACAATTTTTTTTTTCTCTCTATATTATCGAGCGTATATTTGTGAGTATTTTAATACTTTGAGAGTTGCTGTTCGGTACAAGTTTCCTTCGAATTTCTATCCGATATTCCGATCAGAAGTACCGTTATTTTGAGGTAAGGGATGTTATTTTCTTCTTAAATGATATTATATCCTTCAATATCATTATGCCGACATATTGGTAAACTTTTTAATCAAATTTGGAACTTTTTGTGTCGGGGTTACTATTCACATATACGGCACTATTCACGAATACGGCATTATTCACCGAAAAATAAAAATTTTCCTTTTTGTCCAAGATGTCTATTTTGGCTACTATCTTTGATTGTATCCATGTTTTGATCGTTATTTTTGAATTCTGCTTCATAATTGGTTATTATGAAGTATTATTGATCTTGGATAAACTGTTATACGAATCCCTAATATTTGTTCTTCTGTCTCACTGGATTCATTTTCTTTAAAATATTTTTCATCATCCTCAGTCTTAAATGATGATATTACTGAATATCTTTGGCCTGTAGTGCAAAGATGAATGATTAACTGATGAATATCTTTGGCCCGTAGTGCAAAGATGAACAGGTGTTGAGATGAACATGACCAACTGGTGATACAAATGAATATCTTTGGCCTGTAGTGCAAAGATGAATATTTGATTAAAGATGTATATTGATTAATGTTATAGGGATAAAATATTGATGATGGACTTTTAAATCTTAGAAGATAGTAGAATTCATTCTCTACGTGAATCTTCTAATGGATTGCTGTTTCCGTTGCAGAATATTGATCTAAAACTTGTTGTCTATTATATTCTATCAGATTTTTTCCTGTTGAAGACTAATGATAATTTGTTGTATATTATCTTAGTCATAATGTTATTTACTGGGCTAGTTAAGCTCACCCTTTTCCTTTTTGTTCCATTTTTCTTCTCAGGAGGTGAGAACATAGCAGGATCTAGTCGGGGTATGGAGTGATGGTTTTAGAAAGATGTTTTAGCAGTCCTAACTATTTCTGTAAAATAGTGTATGAATAATTGTAATGAGGACTTATTTGAGTGTGGATATTATCTAGAGGACAATATTTGTATTTAAACTCATAGTTTGTGTTGTCGTATTTTTCACGACAATTATATTATTGATGTTGTAGTTTGCTTTCTGTTCCATGTATTTGGCGACTCAGAATGGGTGTTATATACCTATTTTGGGGCATTACAAAAACTCCTTATTAACCCCCATGCAATCCTTTAACACATGAGTTTGATTTAGGGGAGAATATTATTGTCTAGATTTTTGATGTTCTATAAGTATGAGCTCTCCTTCCATTTTTCCAAGTGTTGAGAATTGCTAAGTGAGAATTAAGAGCATACAAGCATCCTTAGAGTCTAAGAGTTCAAGTAGTAGCAAGTTCTTTAACATTACAAAGGTATAATTCCATTACTAGCTTTCCAATTTCAGTTTCTGTAAAAATGGAGTCTTGAGTCTTGAAATCCAAATTCTTAAATTCATGAAATTATATGTTAATGAGGTTGAGTATTGGTTATAAAGTTGTTATATGACCATATAAACATGTTTAAACTGATACATGATTGTTTGGAAATGAATTGGTGAATAATTTTTGAGGTTGGGCTGGAGTTCTATCGAAGTATACTGCTTCTGCGCCTGAACCAGGCACGGTGCAGCTGCGCCACATTTGTATTGAGGTGCAGCACAGCTGCGTCGGTTGCTGATTTCAGTTAAGCAATCTATTTTCAAATCTGATCATTATTAGCTAGTTGTTTTGACTCAACCTAATATGTAAGCATGTGTATGATGTATATATAGATACATTAGCCTAATGTGAGCATGTTTAGACTAGACTTGCATGATTAACGAAGGCGTATGGTTTACATGGAGATTTGAACCTTAAGTTTTGAAAACAAACTATGTAAATATCATATTCTACAAATTATAAACCTAGTAAGCTATACATGACTGATATTACACATAGATGAGCATGTTGTAGTCCTTTGAGCATGATCAAAATTGTTAAGCCTTACGTTAGAAATATTTTCAATAAGAAGCTTAGCCTAGTGAGCTAACATGCATGATTTCTACATGGTTTATATTCTGACTTTGAAAGCATATGAGTATGACTTGGAAATGCATGAATAAACCTTTAGCTTGTGTTTATTTGATTAGTAAGGAAACATGAGCATGTTGAACCTATTAGCAAGCTTTGAATGTGAATATTGTCAAGACACCATGAAGACTATAATCTTACATTTGTGATTATATTTGATGACACTAGACTCGCTCATGTAGCACAAACATATATATACCATGCTTGTGTAGCACATTTCAAGAAAAGCATGAACAAAGCCTATTTTCAACTAAAGCGGTGTTAGTTTCACATATGTATTATGAATACACACAAGCATGCCCAATATGAGTTTTATAACTATCTTGTATGTTTAAAAAGCAAGCATGCTAGACCTTGTGAATTCATGACCTTGAGTGGCCTTAAATGGTTGAAATGTTTAATTTAGAAGGGAACCTAGATTGACTTGAGGAGGATGAAAAGACCCTAAACATGACAAATAGATCAAGTATGACTGTTTTGGGCAAGATGGACATGAACCACAAGGCAGCAGCTGCATCTTGGCTTGGACATATATATGTGTGATGGTTAGTTGATAAGTTGGTGTTGCATTGAAATGGAAAGTCCATGAGTAGAGGAGGTCTTAACCTTGAGCATTCTTGATTTGTTTATAAAGTAACTAAGTATTTGATTCATGATGACTTATAAACTGATTTTGTATCGTATGTGCATACTTAAATCGTGTCAAGCTTGATTAAAGACTTTGCTAGCTAATTAACATCTTGAACATATAATGCGTTATAAATAGGATTCGAAAGTGTTGATTTATTAACGTGGATAAACTACGCTCAAGGCAAGTTTCTCTAAGCTTACTCAAATTTATGTTGTGCAAGTATCCTAAACCCTTGCATTATTTTATTTGACAAATATCGTAAGCTTATCCCTTTGAATACAAGTTACATTACTTTCTCGTTCAAATGAGCTAGTATGTTAAACCTTTGTGAAAGCTATTATTCATGTTGAAATTGGTATTGTCCTTGAATATTGTGAAAGAGTCAATGCCATTTGATTCGACTAGACTATATGCATGTTTATAAAAACTGTCCAAACCAATTGAATGGTGCAGAAATCTTGAAAACTGAGTTGGACAACCCTTTTGGTAAGGGGAGTGTATGTTGTTGGAAACCCCAACACATGAATAAATATTACTGTGGTGTTATGCATAACATAAAGTATTGTAGACTGGTCATCTATAGTACTTGATATTTTTGGGTTATCAGTTTAATATTGGTAACTCTAGTGGAAGTTCAATGGTCCTTAGTGACTGCTCAGTATAGATTGTTTATTCAGTTGGATACATTGATAGCCGTTGAATTCATATATATCTATTGATTTATATTGAATTATCGTTCTTATTCAAAGAATTATTGATATTTCTTATCCCTGATGTTATTCTGACACTTTGAACTATCCTAGAAATGACACTTCGATATTTCAAACCATGTGATATATATCCTACACCCTTGTTGTATATTACTTGCTGGGCAATTTGTGCTCATCCTTGCTTATTTAAAACCTTTCAGTTAAGGAGGAACATGGAGGTGTCTCTGGAACAGACAAGGGCAAGGGCAAGGCTACTGACTAGCTTGTCCCTTTATGTTTAAAATCTATGATGTTGTACTAAGACTATGTTTAAGCTAAAGTAGGGTTATGTAATAAGTCTTTATTTGATATTGTTATGTAATCTATTAAGCATCGTAGGTTGCGAGACTTGGGGAATAATTATAATAAATCTTTGTATATTATTCTAAAGTAGATTTTTCGTTGTGTATGTGTTATTTTAGTTATTATGGTTTTACCATGAGAACGTGATTAACCGAATTCGAGTGACCAAATGGAGATCCGAATTTGGGGGCGTCACAGTAAGGCCTATAGAGTGTTCAACAAGAAGACACTAATTGTTGAATTCTCGATTCATGTCATCTTTGATGAAATAGACTTAGACAAATATATGCCTCAAGACACTGCAATCTATGACTCAAGCACTACGAATGAGGTGGTCGAGCCCAACACCACGATCGTAGCCATATAAGATGAAATCGTAGAGCCTAAAGAAGAGATCGTAGAGAGAGCTACACCAGACAACGAACCTCTGCAACAAGAAACAAAGGTTGATCTCGAAGAATTCAGACAAGAAGGCACCAAAATAGATGTTCCAACAGGGAACAGATGGGCAAGAGATCACACTCAAGACCTGATCATTGGAGACCCAAATGCAAAAGGAAAAATGAGATCTTCCACCCAGAATGAGTGTTTCTATCTAAGCTTTCTGTCCCAAATGGAACCCAAGAAGATATAAGATGCTATGGAAGACTCGAGTTGGATAGAAGCTATGCAAGAGGAACTGAATCAGTTTGAAAGAAGCAAAGTCTGGAAATTAGTCGAAAGACTAAGAACTCACCCAATTATTGGCACCAAATGGGTCTTCAGAAACAAGATGAATGAAGATGGGGTAATAACAAGGAACAAGGCAAGACTAGTGGCCAAAGGTTATTCCCAAGAAGAAGGCATCGACTACGACGAGACCTTCACACATGTTTCCAGATTAAAAGCCATCAGAATATTCCTTGCTTTTGCTGCCCACATGAAGTTCAAAGTTTTCCAATTGGATGTCAAGAGTGCATTTTTGAATGGTGAACTTCAAGAAAAAATATATGTGGAGAAACCTACAGGTTTCATCAATCTAACTCTCTCTAATTATGTCTATAGATTAGACAAAGCCTTATATGGACTTAAACAAGCACCTAGAGCATGGTATGAAACACTAACTAACTTTCTTATTGAAAATGGTTTCACTAGAGGTAGAGTAGATACCACATTATTTCTTAGGAAGCACAAAAATAAAATCTTATTAGTTCAAATATATGTAGATGATATTATCTTTGATTCTACAGATGAAAATCTATGCAAGAGATTTGCAAAGCTTATGCTGTAAGACCCCAACTTATTATAAATGAAATTGAATTTCCTCTATTTATTATTTTGAAATAGTAAGGGTTGATTTGATTAATGTGGTTAGTTATGGATAAAATACGCAAATATCTTAAATAAGCAAGTGGTTATTAAATATTTATTGTTATCGGAAAATATTCGTTTGGTCGTGGAATATTCTTACTGTCGGGGAAAATTCATACGACGGTGCAGCCTTGTGTGGGCCCCATAACGGAAAGAGATTGGATGAAGAAAATGACAAGTATAAGTTTTTTTTATAAATAACGGCGTAGTTGTTACCGTTAACACTGTTGAAATACCCGGTGGTTAAAAATACAGTAATACGCGGTGTTACACAGTAGCACACGGTATTGCACCAATTATTGATTCTTACGTAAAAAGGCACTACTCAATAATTGTTACAATAATTATTGTTCAATATTTTATTGATTCAATATTTGTTACGTTGATATTTTATATTATTGTTGTTTTAATAATTGTCACTACACAGTATTTCCATTATCAGATCAATAATTCATATTATTTGAATAATATTATTAGATAGCATTATTGACAATGTCTAAGGAAGTTCTGACTAAGGAGAGGTTTGGTCACCTAATTGCGCGCTAGTAAGGAGAAATCCTTATTGAAAAGCCCCCTCTTTCCTGGGAACGACCTGGTTGTCATTATTGTGATTCTGTAATATTATTTTGAATAATTAATTATTTATTTATATGTTAAGGAAAATATTTATTTATGTGGATATAAATAGAGGAATTTTTAGAAAAGTGACAATTGTTAAAAAATGATATTTTATCTTTTCTGATAAAATAATTCATTTTAATATATTATTATATTACAATAATATAATAATGGTAATATTTTACAATGAATGTGTGATATAAGAATAAATCAGGAGGAAGAGTATTTTTATTACAATAAAAGCTAAAACATTATTAAACATGTTGGTGGACTCTATTTTTGACTAAAATTTGATTATAGCTTGTAAAATCGTCCGTATGAGGATTTCGGTCATCTGCTTGGAATTTGGAAAAACTTAAACTTATAAAATTTTAGAGAATTGAATTTCCTATGGAATGGACATAAGATTCGATTTTTTCTGATGAAACGACTATTTATTATGAATTATTGAAGTTCTGGAATATTGGGTCTAAATTTATTTTGTTACAAAAATTGTTTAAAACATGTTTTTCATGTTGGTGGGCCCCACTTGATGTTGCAAAATTCTGAAATCAAATTTCTAAGGTGTGCGTAGGAATTTTTATTAAAAATAATAATATTTTATTAAATTTTCTACTTTCGTGCTCTAAGCATTTTTCTATAAATAGGATGCTCAGGTTAGAATTAAAAATTACACCAGAAACTAAAATTTTCTCTCTCTATATTATCAAGCGTATTTTTATGAGTATTTTGATACTTTGAGTGTTGCTATACAAGTTCCCTTCAGCACTATATCCAGTATTCCAGTCAGAAGTACTGTCATTTTGAGGTAAGAGATGTTATTTTTTTTTCGTAAATGATATTATCTCTTTCAATATTATTATGCCGAAATATTAGTATAATTTTTCTTGTGAAATTTCTACCTTTTTTTGCCGGGGTAACTATTCAGGTATACAGTACTATTCACATATACGGCACTATTCACGAATATGGCACTATTCACAAAAAAAATTAAATTTTCATTCTTTGTCCAAGATGTCTATTATGGGTACTATCTTTGATTGTATTCATGTTTTGGTCTTAATTCTTGAATTTTACTCCGCTATGGTATATTATGGGGTGTTTTTGAACATGGATAAACGGAAGTACGAATCCTTAATATTTATTCTTTTGTCTCACTGGATTCATTTTCTTTAAATTATTTTTCATCATTCTCAGTCCTAAATGATGATATTACTGAATATCTTTGGCCTGTAGTGCAAAGATGAATGATTTCCTGATGAATATCTTTGGCCCGTAATGCAAAGATGAACAGGTGTTGAGATGAACATGATCGACTGATTAATATCTTTGGTCTGTAGTGCAAAGATGACTATTTGATTCAAGATGTATATTGATTGATTTTATAAGGATAAAATATTGATGATGGACTTTAAAATCATAGAAGATAATAGATTTCATTCTCTACTTAACTCTTATAATGAATTATTATTTTCATTGCGAATATTGATTTAAAACTTATTGTCTATTATATTCTATAAGATTTTTCCCTGTTGAGGACTAACGATAATTTGTTCTATATTATCTTAGTCATAATATTCTTTACTATGCTAGTTAAGCTCACCCTTTTCCTTTTTGTTCTATTTTTTTTCTCAGGAGGCGAGAATGTAACGAGTACTAGTCGGGGTATGGAATGATGGTTCTAGAAAGTTGTTTTATTAGTCCTCACTAATTTTGTAAAATAATGTATCAATAATTGTAATGAGGACTTATTTGAGTGTGGATATTGTCTAGATGATAATATTTGTATTTAAACTCACAGTTTATGTGTTGTCGTATTTTACACGACAATTGTATTAATAAAGTTGTAGTTGTTTTTGTACCATGTATTTGGCGACTCAGAATGGGTGTTGTATACCTATCTTGGGGGCGTCAAAGTTGGTATCAAAGCTTAGGGATATGTTCTCTGACGGAGATCGAGGAATAGAACTAGGAGGGGAGAGACGAGTAAATCCTTCGCTAGTGTATCCTACCCAAGCTTATTTGTTGGTTGGTCAGAATATAGGGATGTTATGTGATATGTTAATTTCTTTAATTAACCCTTTTTTTATGGCAGTAGTTAAGAATGGCAACTGAGAATGTTAACAATGGAGTAAATGAGACCGTGGAGACACCTTTACTCACCAATCAGGAGAACGTGCAACAGGACAACAATGTTCCTCCTGTAAACAACACCGCTGATCAGACGATGAATGATGGGATGTTTAGAAGCTTTTTGCAATCCATGCAAAATCAGACAAGGGAGACTCGTGTACAAAATATGGGAGAAAATGATAGCAACGCGTGGTTTGTCATAGCCAAGCAGTTCAAAGAGTTGGGACCACTAGAATTCTGGGGAAAGCCGGATCCGATTAAGGCAGAAACTTGGGTCAAGAAAATTACCAAAATATTCGATGTCTTGGGATGTACGGAGGAACAGAAGGTTCCATTTGCCACCTTTATATTCCGTAGTGAGGCAGATTACTTGTGGAAATCTGTGAAGCGTACCCAGCCAGCCGCACTCAACATGTCCTGGGAAACATTTCAGAAACTGTTCAATGACAAGTACTTTCCTGAAAGTATTCGTCATATGAAGGAGGTGGAGTTTATTAGACTGGAACAGAACAACATGACGGTGTCCCAGTACGAGGCGAAGTTCGCGGAGTTATCCATGTTTGCACCTCATTTGGTGGAGAATGAGGAACGTATGACGCGGATGTTTCTAAGAGGTTTGAAACCCGACATACGTCAATATCTCATTTCTCATAAATTTTCTCTATATTCAGATGTTGTCAACAGGGCTCAATTATTAGAGCGAGATAATGAGTATGTTCAACCGAGGGACCACAACCAGGGTCATACCAGTGACAGCAGTCATCAGAGCAATGATAACCAACGGGGAGGGAAAAATACAGACAAAAGCGGTAACCACTCTAGTGGTAATCGTGGCCATGATAATAGGAGATGCGAGTCAAGTGGAAATTTCAAAAGGAGGAGATTCAACAATGACAATGTGAAGACGTCAGTACCAACATCAACTGTTTTTAAGGGAGGAGAACGACCACTGGTCGTATTCTATAACCATAGAAAAGAGGGACAAATCAGCCCAAACTGTCCACAATAGTTTAAGGTATGTTATAATTTTATTAATGAAGGACATCGCTCGAGATTATATTGTAGCGAAACCAAGTCCAGTGGGGATGGTGACTCAAAAGACTGTCCCAGAAAAGTCAAAGTCAGCGGTTCCTAGAAGAGTGTTTGTCGTGACTGGCCAAAATGCGAGGAACCCAAACGAGGTGATCACGGCTAAGCTAATCATAAACTCTTGTAAAGTTTATACCTTACTAGATACTGGTTCTACTAAATCATTTATCTCTCCTGCTTGTACTCAACGTTTAAACTTGACTCCAGAGAAATTAGACTTTTACTTATCTGGAAAGACTCCGTTAGGAGAAACTTTCATTACATCCATTATTTGTAAATGTTGTTTGATCCAAGTTGGCACCATCATATTACCTATTGATCTTATCTCTTTAAAGATACTTGCTTTTGATGTGATTTTAGGGATTGATTGGTTAACTACTCATCATATCAAAATTGATTGTTTTCGTAAGGTTGTTAGTTTTTATATTCCTAACCAACCTGTTATGCGCATTTAAGCAACCAAACCACTAAAGTCAATCACTGTCATATCAAACTATAAAGCAATTCGTTTATTAAAAAACAGATGTCAAGCTTTCTTAGCCCATGTCATGGACTTGAACGAAACACGTCAGATTTGAATAATATTTTTGTTGTTAGTGAGTTTCCTGACGTATTTCCTGAAGAACTTTTTGGTCTACCCCCAGAACGTGAAGTTAAATTCTTTATTGATCTTGAACCTGGTACAAAGCCCATTTCTAAAACCCCATATCGAATGGCTCTTATTGAACTTTAGGAGTTAAAGGTCCAACTACAGGAATTGTTGGACATCGATTTCATTCTACCTAGTACATCTCCTTGGGGTGCTCCTGTTTTATTCGTAAAGAAGAAAGATGGGAGTATGCGACTTTGTATTGACTACCGGGAATTGAACCATGTCACCATCAAGAATAAGTATCTGCTACCTCACATTGATGACCTGCTTGACCAGTTGTAAGGAGCACAATTCTTTTTAAAGAATGATCTTTGTTCTAGATATCATCAGTTGAAGATTAAAATTGAAGATATTCTGAAGACTGCCTTTAGAACTCGGTACGCGCATTATGAATTCTTAGTCATGTATTTTGGATTGACTAATGCTCCTAAAACTTTTATGGATATGATGAACCAAGTATTCAAGGAATATTTGGATCAGTTCATTGTGGTCTTTATTGATGACATCCTCATCTATTCCAAAAGTCGTGAAGATTATGAGTACCATTTGAAGCTGGCACTTCAAAGGCTTCGTGAAAACAAGCTATATGCCAAGTTGAAGAAATTCGAGTTCTGGCTTGAGGAAGTAGCATTCCTTGGGCACGTGGTATCAAAACATAGAGTATCTGTTGACCTGACAAAGATTAAAGAAATACAAAGTTGGGAGCAACCGAAGTCGGTGACCGAAGTACATAGCTTTCTAGGTTTAGTTAGTTATTATCGGAGATTTGTGGAAGGATTTTCTCGAATTGCTACTCCGTTAACTCAGCTAACTCAGAAAGATACAAAATTCGTATGGAGCGAGGAATGCGGGAAGAGTTTTTAAGAGCTTAAGAAGAGACTCATTTTGGCACCTGTTCTGACAATACCGTTTGGTTCAGATGGATTTGTTATCTACAATGATGTTTCGGGAAAAGGGTTAGGATGTGTTCTCATGCAACATGGGAAAGTCATAGCCTATGCCTCGCGAAAACTTAAAGAATATGAGAGGAATTATCCTATTCATGATCTAGAGTAGGCAGCAGTCATTTTTGCATTGAAAATTTAGAGACACTATCTATATGGGGAGAAAGTGGAGATATATTCAGACCATAAAAGCCTCAAATATTTCTTCACCCAAAAGGAACTAAATATGCAGCATCGACGTTGGCTCGAGTTGTTGAAAGATTATGACCATGTCATTCAATACCATCCTGGAAAAGCAAACATGGTAGCTGACGCGTTGAGTAGAAGATCATATACGGAAACGAGTGCGATGTTGTCAACACAAAGGCCCATTTTGTGTGATTTACAAAAGATGAAGATATAATTCAAGACTTTGGGGACCCATGCGACGATGTCAAGTATACGCATAGAACCAACTTTAATCGATAAAGTTAAAGTTGCTCAAGCTACAAACCCGGAGCTGATGCTTATGAAGAAAAAAGTATAAGAAGGTGTTATCCCAAAAGTAAGAATTGATAAAAAAGGAATACTTCGAGTCATCTCTAGACTTTGTGTTCCTAACAACTCTGATTTAAAATACAAGATCATGATGGAGGCACACAATACACCGTTTGCAATCCATCCTGGAAGTACCAAAATGTATCGTGATCTTCGACATACATTTTGGTGGAACAATATGAAGAGAGAAATCGTGAAGTTTATCTCGAGGTGTTTAACTTGTCAACGTGTAAAGGCAGAGCATCAAGTGCTAAAGGGTCCATTGCAACCACTTGAGATTCTGAAATAGAAGTGGGAACACATTACCATGGATTTCGCTACGGGTCTTCCTACGGTTTCTCAAGGCATATATGCTATTTGGGTTATTGTTGATATATTAACTACGTCTGCTCATTTCTTGTCGATACGGGAGACTTATTCCCTTGAACGTCTTACTTGTATATACGTAAATGAGATTGTGAGATTGCATGGCATGCCAGTATCCATAGTTTTGGATCGTGACCCAAGATTCACTTCACGATTTTGGGTTAGCTTGCAAAAAGCTATGGGCACGAATTTACGATTCAGTTCGGCATACCATCCTCAAACGGACGAACAATCAGAGAGGACTATTCAAAATCTTTAAGATCTATTAAGACTCTGTGTCCTAGACTTCAAAGGAAGTTGGGATAAGTATTTACCATTGGTGGAATTCTCTTACAATAATAGTTATCAGGCAAGTATAGGTGGGGCTCCATTCGTAGCATTGTATGGACGAAAGTGTCGCTCTCCAGTATGTTGGGATGAGGTTGGTGAAGCAACTTTGTTGGGACCAGAGTTGGTACATATGACTACAGAAAAGATCCAAATGATTCGACAACGTATACAAACGGCATAGAATTGACAAAAGAATTATGCGGATCTTCATTGAAAGGACGTGGAATTTAGTATTGGGGATCATGTATTATTGCGTGATGATCCATGGAAGGGAGTTACAAGATTTAGAAAAAGAGGAAAGCGTGATGCTCCACGATTTATTTTTCCATTTCAGATTCTTGATCGAGTAGGAAACGTGGCCTATAGACTCGCGTTACCTCAAAGTATGTCTCGTGTTCATAGTATTTTTTCACATATCTCTGCTTCGTAAATATGTGAAAGACCCGAACCACGTTATTGAGTTAGAACCAGATGAAATAGACGAAGATTTAACGTACGAGGAGGTACCTGTCAAGATCTTGGATAGGAAAGAGCATGTCCTACGCACAAAGGTCATACCACATGTCAAAGTTTTGTGGAGGAGCCATGCTATTGAGGAAATGATCTGGGAGTTGGAAACGGAAATGAAAGCGAGGTATCCTCAACTTTTCGAAACTCTAGGTATGTACGTCAATTTTGAGGACAAAATTTCATAAGGAGGGGAGGTTGTAAGACCCCAACTTATTATAAATGAAATTGAATTTCCTCTATTTATTATTTTGAAATAGTAAATGTTGATTTGATTAATGTGGTTAGTTATGGATAAAATGCGCAAATATCTTAAATAAGCAAGTGGTTATAAAATATTCATTGTTGTCGGAAAATATTTGTTTCGTCGTGGAATATTACTGTCGGGGAAAATTCGAACGACGGTGCAGCCTTGTGTGGGCCACATAACGGAAAGCGATTGGATGAAGAAAACGACAAGTATAAGTTTTTTTATAAATAACGGCGTAGTTGTTACCGTTAACACTGTTGGAATACCCGGTGGTTAAAAACACAGTAATACGCGGTGTTGCACAGTAGCACACGGTATTACACCAATTATTGATTCATACGTAAGAACGCACTACTCAATAATTTTTACAGTAATTACTGTTCAATATTTTATTTTATTGACTCAATAATTGCTACGTTGATATTTTATATTATTGTTGTTTCAATAATTATCACCACACAATATTTTCCATTATCAGATCAATAATTCATATTATTTGAATAATATTATTAGATATCATTATTGACAATGTCTATGGAAATTCTGTCTAAGGAGATGTTTGGTCAACTAATTGCGCACCAGTAAGGAGAAATTCTTATTGAAAAGCCCCATCTTTTCTGGGAACGACCTGGTTGTCATTATTGTGTTTCTGTAATATTATTTTGAATAATTAATTATTGATTTATATGATAAGGAAAATATTTATTTATGTGAATATAAATGGAGGAATTTTTAGAAAAGTGAAAATTATTAAAAATTAATATTTTATCTTTTTTGATAAAATAATTCATTTAAATATATTATTATATTACAATAATATAATAATGGTAATATTTTACAATAAATATGTGATATAGGAATAAATGAGTAGGAAAAGTATTTTTGTTACAATAAATACTAAAAACATGTTAAACATGTTGGTGGACCCCATTTTTGATTAAAATTTGATTATAGCCTGCAAAATGGTCCGTAAAGAATTGAATTCCTATGGAATGGACATAAGATTTGAATTTTTCTGATGAAATGACTATTTATTATGAATTATTGAAGTTCTGGAATATTGGGTCTGAATTGATTTTGTTACAAAAATTGTTTAAAACATGTTTTTCATGTTGGTGGGCCCCACTTGATGTTGTAAAATTTTGAAATCAGATTTCTAAGGTGTGCGTAGGAATTTTTATTAAAAATAATAATATTTTATTAAATTTTCTATTTTGGTGTTCTAAGCATTTTCCTATAAATAGGATGCTTAGGTTAGAATTGAAAATCACACCAGAAACTAAAGTTTTCTCTCTCTATATATTATCGAGCGTATTCTTGTGAGTATTTTTATACTTTGAGTGTTGCTATACAAGTTCACTTCAGCACTATATCCGGTATTCCAGTCAGAAGTACTATCCTTTTGAGGTAAGGGATGTTATTTTTTTTTTGTAAATTATATTATCTCTTTCAATATCATATGCCGAAATATTAGTATAATTTTTCTTGTGAAATTTTTACCGTTTTGTGTCGGGGTTACTATTCACGTATACGGTACTATTCACGAATACGACACTATTCATAGAAAAATTAAATTTTCGTTCTTTATCCAAGATGTCTATTATGGGTACTATCTTTGATTGTATCTATGTTTTGGTCTTCATTCTTGAATTTTACTCCACTATGGTATATTATGGGGTGTTTTTGAACATGGATAAACCGAAGTACGAATCCTTAATATTTATTCTTCTGTCTCATTGTATTCATTTTCTTTAAAATATTTTTCATCATCCTTAGTCCTAAATGAAGATATTACTGAATATCTTTGGCCTGTAGTGTAAAGATGAATGATTTCCTGATAAATATCTTTGGCCCGTAGTGCAAAGATGAACAGGTGTTGAGATGAACATGACCGACTGATTAATATCTTTGGTCTGTAGTGCTAGATGACTAATTGATTCAAAATGTATATTGATTGATGTTACAAGGATAAAATATTGATGATGGACTTTAAAATCATAGAAGATAGTAGATTTCATTCTCTATTTTATTCTTCCAATGAATTATTATTTTCGCTGCGAATACTGATTTAAAAATTGTTGTCTATTATATTTTATCAGATTTTGACCTGTTGAGGACTAAAGATAATTTGTTCTATATTATCTTAGTTATAATATTCTTTACTAGGCTAGTTGAGCTCACCCTTTTCCTTTTTGTTCCATTTTTCTTCCCAGGAGGCGAGAATGTAACGAGTACTAGTCGGGGTATGGAATGATGGTTCTAGAAAGTTGTTTTAGTAGTCCTCACTATTTTTGTAAAATAATGTATCAATAATTGTAATGAGGACTTATTTGAGTGTGGATATTGTCTAGATGACAATATTTGTATTTAAACTCACAGTTTATGTGCTATCGTATTTTACACGACAATTGTATTAATAAAGTTGTAGTTGTTTCTGTACCATGTATTTGGCAACTCAGAATGGGTGTTGTATACCTATTTTGGGGGCGTCACATATGAAGAGCAAGTTCAAAATGAGTGTGATGGGTTAGCTGAATTTCTATCTTGGACTGCAAGTGAAGCAGAGTGATGAAGGTATTTTCATTAACCAAGCTAAGTACTACATTAAAAACTTACTTAAGAAGTATGACATGGAATCAGCCTTTCCCATGAAAACACCAATTGGTCCAGTAAATAAGCTTGACAAAGATGAGAAAGGTAAAAGTATTGACATTACTCAATATAGAGGTAAGATAGGCTCTCTTCTATGTCTAAATGCTAGTAGACCAGACATAATGTTTGCAACATGCATATGTGCTAGATTTCAAGTTAATCCTAAAGAATCACACTTAACTGCTATAAAGAGAATTCTCAGGTATCTCAAAGGCACACCTCACTTGGGACTTTGGCATCCCAAGTAATCCTCCTTTGAACTGATAGGTATACAGATGTGGATTTTGTAGGTGGCAAGATTGATAGAAAAAGTACCAGTGGTACTTGTCAGTTGCTAGGAAACAGACTTGTCTCCTGGTTCAGCAAGAAACAAAATTTAGTATTTACATCAACAACAGAAGCTGAATACATTGGTGCTGGCAGCTGCTGTGCTCAAATCTTATGGATGAAAAACCAGCTAGCAGACTATGGATGATTTCAAGTCTATACATGTTCATTGTGATAACATATGTGCCATAGCAATAACACATAATCTTGTCATGCATTCTAGGACTAAGCATATAGAAATAAAACATCATTTTATTAGGGATCATATTCAAAATGGAACTATATCTTTACAATACATTCCTACTAAAAATTAACTTGCTGATGTCTTTATAAAACCTTTAGATGAATCCAGATTTAATAAATTGATAAGTGAGTTAGGTATGCTAAATCTATAACCATAAATTTATGCTCTAGTTGGTGCTAACCATGCAGATAAAAAGGATATTTTAAAATCATAGAGATGACAAAGAGAAACCACGATCGTAGAGCAGTCTCAACATGGCAGAGAAGCCCATTATGATGACAACATTCCTACCAAATCTAAGCAGTTCTTCTGATAAGTGCCTCAGGGATAAACCTTACCCTTAGTTTATTTCTAAGAGGTTGGCCCTTCTTGAGCTATCTTAACCCAAAAGGAATGCTAATTTAGAATGCATCACAAGAACCAGGACATACAATGATCGTAGAGCAGAATCTGCAGTGAGCTCAACAATTATAGAGCAGCATCAATGGTCGTAGTCTTCCCAAAGGATACACTAGCTCAGGGGGAGCTAAGGGCAGATCAGTATTTTCCACATTACTTAAAAATGTGGAGTCCCATAAAACTCGACACGTGCCCCACTCTGTAGATCGTAAGGAGGGAAGTTACAAATATAGTTTGAAAATGCTTTTTGAAAATTCACACCAGAATTTCAAAATCTCATTCCTCTCTTAAAAGAAACCCTAGCTTTCAGAACGATCAACCAACCTCTGTTCAAGAAAATCACATCAATCAATGGTTGTTTCTAACGTTATATCTAGTTACCAACTTTGCTTTGATGAATTCAAAATAGCTGACCCACATTTCCACAAGATTCTAACTCTTCTGAAGAAAGTTGGTCTTGAAGAAGCTCTGAGCACCAGCACAAGGATTTACCCTAAGCCGGTGAAAGAATTCTACAACAATGGAGGCTTTGAAGACGACATCATCACTACACAGGTTAAGGGAGAGCAGATTAGACTCTAAGCTGAAGATATAAACCTAGCCCTAGTTTTAAATCAAAGGGACTCTAATCTATGAGTGTCATCGACTTTCATGAAGGTCTGAAGAAGATGCACCATATGAAGTCTCAGAGTGTCAAGGGCTACAAGAAGAAAGAGTTTCCCTAGAATTATGAATTTATGGCTATCATTGTTGGAAAATGCATATGCTGCAAAAGTTCTGGACAAAATTTTATGAACGAGGTCCAACTGAAACTCATGAAAGTAATCTGTTTTATAATTCAACTCAACTATGGGGCTTTGTTCATAGATTGGATCAGGAAGTAGATGCTTAGCTCAAAGAAGACAAAGAGCTCTGGAAAAATGCTCTATGGGAGGTACATAAGCATAATCCTGCAATCTGCTTCGGGTGACAAAATTGGAGACAAGGAAGGAGAACCCATCAACCCCAACAGAAGAATAACCCAGCAGATGTTTCAAAACTGGAAAAGAAACCATGCAGAAAATGTGAGGATGATGTCTGAATCCAGTGGAAGGACTGGTGAAGTAAAGATATCTAGTCTACCGGGAAATATGTCAGATGTAAAGGAAGTCGATGAAGAAGAAGTAAATCAAAAGTAACCCATTGCTTTAATCAGAAAAATTAAGGGCACGAGGAAATTAAATGTTCAAGCAACAACAGAGGCTCAAGGCTCAACCACTGATGCGCCCCAAGAGAGTTCGGGCACTGGAATTTTGAAGGAAATGAAGAAGAAGAAGAAGAAGAAGAAGAAGTAGCAGACTAAAGAGGAAGAAGACAGATCCACCATCTCTCAACTGCTTAAGAAGGGAAAATGCAGTAATGAATCAAATAAGTCTTCACTCATCTCGATCGTAGAGTCACTACCGATCGTAGAGTCTAGACTTGCTAACCCATCAGAGGTGGATGTTGCAATGGTATCTCAACCTGAACAAATAGTTAGAGCTGAAGCTGAAAAGTGTGCAAAGGCTATGGCTCAGCCCAGAAGGACAAAGAGAAAGCTTGTCAAGAAATATGTACTTATTAATGAGAAAGCATTGAAGGAAGAAGAAATAAAAATAGTTGCCAAAAAGGAGTTGTCCAAATCCATTGAAGAGAATACAACTCTTGTTGAGAGGGGAGCTTTGCAAAGTCTCTATGTCAGAGAAGGCTACAGCTGAGGAGGACCTGGAGAGAGATGATCATGAACCTCCCTCAGTTCCTCAAGAGATCTTAGCCTCTGAAATTGGAAATAAAGAGGGTTGAAGCTATAGAGGTGGAGAGGATAGAAGAACAGAGAAGAAATGAGGAGATGATTGATGTGGTGGAAGTTTCAAATGAAGAAAATGAAGACTAGGAAGAAGAAGATGATGACAAAATTGAGATTATTGTAGTCGACTAGGATGGATATAGGAGAGTCAACTATAATTTAGTTATTCTCCTACTTGCTAATGATGTTAAAAGTCCAATAATAATCTAGAAGGGGGGGGGGGTTGAATAGATTATTACCAATTAAAAAATTATCTTAGGCCTTTTTGAATTTTTGGATAATTAATTTGTAGTGTTAGAAATTAATATGCAAGACAGTAAAAATTCAATCACACAATGCACAGAGATTTATGTGGTTCACAATATACATCTTGGGTATGCTGCTACGTCCAGTCTCAAGCTCCTCTCTAGGACTTGAGATCCTATTACTAGCAGTAATAAATACTCCTTCAACAGGTGGAGAAGCCTTTACAAAGTTTTATAGGCAAACTTTCAATTGTTCTTAACTAATCTATCTTGGACAACAAGCTCCCAACTCCATCCTCAAGCTTAGTTGTACTTCTTTTGAGTTCAGTTCTATTCTATGATCTGGTCTTGAAACAACATCCTCTTCCTCACCTCATAAGTACACTAGAGACCCAACTTTCTACTGACCTCTCTAAGACTCTAGTCTTGGTTGAAGAATTACTCGTCTTTCTCACAGGTACATAAAATAAACTAACTCTGACCTTTTCTCTTTTTATAAATGATTTTACAACAATTTGCTTCTCAAATAAGTAGATAAGAATTTAGTACAGATGGATGCTTCTTAAATAAACAGATGTAATTTAGTACAGATTGATGCTTCTCAAATAAGCAGATATAAATTAAAGAGCAAATATATTTATAAAATTTCAAAGAATTTTATACTTGAGAAATTATGCTTCTTTGTAAGCAGATATTAATTTATGATTTGATCAAATAGTGCTTTTGTGTAAGTAAATATGTAAATTATGCACTGTTATAAAAGTTTAAATAACTTTTATATTTTGTGTGAAAAGTGCTTCTTGAATAAGTGAATAAGTCGATTTTAGCTTTAGCTCAAAAATGCTTCTGTTGAAGCAGATATATTCACTTAAGTTTGTGAAATAAAAGTTTAAATAACTTTTATATTATGCAACAAGTATTTTATGAATAAATGAATTTATGATCAAATATTTGTGATGACAGATATCAAGTATAATAAATAAATCAGTTAAGCAATACTTGATATAACAAATATATTTGATTAACTCAGATAATATATAACGATATTTTATCTATTATGTGAACTTTTATAAATAATGTCACTTAATACTATAAGGAATCGTACGGTTCGAATTCCTCGTTGTAGAGGTGTATCTCTGTAGCCTTGCGACGTCTAAGTACGACAAAATTTATATTTTCACAATTGATATTTATATAAATATTTTTAATAGATCACTACGATTCTCAAATCCAGTTCGGATGATTCCCCTTTTTGGAGGAATATCTCAGTGTTGTTTTGAGCTATCAAGTGTCGTATCTATTTTAAGATAGTTATATAAATAATATCAATAAAAGGTTACTGAAGACTATGAGGAATCATACGGTTCGAATTTCTCTCCGTAGAGGTGTATCTCCGTAGCCTTGCGGCGCCCAAGTATCATTTTATTTGATAAATAGATGAAATATAAGTATATAGAATTGTGTATAACAATGTATATTCTCATATCTATAAATATAAAGAAGCAAGAGACGATTCAAATAAAATAAATCAAACAACTTATCTCAATATGCTTAGACCAATTTTTCTCTTATTAAATGATTAGAATTTTGATAAGAAGAGAAAGAGAAAGCTTCTTAGAGATAGAGTATGTAGGAGAGAAGTAAGCTTTTCTTGAAAGTGAATTGACAAATTGAAAATGAAAGAAAGACTTCCTATTTATAGAATTTTGAAGTCAGGGGCAAAATGGTAATTTGTAAAAATCTGATTTTGAATGCACGGTTCAGATGATCAATTTTTGAATTGAAAGGTCTAGATGAGACATAATATTTTACTCGAAAGAATTTCCAATTTCCGCCTGGGCCAAAATCAATTCACTTATCATTTAATGCACAATTTGACCAACACATGTTTAAAGCCAAAAATTAATGACAACACACTTCACGTGGTTTTAGTCCCAAAAATTGTGACCCAAAATTTTGCCAGCACATTTACACATGTATGCTACTTTCATTATAATGCATGCATGGATGAATTATATATATATATATATATATATATATATATTATATTGCACATTTACTTTTCAAAAAGAATGCATTCATGGTTTGGATATATATATATATATATATATATATATATATATATATATATATATATATATATACACTAAACACATGTGAATTGATAAGGCTTTTGTTCATGTAATTAATGCATGAATTGATAAGACCTTTGTCCCAAAAAGAATGACACCAATTCATTTAATATGCCTACATATATGTTTCTTCTACACAAGTTAAATGCATATGCATGCTTAGTTTATATATAATATGTTATAATATGTGCATGCATGCATGATATATATATGTATATATATATATATATATATATATATATATATATATATATATATATATATATATATATATATATATATATATAATATAAGACTTATATATATACATGCATTATATATATACATCATACTAAATGCACTTTAATATATATACATCTTAAACATATTTATAAATATATGGTATAAACATATATATATATAATAATTATTCTTGTAATTTCTTTTTGCCCTTCTTTTGAAATAACTTAAAATAATTTTTGAAATAAAATTAATTTGAGAATAAATAGAAAATACCCACATGTCAAAAATGATTTAATCAAAATCTCCATCTTCTTTCCAAATTCGGTCAAACAAGTATTTAATGATCAACATATGATTTTTGTCCCAAAAAGCATGACCCAATTGTTTTAACACTTTTAAAATTAATATCAAAAAATCAATTAGATAAGATTTAGAAAATATTTTTGGTCAAAGTAAATAAGATAAATAAGATAATTATAATAAAAATCCTATGGAGAGGATTCTACCCTTTTAATTAATTTATTTACTAATTATTGTTATCATCAAAATAAAAATAAAAGTTAGAGACCCAACAGATGTCCTATCACAGAGCCCTAATTCTCAACTCTTGGGATCACATATTCTGGACCTTCAAAGCTTATCCAGCAATCTCAATGCTAGCTCATGGATTCCCAAGTAACTTCACTTTTGCCCAGAAGATGATCACTAACCATCCTTCTTTAGCAGTTGAGTGTGACGTACACTCTATTCCCATCCCTTTCAGAGTTAATCACTGTCCTCTGTCAAACTTCAACCAATTTTATGAATTGCCAAGATGGTTGGAAGTAGTTCTTCACCCATAAAATCAAGTTCCAGTTATAGAATCCCAACATTATTTAACTGATGAACCAAATACGCCTAACTTCATATTAGCCCAATCTTCAACCATTACTCTCACTCAAATCGTAGAGTTACATGCTCTACCAGCTTCAACAGCCTTTAATCCCACACCTCAGACCTCCATACCTACACCTCTTTCGAACATTCCTTCCTCCTCAAATAATAGTTATTTCGATCTTGCTCTTGCTTTCTCAAATCTACATGACCATAATACAGTAACATCTCCTACAAACACTTAACAAATACTTGAACTTCTCTCAGATCTTCCCACTAAAACTGAGTTGTCTAGTGCATCACAAAAAGTGACTACGGATATTCAAGAAGATCTTGAAACTCACTATCTGCTTGTTCATACACGGCTGAATCACCTGATAGATGTTGCCAATACTTTTCCTAGAAACCTAAGTTTTGAGCTCACAAAGAAGCTACAGGAGATCATCAAGGAAATGATCCAAAGCATAAATGAAAGGGATTAAATTCACTTTCAATCTACCCGGAAGCACAAGGAAGCAGTCATCCTTCTTCAGTAGACTTTGGAAACTCAAAATAAGCTCATTGCGGAAAGTCTCTCAAGCTTACGATCTTCTATGACTGAATTCCAAGAATATTCTATGAATCAGATGTAATAAACAGATAATGTCTAGGCCATTCTACAAAAACACAAATCATAAACTGATGCTATGGTTCAAGAAAATGTGAAGACATTGCTCAGTCAAGAGATCAGCTCCATAAACTTGTGCAAGGCATGAATCGCCTGTCAGAAGACATTCGAACCCTTGATGCTGACATAAAAGGGGAGAATAAAGCGGAAGGAGAGAAAGGAAGATAAAAACAAATTTCTCAATCTTTAACGAGTCCTCCCTTAAAACACCCTCACTATCAGGTTCATTGAACTGATCAGCAACAACGCTAACCAATTCTCATGGTGCAACCGCTAAGGAGTCTAGGGCAATCTCCTAGGTCACAAGGAGTAATCACTACAGTCTTAAATATACCGATTGGAGACCTTGTCTTTATGAGCAGACATGATCATGAAGAATGGCTAAGTCAAAGCGAGATGGAAGATATTGCATGGAGAGATAAAGCCAGCAGGAGAAGGAGAGCTGCAGAGCATATCAATCCTCCAAGGAGCAAGAAGCAGGGAAGATAGAGATAAGTTAAAATTTATTTCTTATTGATGTAACTATGCTATAATGTAATATCTGTTTTACAATATCAATAAACTCATACTTATTCTCTAGAGATTTCAGCTGCTCACTAAAACACTAAGTCATATTTACTTTCTAACATCCTGCATTTAGAAATTGATGATTATGATACAAATATCCTTGGTTATGTTAATATCAAATATGGGGAGATTATTGGGAATTGCATATTAAAATTTGATGTTGAAAGTAAATAAAAATGCTTATATGTAAAGTCCTTCTAAAGAACACATGTACAAGGACTTAGTGATAAATCATATATTGTTAGGATTGATCTATGCTTAATGTTTATCACTATGTAAATGAATGTATAGATGAAAAGATCAAAGTTGTTAGGTTGATCTATTTTGAGGTGTAATAGATAGGCATCAACAGAATCGTAGTCTGTCGAGCCAATCGAGGGATTGCAGAAGCCAAGGTAGAATCGTAGAGTATCAAGAAAGTTGCTATAGAATCGTAGTCTTCTTTGGAGGGCCTCACTCAGAATCGTAGAATTGGTCCAAGCGCTTGTCGAGCCAAGTTAAGAATCGTAGTCTGCTCTCGGAAGCGTAGAGTCTGCAAAAATAAGTGAGTACAGATAGTAGTCTATCAATGCTTAAGAGAAATCGTAGTGCTCTCTTCTATCAGGCTGAGTCAAGCACAAATATGACAAGACACCACGATTATGATCGTAGTGTATCTCCTGTCAGCATCAGAAGCATCGAGCCTTGTCCATTTGTTTAAGAATAAGATAAAACAAATGAGGAATGAATTATAGACGTTGAGGCTTTTGGGAATTCCAATGATCTAACACTCATCCTTAGTATATATCGGAGATGCATATTAAAGAAGCTAAGGAAAGGAATGCATGCCTACTGAAAACATCTTTTTAAGTGTTAGGTGAGATAGTAGTCTGCTGTATCAGTGGGTAAAACGGCTGAACAACATATTTCTAGGAAGTCACCATCGGTGCTCAGAAATGTCTGATGCACTTAATGCTTCAACGGATGTCTTCAAACGGATATATTTTTATAGGCTCCTTTATATTCAAATCAGACACAGATGCAACAAGCAAGCAAGTACACAATAAAAGCTGAAGAACACTCAACGCTCAACTCTACGATCAAGAAAGAAAGCTTGCTCAGCTATTCAGTTCTTTCGAATATATGCTTAACTATAAGAGAAAAACACTACCCAAGAACTCAAATCTCATTAAGTGTATTCTAAGTCTGCTGGACTTAAAGAGTTCTAAGTGAACTAAGAAGTTCCACGACTGCTGGTCTTGAAGGAATATAAGTGATTCAAAGATTGTAAAGATATCCTTAGTAGATTTTCTACTCTAGGAGTAGAAGAGTGGACTAGGAGCCTTGAGTGCTCTAAACCACTTAAAAACACTATGTCATTTATATTCTTACTATAACTGCTATATCTGTTATAACTGTTTATCACCTATTAACTTGGTTTATCTTAAAGGGGAACAAACAAATCTTATATTCCGCTGTGGTTAATTTATTAACAAATTTGACAAGTATTTTGAAAAAGAAATTTTTTAAACTATCTATTCAACCCCCCTTTTAGATAACTATTGCGCTTCGGGGAACTAACAGTTATACCTCAAGTCAAAGTTTTATGGAGAAACCACGATATTGAGGAAATGACCTGGGAGTTAGAATCTAAAATGAAAACAAGGTATCCTCACCTCTTCGACATACCAGGTATGTACATCAATTTCGAGGATGAAATTTCATAAGGAGGGGAGGTTGTAAGACCTCAACTTTTTATGAATAAAGTTTTAATTTTCTTTAAATATTATTTTGAATAGTAAGGTGTTGATTTAATAAATATTATATTTATGGATGATATGTGCAAATTTTACAAAGTAAGCAAGTTGTCATAAAATATTAGTTTGGTCAGGGAGTATTCTTTTTGTCAGGGAATATCCGTACGACGACACAATCATTGGTGGACCACATAAGGGAATAACTGTTGGATATAAAAAGAGAAAAAATAAACTTTTCATAAAAAATAACGACAAAACTTTTACCGTTAACTATTGAAATACCAGGTGATAAAATTACATTAATACGCATAGTTGCACAGTAGCAAGCGGTATTGCACTGTATCTCTAATTATTGATTCTTACGTATGAAGTCACTCAGTTTCATTCAATAATTGCCATAGTAGTTGTTGCATATTATCTCATATTATTGATTCAATTATTGTCACAGTATCATCTACTTAATATTTTATATTATTAAATCAATAATTGACACGACACAATTACTCATATTATTAGTTAGAATGATCAATGTCTAGAAAATTCTGTCGAGAAAAGGGGTTAGTTATATAATTGCGCACCAGTAAGGATAAATCCTTATCGGAAAACCCCCTCTTTCTTGGGAATGACCTAGTTGTTAATATTGTGATCTTATAATATTAATTATTAATAATTATTATATGGTGGCTATAGGTTCAATTTTGATATAAATGAAGGAATTTAGCATGAAATATTTGTTGAAAGTTTGGTAATTATCTTCTTCGATAAAATATTCATTCAAATATATTATTATAATATTACATTATAATAACTTGATAATATAATAATATAATTTTTTTTATAATTTAAATGGTAATATTATTATTATAATATATACTTTTTTAGCATAAAAGTGGAGTGAAGGTTATCATTTTGGTTTTGAATCCTTTTTCCAAAACCATGTTCGTGCACTTATTCTTTCCTACCATCTCCTGCAATGCAATTCTTTTGTTCCAAAATTATGGGCCCCAACCATTGGAAATGATAGGTTAGGCAGAAAATTAGGCAAACTTGTTTATTTTTTTTCCTCCGTGATGCACTATAAAAGGGGAGGTAGCCTCCTTCATAAACACACCAAATATTTTAAACAATCCTACTGTAAAATTGTGAGTATTTCTTTTGAGTATAAGAATATTTTGAGTATAGCTTTTTGTGCAAGATTTTCTCAGGATAATCTCCGTTATTCCAGTCAGAATTACTTTCCTACTAAGTTAAATGATGTTATTTTCTTTCAATATTTGTAAAGGATATTATTTTATTTCAATACTCGTAAGAAATATCATTTTATTTCATACTCAATATTATGTAAGTGATATTATTTTATTTCATATTCCTAAATTTAAACTTACTATGGTAAGTATTGCCTCTATAATTCTTAAAATGATTAGAAATTCCTTAATGTTTGCGCTTCATCTAATATCATTTCACTAGAATATTGGTCTGAACTTTCTTATTAAATTTTAATCTTTTCATGTTGGGGTACTATTCATGGGTACTATTCATATGGTACTATTTGTTAGAGTTTATGCCCTAGAGGCCAATTATTTGATATAATTGCTTAACGTTTTGATATTATATTTGATTGAATAAATGAATGATTTTATTATGGTTTTATTTACTGCGTTACATAAATGTTAACATATAAAAAATCCTTAGAATAGTGATACAAATTATATAGTTTAAAGTGTGTGACTTGAACATGAGATTATATAATTATAATTAGTATCATTATTCTTAAATGTCCCTAGTCGAGTATCATTGTTGATGGGATACCAATGATGCATTGAGACTAGTATGTGGATTGACTGATGACCAAATCTCATTGGTCATAAATATATATGAGATATTAAGTCAATGCATAGGTACATATTAGAGAACGATGTACTGGACAAACTCACCATGAGAATTCTATGTGGAGCATTATGCGAAGTGTCATTAGCAATTCTCATAGTGACAATGATGTAATGGTCCTCTGACCTGAAATCACTATATTACTATACGGGAATTTATGTACTTTGATATCATCAAATGTCACCTTTAATAAGGTTGACTATAAAGGTGATTATTGGGTACATCATGAATCGTGTGAGGAATATGAGTGATCTGGATGGAATTTAACCCTCCTATTTATTAGGGGTGATATCGATAGGCCTCTTGATTGAGTAGGACTATGAAATGCATGGCCATGCTCAAATAGTGAGTTATTTCATATAGTCTACTCATTGATCAAGAAAACTCAGATTAAATTATGAAGAGTATGACACATTCCATGACTCGAGTTTAATCTAGGATATTAAGGTTAAAAGGATTAAATTACATTGAAACATTGGTCACTAAAAGGTTGCATCGAATCATCGATCTTATTATTACTTGGGTAGCAGTGATGCATTACTAGATGTCGCTCACTGTTTATAATTTTATAATATGATTTTAAAATTATTGCCAACGTGATAATAACCTATAGGGTCACACACATAGAACATAATTTAAAAGGGAATAAATTTAAATTTTAAGGATTTAAATATATTAATATGATTAATAGTATTTAAATCACGAATTTAAATTAAAAGGAAAGTTTGTATATATGTATATTAATTAAGTAAGACTTAATTAAGTTATATATATATAAATTCGGATTTTATAAAATTAGGTTTTGATTAATTGCATTTAACTACTATATATAGGATATATAGCATCTACTTAGGGTTAGATCATAACTTGAAAACCCTAGCCGCTCTTAGAGAGAGACTAGAGAGAAAACGTACAGTTTCATTAAGGTTCCTTTGGTGGCTAGTACCGCAAGTCCCTCTTATTGCATGATCGTTCGACTGTTCGTGCGGCGTTCGTGTGGATACCATAGAGACATAGTTTCGTGAGGAATTGCGTTAAGGATTCAAAGTCGTTTCAGAAACACTTTCATTTTCAGCATAATATCTAAACCTTTGAATTAATTGATTTTTTCGCATGGATCCTGTGTTGGGTTTCAGAAATTGCTTTAAATTGTTCTATTTCCGCTGTTCGTTTCTATGTCGAAACCCTGCAGTGGTATCAAAGCTACTTGCGAAATGATTAATTTAGATTACATGTTTTATTGCTTTCGATATATATGATATATGATGATACAATTTTACCGAACTGAAATTGAGTATATGATATTTTGTAATCGATATATTTTGGTATTATGAATATCAGTAATTGATATGCATGTTTATGATGTTTTATTAATTGAGTATATGATATTCTGTAATCGACATAATCTGATATTATGAATATCAGTTGTAGATATGCATGTATACGATGTTCTGTTAATTGTATGGCGTAATAACAGTATACAAATTCTATTCTAATTGAATTAGAGGCATGAAAATTTGATTTAATATGATTAATTGAAACTGGACATATATGATATGAACTGGGTGTATTGTTATTATCAGTCGGACCACCGCCAGGGGGGAGAGCCCCCTTGGACCCCCCCTTCGTAGCGCACGATGGTCATGACCCCAATTTGTTATATATATTTTTCTTTAATTTTATATAAAATGTTATATGCTTATTGTGATATGCATGGTTCACAGTTATGCACTTTTAACCCATAGATTAGTGGTTTTGGTTTTGAAATACGGCTTGCATGTCGTGCCTTTCTATAAATTCTAATGTAAAATTCTTTTTTCATCTAAATCCCCTAGAATGTAACTCAAGGTTTCTTTATGTCATGTAATAATCTGTAATCGATGAAGATGAAAAGATGAAGGACACGATGGAAAGATGATGATGGAGAGGAGGCACATGCTTGAGGAAGATCCAAGGAAGCTATTTATTTTAAGACCTTTTACCACCTTAGATTGACCTTCAATCTTTTATTAGCTTGAAAAGATTGACAGTGGATTGGGCCATAATTGTGACACATTTAATTTTGCACTTTATTTATGCTTGTATGCGATATGATATGATAAATAATGTGCATGCTTAATAAGATTAAAATTGGTGAGATCTAAATTTATTAATAAAATCCCTCATTAAATTATTAAGTCTAAATTAGATGCCTTCCAATGAATAACACTCATCAAGACCTTGATCAATAGATGTAGGTTTGCCAAAGCAAAGTACCCTATTTATCTAGGTAAGATGCGATAGGATAATTGTGATATCCAAACTGTTAAAATCATTGGGCCCGACTTAACTAAGTTATCTCAATAGGATTGTGGACTTAGAGGCATAGAGTTTGGTAGGTACCATTAGATGGACTAGAAACAATTGTTGTTTACCAAACTATCCAGGAGTTATATATGATATAATTGACAAAAGGGTTGTCTACCTAAATAATTGTGTTTTAAGAGATTAGCCAAAGCGAACTTAAGGCATAATGAAATATGGATCTTGGCTCACTAGCAAGATTTAATTGAAAAAGACTTTCTGAATTAATGGTGAGAGCTATTAATTTGAAAAAATAGTGGGAGGTATATTTTGAATGTACTATTATCAATTACATAATATCAACTCTGCAATTTGACTTATTATTTTTTTGCACTTATAAATTGTAGATATCAATGGTAAACAACAACAGTACAAGTAGTCTTTCACTACGATCAGTCCTTGAGAAGGACAAGCTGAGTGGAATTAATTTCCTTGACCGGCATAGGAACTTGAGGATTGTCCTCAAACAAGAGTGCAAGCTATATGTCATTGAAAAGCCCATTCCTACAACACCAACTGATACTGCACCACGTGCGGAGCATAATGCTTACAAGAAGCATCAAGATGATGCTCTGAACGTGAGTTATCTCATGCTAGCAACCATGAACGCTGAGCTTCAGAAGCAATATAAGTTGATGGATGATTATGAGATAATCGAGCATCTCAAGAAATTGTTCGAAGGGAATGCTTGACAGGAGAGGTATGATACAAGCAAGGCATTGTATCACTGCAAAATGGGTGAAAGTGATCCAGTTGGTCCACATGTGCTGAAAATGATTTGGTTTATTGAGTACGTTGATAGGTTGGGTTTTCCAATCACTCCGGAGGCCCAAACAAATCTTATTTTACAATCCCTGAACAACAACTATTCTCAATTTGTCATGAATTATCGTATGAATGAAATTGCGAAACCCCTTACTGAGTTGTTGAGCATGTTAAGAACTGCCGAGAACAACATGAAAAAGGCAGGGCCCGCTCACATAATGATGGTGCAAAAGGGGAATGCTAAGGGAAAATGGAAAGGCAAGAAGAAGATAGGATCAAATTCTGGTGCCAAACCTAAATCCAAAACCAAACAGGCTTTAAAACCTAAAGGTGGGGTGGCTAAAGAAGGTGATTGTCACTTTTGTGGAAAACCTGGACACTTGAAGAGGAATTGTCTTGCTTATTTGGAAGAAGTGAAGAAAAGGAAAGGAAGTGGGACTTCTGATTCAGGTATATATATTATAGAATTCAACTTGTCTACTTCTACATCATGGGTATTAGATACTGGATGTGGTTCTCACATTTGTGTTAATGTGCATGAACTCCGAAGGAGTAGGACTTTGGCAAAAGGAGAGGTCGACCTACGTGTTGGGAATGGAGCAAGAGTTGCTGCACTGGCCGTGGGAACTTATCATTTATCTCTGCCCTCTGGGCTAGTTTTAGAATTAGAAGATTGTTATTTTGTACCTGCTATAAGCAAAAACATTATTTTTGTTTCTTGTTTGGACAAGAAAAGTTTTTCATTTATAATAAAGAACAACCGTTGTTCGTTTTACTTAAATGATATATGTTATGGTGTTGCACAATTGTTTAATGGTCTTTATATTCTTGATTTGGAAATGCCTATCTATAACATAAATTCAAAACGATTTAAATCAAATGATTCAAATCCGACATATCTCTGGCACTGTCGTTTGGGCCATATAAATGAGAAACGCATATCAAAACTCCATAAAGATGGATTTTTGAATTCATTTGATTTTGAATCATATGAAAATGCGAATCTTGTTTATTAGGCAAGATGACTAAAGCCCCTTTCACTGGACACAATGAACGGGCTAGCGATATATTGGGACTTATACATAGTGATGTATGTTGGCCCATGAGTTCGTTAGCAAGAGGTAGGTTTTATTACTTCATTACATTTACTGACAACTTCAGTAGATATGGATATGTGTATCTTATGAGACACAAATCCGAATCCTTTGAAACGTTCAAGGAATTCAAGAATGAAGTTCAAAACTAATTTGGCAAAAACATTAAAGCCCTTCGATCCGATCGAGAAGGTGAATACTTAAGCCAAGAATTTGATGACCTTCTAAAGGAGTGTGGTATTATATCACAGCTCACTCCACCTGGAACACCACAATGGAATGGTGTGTCTGAGAGGAGGAATCGATCCTTGTTAGACATGGTACGATCAATGATGAGTCATACAGATCTTCCAATAAGCTTCTGGGGTCATGCTCTAGAGACAGCTGCATTCACACTTAATTGTGTTCCTACAAAGACGGTTCAGAAGATACCATATGAGATGTGGACTGGGAAACATCCTAGTGTGTCGTTCATGAATATTTGGGGTTGCGAGGCGTTTGTAAAACGTCTGGATTCTGACAAGCTCGGACCTAAATCTGACAAATGTAATTTTGTGGGATACCCAAAAGAAACAAAAGGGTATTATTTCTACAAACCTTCTGAGAACAAAGTGTTTGTTGCTCGAACTGGTATTTTTCTAGAAAGAGAATTTGTCTCTAAAGGAAACAGTGGGAGGAAAGTAGAACTCAAAGAAATTCGAGAACCACAGAATATCATTGAACATGAGTTGGAACGTGAGTAGGAACCGCAAGATGTTGTGGAAAGTTAACCTGCTCAAATTACATAAGGAATTCGTAGATCTGGTAGGACACGCCAAGAGCCCGAGAGATATTATGGATATCTTGTGACTCAAAATGGCGATGTGATGCTTATAGATCAGGATGAGCCTGCTTCCTACCAAGAAGCTATGAATGGACCCGATTCTGAGAGATGGCTTGAAGCCATGAGATCTGAAATGGACTCCATGTATACTAACCAAGTATGGACTTTGGTTGATCCACCCGAAGGGGTAAAACCAATAGGGTGCAAGTGAGTTTTCAAGAAGAAAACTGATATGGATGGTAATATACAAACCTATAAAGGCCGACTGGTAGCAAAAGGTTTCAAACAAGTTTAAGGTGTTGAATATGATGAAACCTTCTCTCCAGTGGCAATGGTTAAATCCATCAGGATCTTACTTGCTATTGTAGCTTTTTATGATTATAAAATCTGGCAGATGGATGCCAAAGCTGCTTTCCTTAATGAAAATCTCCTTGAGGATGTGTACATGACACAACCTGAGGGTTTTGTCACTCCAAAGGATGCTGGAAAGGTATGTAAGCTGCAATGTTTCATTTATGGATTGAAGCAAGCCTCTAAGAGTTGGAATCTTCGATTTGATGAAGCAGTCAAAGAGTTTGGCTTTATTAAAAATGAAGATGAACCTTGTGTATATAAGAAGGTTAGTGGGAGTCATATTGTATTCCTGATATTATATGTTGACGACATATTAATTATTTAGAAATGACATTCCTTTATTACAGGCTGTAAAAACATGGTTAGGAAAATGTTTCTCCATGAAAGACTTAGGCGATGCAGCCTACATTTTAGGTATCAAGATCTATCGAGATAGATCGAGGAAAATGCTCGGCCTAAGTCAGAGTACGTATATTGATAAAGTGTTAAAACGGTTCAGCATGAAAGAGGCAAAAAGAGGACACTTACCCATGACTCATGGTGTAAAGATCTCTAAGGCCAAATGTCCTCAATCACAAGATGATGAGGAGCGTATGAGAAAGATCCCTTATGCTTCGGCAATTGGATCTATCGTGTATGCAATGATATGTACTCGTCCGGATGTCTTGTATGCTTTGAGCATGACGAGCAGATACCAGTCGAATCCAGGTGAAGGTCACTAGACAGCAGTCAAGAATATCCTCAAGTACCTAAAAAGGACTAAGGATTCATTCTTGGTATATGGAGGTGAAGACGAACTGGCAGTAAAGGGTTACACAGATGCTAGTTTCCAGACTGACAATGATGACTATAAGTCTCAGTCTAGTTTTGTGTTTTGCCTTAATGGTGGTGCTGTTAGCTGGAAGAGTTCGAAGCAAGAGAATGTAGCCGATTCTACAACAGAGGCTGAGTATGGATGTATGGATTAAAAAGTTCATCACTGAACTTGGTGTTGTTCTAACCATAGTTAATCCGGTTGCTCTATACTGTGATAATAATGGAGCCATTGCATAGGCTAAGGAACCCAGATCTCACCAACGATCCAAGCATATACTTAGGCGGTACCATCTCATCCGTGAAATCATTGATAGAGGATATGTACATATAGGAAGAGTGCCAACAGATGAAAATGTTACAGATCCACTGACCAAGGCCTTGGTGTAGCAGAAGCACGACGGTCCCACTAGTTCCATGGGTATTAGATACATGAGTGATTGGCTCTAGTGTAAGTGGGAGACTATTAGAGTTTATGCCCTAGAGGCCAATTATTTGATATAACTGCTTAACGTTTTGATATTATATTTGATTGAATAAATGAATGATTTTATTATGGTTTTATTTACTGCGTTATATAAATGTTAACATAATAAAAAACCTTAGAATAGTGATACAAATTATATAGTTTCAAGTATGTGACTTGAACATGAGATTATATAATTATAATTAGTATCATTATTCTTAAATGTCCCTAGTCGAGTATCATTGTTGATGGGACAACAATGATGCATTGAGACTAGTATGTGGATTGACTGATGACCAAATCTCATTGGTCATAAATATATATGAGATATTAAGTCAATGCATAGAACGGTGTACTGGACAGACCCACCATGAGAATTCTATGTGGATCATTATGCGAAGTGTCATTAGCAATTCTCATAGTGACATTGATGTAATGGTCCTCTGACCTGAAATCACTATATTACTACACGGGAATTTATGTACTTTGATATCATCAAATGTCACCTTTAATAGGGTGGACTATAAAGGTGATTATTGGGTACATCATGAATCGTGTGAGGAATATGAGTAATCTGGATGGAATTTAACCCTCCTATTTATTAGGGGTGATATCCATAGGCCTCTTGATTGAGTAGGACTATGAAATGCATGGCCATGCTCAAATAGTGATTTATTTCATATAGTCTACTCATTGATCAAGAAAACTCAGATTAAATTATGAAGAGTATGACACATTCCATGACTCGAGTTTAATCTAGGATATTAAGGTTAAAAGGATTAAATTACATTGAAACATTGGTCACTAAAAGGTTGCATCGAATCATTAATCTTATTATTACTTGGGTAGCAGTGATGCATTACTAGATGCCGCTCACTGTTTATAATTTTATAATATGATTTTAAAATTATTGCCAACGTGATAATAACCTATAGGGTCATACACATAGAACATAATTTAAAAGAGAATAAATTTAAATTTTAAGGATTTAAATATATTAATATGATTAATAGTATTTAAATCATGAATTTAAATTAAAAGGAAAGTTTGTATATATGTATATTAATTAAGTAAGACTTAATTAAGTTATATATATATATATATATATATAAATTTGGATTTTATGAAATTAGGTTTTGATTAATCCCATTTAACTACTATATATAGGATATATAGCAGCTACTTAGGGTTAGATCATAACTTGAAAACCCTAGCCGCTCTTAGAGAGAGACTAGAGAGAAAATGTACAGTTTCATAAAGGTTCCTTTGGTGGCTAGTACCGCAAGTCCCTCTTATTGCAGAATCTTTCGACGGTTCGTGCGGCGTTCGTGTGGATACTATAGAGACGTAGTTTCGTGAGGAATTGCGTTAAGGATTCGAAGCCGTTTCAGAAATACTTTCATTTTCGGTATAATATCTAAACCTCTGAATTAATTGATTTTTTCGCATGGATCCTGTGTTGTGTTTTGGAAATTGCTTTAAATTGTTCTATTTTCGCTGTGCATTTCTGTGTCGAAACCCTGCACTATTCATACGGTACTATTTATGAATACTGTTCATAACATAATTTAATTTTCTTTTCTGTCCAAATTATTTTTGATACATGAATATCATTCTTGAATTTTACTCCATAATTAGTTATCTTGTTGGCAATTTAGACATTTTTGAATTCTAAATAAATTGAATTAGAAATCTCTAATATTTATCTTTGATCTCACTTGATTGATTCTTTATATCATTGTCATCATCCTCGTGCTTATATTGTACTGGAAGTCATCTTTGGCCCGTAGTGCAAAGATAAACTGTTGATTGGTATGATTATGACTAAGAATTGTGTATTGGTATAATCATAACCTTTAATGTTACAGATAAGGTTTGTGGTGAAAGTCCTTTTTGGCCTGTAGTGCATAAATGGACAGGTGTTTGGCATGATCATGACCACTGGTGATACAGACGATTATCTTTGGCCCGTAGTGTATTGATAATTCGTTGATTGGAAATAATTATGGATTGGTGTTACAGGGATAAAATATTAATTATGTACTTTTAAATCATAGAAGATAGTAGATTTTATGCTCTACTTGACTCTTCTAATGGATTGTTATTTCTGCTGCGGTTGTGATCTAAAACTTGTTGTCTATTATATTCTATCAGATTTTTCCCTGTTGAGTACTAAGGATAATTTATTCTACATTACCTTAGTCGTAATATTCTTTACTGAGATAGTTGAGCTCACCCTTTTCCTTTTGGTTCTATTGTTCTTCTCAGGAGGCGAGAATGTAGCTAGGACTAATCGGGGAGTGGAGTAATGGTGCAAGATGGTTATTATAGTCGTCCTCACTATTTTGTAAAATAGTGTGATAATAATTGTAATAAGGACTGTATTTGAGTTTGGATATTATCTACGAGACTATATTTGTATTAAAACTCACAGACTATGTGTTGTCGTATTTTGCACGACGATTGATAATTGAAGTTATATTTGAATTTTGTAACATATATTTGGTGACTCAGAATGGGTTGTGTGGACCTATTCATACGGTAATATTCAAGGGAACTATTTATACGATATTATTTATACGGTACTATTCATGAGTACTATTCACAACAGAAATTAATTTTCTTTTCTGTCCAAATTATTTTTGATACATGAATATCATTCTTGAATTTTTCTTTACAAATAATTCTCATGTCGACAATTTGGACATTTTTGAACTCTGGATAAATTGAATTATAAATAATTAATATTTATCCTTTTTCTCACTTGATTGAATCTTTCTATCATTGTCATCATCCTCATGCTTATATTGTGTTGAAAGTCATCTTTGCCCCGTAGTGCAAAGATGGACTATTGATTAGTATGATTATGACCAGGAATTGTGTATTTGTATAATCATAACATTTAATGTTACAGATAAAGGTGTGTGGTGAAAGTCCTCTTTGGTCCGTAGTGCATAGAAGGATAGGTGTTTGGCATGATCATGACCACTGGTGATACAAACGATTATCTTTGGTCCTTAGTGCATAAATATTTTATTGATTGGTGTTATAGGGTTAAAATATTGATGATGAACTTTTAAATCATAGAAGATTGTAGATATCATGCTCTACTTGACTCTTCTAATGGATTGTTATTTCTGCTGCAGTTGTTGATTTAAAACTTGTTGTCTATTGTATTATATTAGATTTTTCACTGTTGAGGACTAAGGATAATTTGTTATTCAGTATCTTAGTCATAATAATCTTTACTGGGCTAGTTGAGCTCACCATTTTCCTTTTGGTTCCATTGTTCTTCTTAGGAGGCGAAAATGTAGTTGAGACTAGTCGGGGAGTGGAGTAATGGTCTAAAATGGTTATTATAGTAGTTGTCACTATTTTGTAAAATATTGTGACAATAGTTGTAATGAGAACTTTATTTGGCTTTGGATATTGTGTACAAGAAAATATTTGTATTAAAACTCACAGTTTATATGTTGTCATATTTTGCACGACAGTTGTATTAATGAAGTTTGTATTTGGATTATGTACCATGTATTTTGGCGACTCATAATGGATTGTGTGGACCTATTTTGGGAGCGTCACATCTTTAGACTGAGATTTATTTCCAATTGGATTATATTTCTTTATGAAAATTAGTTATGATTTGTAATTCCTTTTAGGAGTTGGATTTCTAATTCTCATAGGATTTAGGACTTTGTCTAGCACTATAAATAGAGGATGATAGTCAGGGTTTTATTCATTCAATTACAACTATCATTTATTAGAGTACAGACTCAAGAGCATGTTAGGCTAGTTCTTTTCATTCAGTTTTAAAGGGAGGTGGAACCTTGTTACAAGTAATTGATTAATTGAGTATTATTATTTATTCCTTCTTGTGTGAAATTTCTTCTAATAATCTGTTTTCATTGATTGCATGCTAATTGATCTAATTAATTTGATATGGCCAATTGAGTTAATTAGATCATTATCATCTGCTAGATTAATATTGGTATTACATGTAATTGATATCTGTCTTCATCATAAGTAACAACTTGGTAATAATAATAATTTTGGACAAGCTTTTGTGTATTACTAAGATTATTAAAAAATAAGTTAAACAAATCGAGCATATGTGTTTGTTGCTTGGATTATCCTAATTCTCTATTTCTTAATACTTCTATCATATTAAATCTAGAGAACTTATTCTAGGTTGTATGCTAGTTAGAATCTGATGGAGAGCTTGTTTCATACAGTGATTATCTACGGAGAATTTTGGATAGCAGAGCTTATTGTTATGTAGGGCTAATAGTTTCACGGAAAGGAAAATAATAATAACTTGATTAATTGATTGCTGTACTTGGTGAAACTAAACTGCAGAACTGAAGTTTTTATATATTTGGTTAACTTCATCATTAATTCTTATTCTCTTAGTTTAAAAATAATTTTCAAAAACCCGCCATCTTTATTTTCTATCAAAATAATAGAATAAATATAAAACAAATCACTCTCTATGGGATTGATCCTTGCTTACTACTGTGCTAATTGTTTGAATTTGTAAAGTGAAAGTGAGGTTAATTTAGGAGTGTAAATGACAGCTCTCAAATTTTGGCGCCGTTGTCGGGGAGTGTTATTTATTTTTGTTTATTCTTTGTTTTCGTTAATTTTTATTATTTTCTTTTTTTTGTTTTATTACTCAATCCTCTAACTTTATTGACTTAAATGTTGATCAAGAGATAAAGAAAACTGTAGATACAAAAGAAGCTCTTGTTCCATCACTTGAAGTGAAAGAGATGACGGTGCCACAGATTAACAGAACTTTGAAAGAACTGGCTACTCCTGATCTGACTAAACCATCTTTTTGTATTGAATATCCTACTTTAAATGTTTTTTTTGAACTTAACTCGGGAATAATTCATTTGTTGCCTACTTTTCGTGGTCTTACAGGTGAAAATCCATATAAGCATCTAAAGGGGTTCCACGTGGTGTGTTCCACGATGAAATCACAAGGAATGGCAGAGGAGCAGATTAAGCTTAGACTTTTTCCATTCACATTAGTAGATTTGGCTAAAGAATGGTTAAACTATCTACCTTCAGGATCAATATGATCATGGACTGATATGCAAAGGCTATTCTTGGAAAGGACCTTTCCTACATCAAGAGTTGCCCACCTAAGGAAGCAGATATGTGGAATCAGGCAATTCAATGGAGAAACTCTCTATGAGTATTGGGAAATGTTCAAGAAGTTATGTTCCAGCTATCCACCTCACGGAATTGATGACCATCACTTGATGTAAAGAACTTAATTACAATAATGGCGGCCAACTCACAACAGTATGGTACTAGGATAACTCATACATCATAAAGGGTAAAGGAAGTGAGCACTTGTAATCTTGAGCAACAGGTTTTTGAATTAATTGCTATAGTTCGACAAATGGCTGCAAGGAATACACAAGGTTTTCAGTAAGCTCAACCTCAGTACCTGTTGCCTAAATTTTTAATAGCACTTTACCACGCAAGTATACGCGTTCAATTGTAATATTCAGCAAGCAAGGATATCGTTCCCACGAGGAAATAGACTAATATTTATCAATTACTAACTCTAATGCAATTAATCCTATTTTAAACTACGAAAATTTTGTTTGTGATTTGAAATTTAAACTTAACAAACTAATAATTAAAATCAAAATTTCACAAGAATAACTGCAGATTTAACAGGTTAAGATTACAACTTTCCTTGGTATTTCATTTTAAACTAACTTACTTCCCATTTAAAATAAATCAATTAATATGAATCATTATCCAAAAATGCTTTATGAATATTCACGCACTTCGTCCAAAGACACGTGAACAAATCATCCTAAATCCAATCTTTAAGATGCGGAATTACAAGGAACACCCCAATTAATCAACTCACTATATTCCTATGTGAATCAAGTTAATTAGGGTTTTACGCACAAATTCTTTCAATGGATACAAAAGACACATAGGTATATTCCTATCCTACACGCTAATCATATTAACCCTATTCAGATTATATGAACATATGTTATCATATCCAGATCTCAATCTATACTCCATCTTCCAATTTTATAATGATTATCACAGTAATTGTTAGCTAAACAATTAATCAATAAACATAAGATATAATAAACAATTCAATAAAAACCAACTTTCATTCAATGGGAAGCTTGCAATTTAAACTACTTACCAAGTTCCATTGTAATCTTAATTAAAATTTAGTTCATGATAATAATAAAGAAAAACATCATCCAAATTAATAATCCAAACATCCCAGATAATTACAAAAGATAAAACTAGAGAAGAGAAGAAGAAACTCTGAATTTGCTCCAATACTCTCTCTTTGATCTTCAGCCTTTGCAATTCTCCTTCGTGTTTTTCTTCCTTGTTCTCTCTGCAAATCTCTTGAAAAATTAGTTGACTTTTCTTTTCTAAAGTCTTCTCCTATTTCTATTGGTCTCAGCCCTCATTCAGACTCCTATTTGGCTTCAAAAACCCACTTGGCAGTAGAAAAATGCTTCTTTTTCTGCACAGGAGCGCCTAGGCGCTCAACATAGGCTATTTCCAAGCGCTTAGGCGCTTGACCAGGATCTCGTAATTACAAAAATGCCACTCAGTTTTAATTTTCATGATTTTTGACCTTTTTCTTCTCCGAAATGACCAATTTGTCCCTCCAGCTCCAACCTACAACAAATAAACACAAAACACATAAAAATATACTAAAAAATTATAAAAGATAACAATAATTAAGTTTAATAATATCGGATTCATAGGTATAAAACCTACTCATCAAATACCCCCAAACTTAACCAATTGCTTGTCCCCAAGCAACACAAAACAATGCAATAACTAAATATGCAATGCAAATGCAACTAGATAAATGCTTAAATTCCAGCAGTCAAACAGAACAAAATCTATTCATCAAGCCTCAGAGAAATCACAATAAACATGCTAGTACATCATATCAAGACAGATTAATAATTTCCTCGTCAATCATCAAATCTTAACCTGTTATTATTGATATAGTGTGTGTGCTTAACATCCATGCTAACTGATATGATGCTAAATAAAACACATAATAAATCTCTTTAAAGGAATCATACAGTGTAAACTCACAAAATTCATAAACAAGCTAGATCCAACTAAAAACAAACCTCCACCAAATTTAAGAGTCCAATCCGGGATACTTATGCTTTATTTTGCTTTACGGGGGCTTTTTGCTCTTTTCCCGTTTTATTGTTTTTGTTGTTTTTTTTATAGATATAATTTTTTTTTAACCATGATTGTGCAATGTCTCATTCCATTAGGCTAACAGTGTACCCCTTAGCGAGCTTTCGACCAACGACTCCCAGACCATATAAGACCTTAGGGCGCTAGGTTTTAAGATACCCTTTCGGGCGTACTTGCTCAAGTAACAAAGGCCCCGAAACAAAACTAGCCACGGTATTATTTTTCTTTTCTCTTTTTTTTTATATTTTTTTTAAGCTTATATATCCCAAATTTTTCCCCCAAACTTAAGTTTTTATCTAAATTCAGTCATCTTCGCCTATTCATGTCTTTCATTCATTCAAACTAGCATTATCCTCTAGAAGTCCATTATGTGTCAATTTAAACTCAATCAGTCAACATAGTTGTTTTTACTGTGCTATCCTTATTATATCAGTTTCAAACAGGTAAAGATTCAAATCATGACAAGAAATCACATCAAAGTTTTAACAGACAATACTATACTTGTCTACTCAATTCCAATCTCATCACTAGCCAAAACAGACTTAAACTATCTAATAGCTGGAAACATGCACATACTTGAATTTTTTTTAAGGAAATAAAAATGAAAACTACATGAATGCAAACTACATGAAAAACTATTAACTGAATACTATATGAATGCACTAGATGAATACTACATGAATGCACTGGAGCTAGAAGATTGCACCCCCCAAACTTAACTTATGCAATGTCCTCATTGTATATAACCAACAAAATTTAAAAATTTAAGCACTGAGGACTTCCCTGAAAGATAGAAGCTTAATTCCTCGTCAGTATCCTCTTCTTCTGATTCTTCTTCTTCTTCATCCGGGGGGTATGCAGACAATGGTGGAAATTGGTAGGGAGCGGCACCTGGATTCATGCGGGAAAACATCTCTAGGAATGCTGCACATTGTAATATCTTTTGGACGCTTTAGCACTTGTAAACCTCTTTTTGTCAAACTTTTGTGAAGTGCCCGAAGTCTCTCCTCTATGCCTCTTAGTAGCCATAGTCTTATTTTAGAGAGATGTGGCTTGAATGTAAAGTGGTGCCCAATTTGGTGAAGAAGGATGATAAGATGGAGCTTAAGTGCCTTAGTTTGGGTAGGAGATTTAGTGTTTGCTTAGGATTTTACAAGAAAAAGATGATTATTGTGGCTATATTAGAGGAGGTTTGAGAGTTGAGTGAGTTTGAGTTGGAGTAGGAGAGCAAGAATGTGTTTGATTTGGGTTTGGAAGAGTCTTGCCCGATTAGGGTTTTTTTTTCTGTTGGAGCGCCTAGGCGCTTGAATTTGCACTGTATGGAGCGCCTAGGCGCTTGGCTGCAGAATGCCTTAAAAACTTGGAGCGCCTAGGCGCTTGATATAAGCTTGTCTGGAGCGCCTAGGCGCTTGGTCAATGTACTGTGCCTATTTTGGTGTTTTGTGCTTCTTGTATGCCATACCTCCAATAACTTGTTTCCTTCCACACCAAAATTTACGGAAATGATTAGAAATTTGAGATTTTGACGAGTGGACATTCATCTTATTAAGATCATAAATGCTTGGCCTCCTTTCCTGCAATAAATTGAATATCTGTTAGAGAACAAGGGATGCAACAAATCCTAAACTATAAAGGTTTAACCACTAACTAAACTAACAGTAAAGTAAATTAATAAAAGTAAAAATAGAAAATAACTATAAAAATTCCCGGGTTGCCTCCCAGTTAGCGCTTAGTTTATAGTCTTCAGCCCGACTTTCTTCTCTTTCTCTATCCAATTCCCCTTCGAAAATTGAGGAACCCTCCATCCATTAGTAATAACGTAACTTTCGAGAGTTTGCCATCATTAAGGGTTATTGATTCAAATTCGCCTAGCTTGTTCTTTATAGGTAGATTCTCTTTTACAACCTTCAAATAACTAGGCATTTTCCGAGTTGTATCTATGAACAAATTTTTACGTTGAAGCTTTTTTAGAACAACTAGTTCTTCATCTCTCTTCCTATTCTCTTCACACCATGGCACCAATTTTAAGCTAGCTTTCATATCATATATACCTTTATCGAAAAAATGAGTACCAATTGGACACATAATTGCAAATCTAACCGGATCCTTAAACTTTGGTGGAGAAGATATATGGGGCACTATCAAAATCGGTTCATCTATATCAGAACTCAAGGATATATCTTTGGCGACCTTCTTTTCCTGCTCCCCACTTGTCTCCTCCCTTTCTACATCCTTTTCTTTTGGAACATCCGATTCTAGATTTAGCGTGGGCAATCCATCAGTCTCAGGAACCATGTTGCTTGACACTTCACCTTGAGGGCGATTGATGATGGCGTTGAAAAGTTGTCCCACCTGGTTCTCAAGATTTCGAATCGACATCTCCTGACTATTCGTCTGGTCCTCAATCAAAACCATGCACTTGGAATAAAGTCCTTCCAAGCTTAAAATCCTTTCTTCTTCATGATTAGGGAGTTGAACTTGTAATTCAGGAGTGTATGATTGGCATGGAGCAAAGGGTTGTGCTAGATTGTCATCACTCCATGAAAGATTTAGTGGATTCCCCCACTCATGATGATAATTACTGGAATAATCATAATTGTTGGGATAATCACTGAAGTTACCACTATATTGTAACGACTCGAAACTGATGGTGCATTGATGACTCGGATGGTTTCCACCACAATACTCACATATCACCACTACACTTTGAATACGTTGTGTTGATAAAGCATCAATCTTCCTTGAAAGTGTCCCAAATTGTGCTGACAATTCATCGAGTCCATAATTCTTTGCCTCCCTTGGCCGAGTCATTCTCGAATATAGCCAATAATAGTCATAGTTGTTCATGGTACCTGAAAAAGAATTAGACTAGAGACAAAAAAATAAAAAAAATATGTTTAAATTAAGATTAATTTCATTGAATTTAATAATGACAAAATATTAAACTAACTACCCCGGCAACGGCGCCAAAAACTTGTTGCCTAAATTTTTAATAGCACTTTACCACGCAAGGATACGCATTCAATTGTAATATTCAGCAAGCAAGGATATCGTTCCCACGAGGAAATAGACTAATATTTATCAATTACTAACTCTAATACAATTAATCCTATTTTAAACTACGAAAATTTTGTTTGTGATTTGAAATTTAAACTTAACAAACTAATAATTAAAATCAAAATTTCACAAGAATAACTGCAGATTTAACAGGTTAAGATTACAACTTCCCTTGGTATTTCATTTAAAATAACTTACTTCCCATTTAAAATAAATCAATTAATATGAATCATTATCCAAGAATGCTTTATGAATATTCACGCACTTCGTCCAAAGACACGTGAACAAATCCTCCTAAATCCAATCTTTAAGATGCGAAATTACAAGGAACACCCCAATTAATCAACTCACTATATTCCTATGTGAATCAAGTTAATTAGGGTTTTACGCACAAATTCTTTCAATGGATACAAAAGACACATAGGTATATTCCTATCTTACACGCTAATCATATTAACCCTATTCAGATTATATGAACATATGTTATCATATCCAGATCTCAATCTATACTCCATCTTCCAATTTTATATAGATTATCACAGTAATTGTTGGCCAAACAATTAATCAATAAACATAAGATATAATAAACAATTCAATAAAAACCAACTTTCATTCAATGGGAAGCTTGCAATTTAAACTACATACCAAGTTCCGTTGCAATCTTAATTAAAATTTAGTTCATGATAATAATAAAGAAAAATATCATCCAAATTAATAATCCAAACATCCCAGATAATTACAAAAGATAAAACTAGAGAAGAGAAGAAGAAACTCTGAATTTGCCCCAATACTCTCTCTTTGATCTTCAGCCTTTGCAATTCTCCTTCGTGTTTTTCTTCCTTGTTCTCTCTGCAAATCTCTTGAAAAATTAGTTGTCTTTTCTTTTCTAAAGTTTTCTCCTATTTGTATTGGTCTCAGCCCTCATTCAGACTCCTATTTGGCTTCAAAAACCCACTTGGCAGTAGAAAAACGCATCTTTTTCCGCACAGGAGCGCCTAGGCGTTCAACATAGGCCATTTCCAAGCGCCTAGGCGCTTGACCAGGATCTTGTAATTACAAAAATGCCACTCAGCTTTAATTTTCATGATTTTTGACCTTTTTCTTCTCCGAAATGACCAATTTGTCCCTCCAGCTCCAACCTACAACAAATAAACACAAAACACATAAAAAGATACTAAAAAAACAATAAAAGATAACAATAATTAAGTTTAATAATATCGGATTCATAGGTTTAAAACCTACTCATCAGTACCACACAGAAAACCAAGAAGTACGTGTCAATTCTGGGACATCTATGGAGGATATGTTTAAGGCATTCATGAACCAAATAAAAGAGTTCAGAAATTAGACACAACAGTTCTAGCAAGAGACAAGAACTTTTGTTCAAGATTTGAGGGACCAAGTTGGTCAACTTGCAACCACAGTAGGGAGGTTGGAATCTCAAGGATCAAGGAGGTCACTTTCTCAAACTGTCTAGAATGTAAGTGCAATAACATTACGATGTGGTGTAGAGGATTGGCAACAAGGAAAATCAATGTTTTCACAACAAAACAAGTCAGACAATAGTGAAACAAGCAGCAATGTTGTACTCAAGCATAAATTTCCACCTCTTTCAGCTTATGAACCGATACTACCTTTTCCCCAAGTTCTAAGAAGGAATTGGAAAGTTGGAAAAAATTCAGAGTTGTATACAGAGTCGTATGAAAAATTTCTAGAAGAAATAGTAAATAGGGAACACAAACTTAAAGATTATGAGGAGTTCACTAGTGGAAACAAATTGGAAGTGCTTGAGGCTACTACTGAATTTGAAGAAGAAATCAGGTATTCAAAGTCTGATAAGGATGAACAAGAGGAAGAAAAGAACAATTTGATAAGTTCTGCAGATCTTTACAAAGAGGATGTAGATGATACATCGGTGCAAACAACAAAACCACTACATGATACATACCATGGGACCTTAACTATGGAATTGGATTAGGCACATGTCCAGTTCAGCATATATGAAGTTAAAAGGTATCTTGGTAATATTAATTCTATTTTTTCTACTGATGTTGTTGACTCTATAGTGCAGAAATCTCTTGAGCAATTATACAAGAAGGATTTGAGGGCTGGAATAGAGCAAAATTAGGATTTGAAGGATGTCCCTAATAAATTAAAACTATTACCAGTCCATTTGAAGTACACAAGTCCAATTACATAGGATAAGAAGGATGCTGTCAAGCCAATGACAATAAACAAGGGCAGCTGCTTAGAAGGCAACCCAAGAACTCAGATTTTATCTTTTTATCCCTTTATTTATTAGTTTTTTTAGTTGCATATAGTTCTTTCTTCTTTGCATAATTTTCTTACATTGGGGACAATGTAAGGTTTGAATGTGGGGGGAAGATTTAGGTTTTTATTTTATTTAGGGATATTGATCCAATTTTGATGGGAAGTTGAAAAAATTAATGCCTTTAGAAAAATTTTGAAAATTTTGGGTTCCATAATTCTATTTACCTATGTGTTCGAAGGTTAAAGTCAAAGAATGGGAATTGATGCTAAAATTTAGAATCTGTTTGATGCTTAATTTGTTAATGAATGATGACAACTAAGTCATGATCCATAGTAACTGATTTGAATTGAATTTGTGATACATGAGTACTTGAATATGAGAAATATGTTTATTTTTCTAAGTTATTTGTGGAGTTGTCTATGTGTACTGATTTCATGACTTAGAACTATTTAACTTGCTTATGCTTATTGTAGAATCATGTGGAGAAAAGTTGAAAAAATAATGAATGAAAAAAAAGGAAAAGAGAAACAAGAAAAAAATAGATGATTGAAAAATCTGCTTCAATATCCATTGTGCAAAATAACTGGGTATCCAAGCCTCGGGAAGAATCGATATTCACATTAAAAAGTGTGATGGATAAAAGTAGCTTGACTAAACGACTTTTGTGGCCTTTGTTACTTGAATAAGTAAGCCCTAGGGGAGTCTCTACACCCAGCGCCCTGAAATCATCTGGTTTGGGAGTCGTTGGTGGAAAGTTCACTACATGGGTAACTCTGAAAAGCCTTAGAAAAGAAGACATTGAACATGTCAAGAAAAGAAAAAAATACGAGAAGAGCATGAAAATACATTCATCTGTGCTAAAGAAAAGGTTCTATGAAAAAAATTAAAAAGCAAGGAAAATTTGTTTTTTGTTATGAGTCAGTGTGCACGATTTTTGTTCCATAATAACCAAGTTGAGTAAGTATGTGGACTATAGGAAAGTTTATTTTGTTGTTACAAGTTGGTTTAATGAAGTTCATTGGTGAAATGGTAAGGTTGTTCATTTTGAGTTAACTGGTGAGGCATTGATTAGATTTCTTTGAGTTTAGTGTTAAAAGTTATGATTTGTATCTTGAAATCTTTTGACATAATGGTTGAATAGAATTTTTCTGGAAATCAAACGTTTGGTTTACATGAGGATGTGTAAAGGCTAAGTGCGGGGGATCTTGATGAGAGCATATTATTCATTTATTTTGATTCCTTTATGTTTAGTTTTATTGAATTTTTCATGTGTATATGAGCTTATTAAGATGTTTAATGATTTTAGGAAGAATTGGAGATGACATAAGGGAAAAGGGAAGATCACAGGGTTTTGAATGCTAAGATGGATATGGTCTTAGCTTGGGACTTAAATTTTATTGTAGAGATCTTCCTTAGCTTTTCGGAACATCTTGAATCATCCCGATCGTAGTTTATGATAAGTGGTATTTTTACCTACTTATTGAATACCAATTCATGAGAATTGTGCCCAACTCAAGTACATTTGATTGTGTTATAGTTGTATTTCATGTTATTTTGTATTGCATTTACTAAAAACTCCTTTTGGTGAATAAGTGCAGGAATTGGTTTAATTTTGGTGGTATTAGAGGATACAAGGCTAATGGAGGCATGAAGGCAAGGCATAAACGGGGGAATGAATGGCATAAAGATGAAATGGAGCAAAGAGATCAAGCATGAATGAATAAGTAGTAGCAGTTGCAGCATGACAGAACCAGAAACAAAGTGCAGACTGTGAGCCGCGCGGCATGATGAGTTAGGAAACGTGCGCCCGTGCGAGTACCCGGCCAGACAATGATGACTTACTGCAAGCTGTACGGCCGCGAGCAGGACAAGTGCAGGAGACGCCAGCCCGCGTGAGATGCCGGCTGGATAAGGCAGGACATTATGTAAGTCTCGCGCCCTCACGAGACATATGCTAGAGAAGCGCGCGATGCTGATGTTGTGATTTTGTTTTATTTTAATTTTAATTAAATGAAGTGTAATTGGTTTTAAAAACAATTCTGACTGGTGTCAGACGTACACTTGATAATTTTTAGCATATTTTCATCATAGTAACTAGGGTTTATACCTTGGGAGAGATTCCAACATAGAACGTAGCCAAAACGTCTACTTCTCCAATTCTTCTTGGGATTCTCTGTTATTGTGGATTTTCATTATTAGCTACTGGATTTCTATGAGAATTTAAGCGTTTATCATTGGTTTTTATTCAGCGATTGGGTTTGATTGTTCTATCTTTCTTATTTCAGTTGTTACTTATTGATCATGTTTAGCGTTGATCCCATAAAGGTTTTTGGTTTAGTCATGACCTAAACTCCATTATGGGATTCTAACGGATTTTAATATATAGTTGGTTGCACATTTAAATTCCAGGGTTGTTTTACATATCATATGGAATATCTGTCATGATTGTTTAAATGCATGAATGTTTGATCACCCTTCATCTCAGTATTTGTATGGAATTGACAATGAATATACAAGTATGGATTGTAGTCATGATAGCATGCGAATATGGGACTGTTGTATATGGCTTGCGTATTTTGTGAACCAAATAGACATATAATGTTTCACCGTATGAGCTAGAATAAGGGCTTGAGCTTAAAATCAATATAATTGCAATTTCATATAGACATATAGTGATTTTGGTTGTATTGGTGATTACATGGAGTCTTACATCTGTAGATGCTGTGTAAGTAGGTTATAGTGCATTGAAAAAGGTTACAACTCTATTTGTTCTCTTGGCTATTTTCCTATGATATGTGAACACTTCTTGCATGATAGTGGCGATTAGATGAAATATTAAATGAAGTTAGGGTCCCATTACTTCCAGATTATATCTATTCCATTTGTATTCTTATTTTTAGTTTGTATTCACAATTAGTCTAATTCAACACTTTTATTCATTAGTCTAAGCATATAAATACAGTGAGTTAATTGATGCATAATAGTTTAAATTTAACAACTTTCACTGTGGGATCGATACTCTACTTACTCCATATAACTTTTTGACACATGTATGCTTGCATGAGTTAGAGCACTTTTATTAGGATTATAAAAGAGGCAACAAGTTTTTGGCGTCGTTGCTGGGGAAAGGCATTGAATTTAAATAATTATCATTAGTTTAAACCTATATTTTATGACTTAGACAATTCTGATCGTTTTCATCTCTAATTTTGTTTTGTTTTTTGTTTCAGGTACTTGTAGATTTTTATGCACACACGATCATCCAACTCAGAACTAATACCAGCACATGACAACATAAACGGAAGAGGGTGGAAGGCTAGTGTGCGAAGAAATTTGCAAGCACAGTTAGACAGTACAACATCCAGAATGGCGGAAGAACCGAGACTTGAGAAAAGAGAAGTGCATCAGGCTCTAAGGGAGTATTCCATATCAAACATAAATGGACTACAATCGAGCATAATCAGACCAGCGATAGCAACTAATAACTTTGAGATCAAACCGGGCACTATTCAGATGGTGCAGAACTCAGTACAGTTTGGGGGTGCTGCTACAGATGATCCGAATGAGCACTTATTGAGCTTTATTAAAATCTGTGATACATTCAGATACAATGGTGTGACGGAGGATGCCATTATCCTACGGTTATTTCCATTTTCATTGAGAGATAAGGCTAGGAGTTGGCTACATTCTTTGTCATCAGGGTAATCATATGGGAGGACTTAGCACATAAATTCTTAGCCAAGTTCTTTCCAATGGGGAAGATTGCAAAGATGAGGACGGCTATCTCTCTGTTTGATCAACAACAGGGTGAGTCCTTATATGAAGCATGGGAGCAATACAAAGAGATGCTCCTAAAATGTTCGCATCACAGTATGCCAGATTGGATGGTAATCAACTCGTTTTATAATGGTTTTGGATGGCAGTCGAGACCGATTGTGGATGCAGCCGCAGGAGGGGCATTATGGCCAAAGAGCTATGATGAGTCCTATACGCTTATCGACACTATGGTTGCAAATGACTATCAAAATCCTACAGCTCGGATGCCACAGCCCAAGGTTGTAGGTGTATTAGAGGTAGATGCGATTACTCAGTTGTCCACACATATGGCAGCTATGGCTAAGAAAATTGATATTTTGGCAGATAGCAAAGTGAAAACAGTTGCCTTCATTTGTGAGATTTGTGCGGTGTCACACTCAATGGATCAATGTGCTATCAGCTCGGAGTCGGTACAATATGTGAGTAACTACAGAAAAGACCAAGGTTAATTCCAGAACACATACCACCCCAACAACCAAAATCATCCGAACTTTAGTTAGTTGAATAACTAAGGAAATCAACAAAGTCTGTTTTAGTCGAATCATCAATTTCAGTCACAATCATCTCAGCCACAGTTTATACCAAAACCACCGTTTCCACTGGGATTCTCTCAAAAACAACAACACCACACTCCTGCTGCTCCACAGCTAGAAAAGAAATCAGAGATGGAGTAGATGATGTTGAAATACATGGCAAACACTGAAGTCATGATCAAAAGCCAAGCAGTGGCTATCAAGAATCTTGAGACTCAGATGGGGCATATGGCGAGCATGCTTAACAATAGGCCCCAAGGTTCATTGTCAAGTAACATAGAGACAAATCGTAGAAGAGACGGGAAGGAGCATTGTCAAGCGATCACATTGAGATTAGGGAAAGATTTAACAGGTTCTGCAAGTCGCGCGTCCACGCCCAATAATACTAAGGAAGTCGCACGGCCGCGCGAGGCAGAACAGTTGACTGACAAGGAAGAAAATCTGGAAAATTCTGAGGCTCAGTAGGAAGAGAAAGACAAGGCAAATTCAGAAGAGAAGGGTAAGAGTCTAGTACAACCAATTCACCCTCAAGTTCCATATCCGCAGAGGTTAGTTAAGCAGAAGGAAGACAAATAGTTCAACAAGTTTCTGGAAGTATTCAAAAAGCTGCAGATTAACATGCCATTCACCGAGGCATTGGAACAAATGCCAAGCTATGAAAAGTTTATGAAGGGTATATTGTCAAGGAAGAGAAGACTAGATGAGTTTGAGACAGTGGTTTTGACAGAGGAATGCAGTACAGTGCTCCAACAAAAATTACCTCCAAAGTTGAAGGATCCGGGCAGCTTCACAATTTCGTGCATAATTGGGAAGATGAACTTTAGTAAGTGTTTCTATGATCTAGGGGCAAGTATAAACTTGATGCCCTTGTCACTGTTCAATCAGTTGGGATTGCCGGCTCCAACACCGATAAACATATCAGTACAGCTAGCTGACAGATCCATCACGTATCCACAGGGAATTGTTGAAGATGTGTTGGTAAAGGTGGACAAGTTCATTTTTCTAGCTGACATCATCATTCTAGACTATGAGGAGGACAAAAGCATACCAATCATACTAGGAAGACAATTCTTATCCACGGACAAGACTTTGATAGAGGTGCAGAAAGGGGAGCTCACTATGCGTGTTCAGGATCAAGAGGTCACTTTCAACGTCTTCAAAGCCATGAAGTTCCCAACAGATGAAGAAGAATGTTTTCTGGTTGATTTGGTGGATCGGATCGTAAAGGATGAGGTGCAGAGTCTTGCAGATTATGAACCTTTGAAGAATATCACTAATGAGAGTTCAGATGTGGAGGATGAGGAATTAGATGAATTTGTGCAATATCTGGATACGACCTAACAATTCAGGAGATTTAGACCACCTGCAGAGTCATTGACAACAGTTGGGGAAGCCTCAGTAAAGTTAAAGCCATCTCTTGAGTCACCTCCAGAGTTGGAGTTAAAACCACTTCACGAACATCTCAGATATGCATTTTTAAGTTCAGATTCAAAATTACCTATGATTATCGCTTCTGCACTAACATCTTGTCAGGAGGAAAAATTGCTACGAGTGCTTCGACAGTTCAAATAAGCTATTGGATGGACTATAACAGATATCAAAGGGATCAACCCTTCTTATTGCATGCACAAGATCCTGATGGAAGATGGTAGCAAGCCGACAGTTGAGCAACAAAGGAGGCTTAATCCGATAATGGAAGAAGTGGTTAAGAAAGAGGTACTGAAATGGTTAGATGCATAAATAATTTACTTGATCTCAGACAGTTCACGGGTGAGCCCAGTACAGTGTGTTCCGAAAAAGGGTGGCATGACAGTCATGACTAATGAGAATAATGAGTTAATTCCAACACGAACAGTAACAGGGCAGAGAGTTTGCATGGATTACTGCAAGCTAAACAAAGCTATGAGGAAAGATCACTTCTGTGACACCCCCAAATCCAGGTACTTCATTCCCACAGGATCTGGTGTTCACTTAATCAAACATTCATATCTAACTACCCAATCACAATAAAACTGGATAAATAATACATTTCCCATTAAAGGGTTACATAATAAAATCTCCCAGGTTATCAAACCTTTAAATACAATCATTCAAATGCGAAAATTAAATATACATCATTAAAACCAAGTCTAAGATCATAATAATAAAAGTCTAAAGTAAAAATTATAAGTCTTCATCACTTGCACATTTTTCCTTTTCCTTTTCTAGACGAAGGTTCATCTACCTTCTCCTCTTTAGCTGTATTGAGTTTATAAACATGCAAGAGTAAGCAAAACAATTGCTCACTGGATATAATATGAAATCAACAGGAGTATAGTAATAATAACTGCCAATAATAGGCTCATCAATAATGAATAGTACTCTATCATCAATAATCAGAAACTGAAATCCAAAATATGGAAAAAATATAACTGAGGGTCATAAGACCATAAAATACGTCCACAGTTGCGAGTAATCTTTCAACTCTAACTTTAACAGTCATAAGACTATAAGGACTCCTCGTACTTAGGGGGATCAGCCCTTCGTACCATGTATTATGCACAAACATTTAACCCTACGCGTAAGTTAACCCCTAATCATTACATTAGGGTTGTTCATCTCAGTATTTAGAGTACAAGTCCACACCAAAGGAAGTTTGGTTTGGATAAGCTTTCAGGGTAATTTGGAATTCAATGAACATCAAATAAGGATTAGTTGAATGAAACCAAGAACATTTCACTATAGAATAATCGTGATTGAATCAATCATAGTAAACTAAAGTCATGCTTTAGGAATAATCTAAGAGCATACAATTTGAATAACTATAACACCTTGCTTGAACAATACTAAGCCAAGGTTAATTAGAATTGAATACTAAGCATGCATAACAATTTGATCGATAATAATGTTCAACATTAGAATATATAAATTTGCATGCTAAACAACAAGTTAAATACAAGAATAACTTGCTCAAGAATAGCTTACATCATTATATCATAATCGAATTGAAAACCATAATTAGTTCAACAAGATAAAGGATTAGAAAAACTTGGTCAAAGAAAATTTAAGCGATTGCACAATTCTAAAAGTAGAGTTAGAGAACTTGCCTTGCTCGTAGGCTAAATCAAATCAATACGAATCACAATATCCTATAAATATATGTCATCATGACATAATTAGTCATTACCATCTTACAAACATAACTAAGTATGTTCATCATTTAAAAATTTGATTTTTAATCGCATAATCGAGTTATAACACAAGTTAATCGTTAATAACATAATTATTCATAGTGTAGGAATACTTAAATCAACATTTAGCAGTCTTATTATCAACACATAACTTTTCTTAAAATTTTGTGTACAAAAAGTACACTATCAGACCATTCTGCTAACTCGCGCTGCGGCGTGAGTATGACGCTGTGGCGCGGTGAATAAGGCTACAAGGCCGCACTGCTGCGTGGTGCCGGCGCTGCAACGCGAAACTACTTCTACTGGGCCGCGCCGCGGCGCGAAACTGTTGTCTCGACTGACAGCTTCGGCAACAGCACATGAAAAGGCTAATTTTGGCCTACAAGTTCGTTTCTAACAAACTGATTTACATATAATTCATACGAAACTTCATGTAAACATAATTCAAGGATTTCTAACATGTTTCTACTCATATAACAACATAAACAACAAAATTAACACACCCAATTTCATTGTTTTTGGCTAAAACTCATTTTTTGATATTTTTGAAGAAAAAAACCACTGTAATTTTGTTTTGCAACCAAAACCATTAATTCAAAGCATTTTATCAAAGTATATATATACTCTAACAAATTGAAAAACCAATTTATCAATAAAACAACTATTCAACCCATAATTTGTATTTTAACTAGACAATATATAATAAAGAAAAACTCTCTGTAAAATATTTTTCTCCACAAATTACATACATATCAACAATTCTTTGATTATAGCTCATGAAAATAGTTTTAACATTACAAGTAAGTCATATTAAGCCTCATAGGAACAATAATTCATGCTTACTCAAGGATTTTATGGAGAATCATGGAAGAGAGAAACCAAATTTTTAAAACTAAAAGTATAGGTTAATACTTTGAAGAAGATGATGAGGATGACTATATCTTTTTTTCTCAAGCTTTCCTCTTCTCCAACCTCTAGCCTTTCTTCTTCTTCTTCTTCTTCTTCTTCTTCTTCTTCTTCTTCTTCTTCTTCCTCTGAGTTTTCCTTCTTCTCTATAACCTCTCTCATCTAACACTAGAGCGTACTAATAATCTAACGTATCTAGATATTATATATATTAATTATATAATATAAATATAAAATATATAATTGACATCAGTTAAAAGTTTTTGAAATCAAAAGCCATAAGGCTTGTTTGGTTACTAACTAAAAAAATAACCCATTAACCTTACACCTTGTTTCGTAAAACTCAAATAAATTAAACACTTAATAGGCATTAGGCCTTGTTTGGCCAAAATGGAATTAAAACTCCTTTAAGTTATTTTAATAATTACCTTATAAAAGGTTATTTGTCACACATTAATTTAATTAAATTAATCATAATAATAATTTATTAAATTACTTCATCACATAAATCAATACCACCAAAATTAAAATTTTTCTATACAATTATAACTTTATTTAATCAACTAACACATCCTTTTAAATTACAAATTCTAATAAAAAGAATAGTAATTAAATTAATCAAAATTCTCAAACTTAATAATTGAATTAAATTAGTAAAATAATTAATTTTCCTTAATTATTTATTTAACAAATAATTAAGCACATCAATTCAAATTTGAACAATTATTTATTCAACAATAAACACATCCATTAAATATTTAATATAACAATTAAAATTGTAGAATGTTACATCATTCCCTCCTTACAAAGATTATGTCCCCAGAATCACAATTCAAACAATTCACTCGTCACATTCTCCCTTACTTACAAAGATCATGTCCCTAGAATCAAAGACACAGATTAAACAAATAACTCAAGGTAATTTTTTATCATTTCAGCTTCAAGTTCCCACGTAGCCTCTTCGACATTGTGGTTCCTCCAAATTACCTTCACAGAAGGTATCACCTTATTCCTGAGCACCTGTTCTTTCCTGTCGACTATATGGATAGGAATCTCTTTATAGGACAAATCTTTCTCAAACTGCAGTGGTTCATACTCAATCACGTGCTTGTAATCAGGTTTGTATGTTCGTAACACCGACACGTGAAAAACATTATGAATGTTTTACAACTCCGGAGGTAGAGCTACCTCGTAAACCACCTCTCTAACCTTTCGCAGCACTTCGAATGGTCCAATAAATCTCGAACTTAGTTTACCCTTCTTACGAAATTGAATTTTTCCCTTCCAAGGAGAAACATTTAGGAATACAAAATTTCCTATATTGAATGCACGATCTTGTCTGTGTTGATCAACATATTTCTTTTGTCTGTTTTGAGCAGCTATCAATCGTGTTATGATGAGTTTGACAACCTCAGTAGTTTGTTGTACCAGTTCTGGTCCTAATAGTTGACGTTCTCTGACTTCATCACAGCACAGTGGAGTTCTGCACTTCCTGCCGTATAATGCTTCGTACGGTGGCATACCAATGCTTTTATGGTAATTGTTGTTGTATGCAAATTCTACCAATGGTAGATAATTATCCCAGTTTCCTTTGAAATCCATGATGCACGCTCTATGTATATCTTGAAGTGTATGGATCGTTCTTTCGCTTTGTCCATCGGTTTTCGGATGATACGATGTGCTCATCTTCAATTGCGTTCCCATGCATTCTGGCAGCCTCTTCCAGAAATTTGATGTGAATCTCAGATCTCTGTCAGATATAATTAATATTAGAACTCCATGTCTTGAAACGATCTCCTTAACGTATAACTTTGCCAGCTGATCAAGATTAAATCTAATCTTTATTGGCAAAAAGTGTTCAGATTTTGTCAATCTGTCCACTATCACCCATATCGCATCGTATCTTTTCTGAGTTGTTGGAAGACCTACCACAAAATCCATTGTGATATGTTCCCATTTCCATTCCGGTATCTCCAACGGTTGAAGTAACCCGCTCAGTCTTTGATGCTCGGCCTTGACTCTCTGACATGTCAAGCACTTTGCAACGCATTCTGTAACGTCTCTTTTCATATTTGGCCACCAAAAATGTCGCTAAAAATCTTGATACATCTTCGTACTTCCTGGATGAATTGAATATCTCGAGTTATGAGCTTCGATCAAGATTTCTTCTTTAATCTCTGGTACTGCTGGAACCCATATTCGTCCTTCAAACCTCAACGTTCCATCGGTATCAATCCTGTATTTCACCTCTCTTCCCTCAACCACACTTTCTCTGATTTTTCTGCATTCCTCATCCTGTAGTTGAGCGTTCTTCACTTTGTCCACCAAAGTTGGACTAGCTTCCATCTGGTAACATCTTTCATTGGATTCTCTTGGAAATTTGATTTCCAACTCTAACCTTGATATTGTTGTAATAAGTTCTTCCTTATCAATTAACAACATCAACTTTTCCCTGCCTTTCCTACTCAAGGCATCTGCAACCACGTTTGCTTTGCCTGGATGATAAAAGATCTCAAAATCATAATCTTTTATCAGGTCCATCCATCTTCTTTGACGCATGTTCAGGTCCTTCTGTGTGAAAATACACTTCAGACTCTTATCGTCTATGTAAATCTCATATTTCTCTCCGTAGAGATAGTGTCTCCATATTTTTAAAGCAAACACAACTGCTGCCAACTCTTAATCATGAGTCGGATACCCTTTTTTGTAATCTTTCAATTGCTTTGATGCATACGCGATGACTTTTCCATTTTGCATAAGGACACACCATAATCCCTTGTGTGAAGCATCACTGTACACCACAAAATTTCATATACTATCTGGTAACGACAACACAGGTTCCATACTTAGCTTTTTTTCAATTCCTGAAAACTTCCTTCACACTTCTCCGTCCAAACAAATTTTATAGATTTCCTGGTTAAATTTGTCAACAAAGTGGCAATCTTGGAGAAATCCTGGATAAACCGTCTATAATACCCTGCTAATCCCAAGAAACTTCTCACTTCTGATGGAGTTCTTGGTTGTTCCCAATTTATCACAGCTTCAACCTTTGATGGATCCACTGAAATTACATCCTTGTTAATTACGTGCCCAAAAAATTGTACACGTTACAGCCAAAATTCATATTTAGAGAATTTTGCATACAACTTTTCTTTTCTTAGCATCTCCAGCATTAGACGTAAATGTTCCACATGTTCTTCTTGAGTTTTAGATTACACCAAAATATCGTCGATAAACACCACCACAAACTTGTCCAAAAATGGTTTAAACACCCTGTTCATCAAATCCATGAACGCTGCAGGGGTGTTTGTGAAACCAAAAGACATCACCAAAAATTCATAATGTCCATACCGAGTTCAGAATGCCGTCTTTGGTACATCCTCCTTTCTTACCTTCAGTTGATGATACCCACTTCTCAAATCTATTTTTTGAGAAATATCTAGCACCTTTCAATTGATCAAACAAGTCATCTATTCTTGGCAATGGATATTTGTTCTTAATAGTGACTTTGTTTAACTCTCTATAATCAATGCAAAGACGCATTGATCCATCCTTCTTCTTTACGAATAACACCGATGCTCCCCACGGTGACACACTCGGCTGAATGTATTTCTTATCAAACAGCTCATGTAGTTGTATCATCAGTTCTTTCATCTCCACCGGAGCCATTCTGTATGGGGCTTTCGATATCGAAGCGGTTCCTGGCGCTAAGTCGATCATGAACTCAATTTCTCTGTCAGGTGGAAGTCCTGGTAAATCCTTTGGAAACACGCCCACAAATTCCCTAACCACTGGTATTTCTTCCAGTTTCGCACCCTTCTTCTGAGTATCGACTATGTAAGCTAAATAACCCACACAGACCTGACTCAACAACTTTTTGGCCTGCATAATCGTCAGACATCTCATTTGTCTAGGCAATTTACTACCATTGAATACTACCTTTTATAAAGTCATAAGGTTTACACATTTCTTTTGGCAGTCAATTATTGCTCCATAATTGAACAACTAATCCATTCCCAAAATAACGTCAAACTCTCCTAGCCTGATCGAAATCAAATCTACCATCAAAATATTTCCCTTAATGTTCACCCTACACTTCTTGTATACGAACCTAACAGGAACTACTTCCTTATTCGTAATTTCTATGTTTAAAGGGAAATTCAATTCTTCACTAGGCAATCCTAATCTCATAGCAAATTCATCAGATATAAATGAGCAAGTAGCACCCGAATCAAATAATACATAAGCATCAATATCATTGATCGGGATAATACCTGACACCACATCCTTTGACTGCACAACATCTTGCACAGTCATGTTGAAGGTTCTGGCTGTGGGCTTATTTGTTGTTGTTGGTCCCGCAATAGCCAACGCACCTCCACTAGTATTTACCTTGCTTCTATTTGTCTCACCAGATCTCTTCTTGGGGAATTCACAAGCAAAGTGATCCTTGGATCCGCACGTGAAGCACACATTCTTCTTAGCTTTAGTGCAATTTGGGGCGATGTGACCCTCCTGGCCACAATTGAAGCATACTTGTTTCCCCAGCAGACACACTCCTTTATGAAACTTTCCACACGTAGCACATGGTTCGAACTTCTTATTTTACTGGTTTCTTTGTTGATTTCCAGCTCCTCCATTTCCATTCCACTTCCTCTTCAGGTTGTTGCCATTACTACCGTTACCACTACTCTTAGCTTCACTTTCACTTTTCTTCTTTCTCTGCTCTTGATTATGTTTTGTTACTGCCTCACCTCCACTTTCAGCGAGAATCGCCTTCTCCATCACTGCTGCAAATGTCTTCAATTGGAACAGGGAGACCCTACTATACAACTAGGGTTTCAGTCCCTGCTGAAACCTCTTCGCCTTGCGCTCGTCTGTGCTGACCTGATATGGCGTAAACCTCGCCAACTCATTGAACTTTGCAGCATATTCTGACACTGACATTGTTCCTTGCTTCAACTCCAAAAACTGTACTTCTAACTGGCTTTTCGAACTCTCTAGGAAATAGGTCTCAAAGAAAATCTCCTTAAACCTATCCCAAGTCATAATTCCTGGTCCTTCTCGAGTTTTGTTGGCCTGCCACCAATAACTAGCCTCCTCCTTCAATATAAATGTTGCAAAAGCAATCTTCTGATTCTCCTCTACCCTAGCAACATCAAAAACCTTCTCGATTTCCATAATCCAAGTCTGTGCTTCAACTGGGTTCATGGACCCACGGAATTCTGGTGGTCCAACCGCCTTGAAATCCTTAAACGTAGCACCTTGGTTCTGAGGTTGATTCTGTGGTTGATTTTGCAGTGCACCTGTCAGTAATGTCACCAACTGTTGAACAGAGTTAGTTTCAGCATTATCGTTGTTGGTTCCTTCGGTGGTTCTCTGACGGGGTGGTTGACGTCTTGGAGGCATTTTTTGTTAAAAAAAGAATGCATTCATTAGATTATTACTCAACTCCTTCCAAGTAATTTCTACTTAACTTTCCCCCATGAAAATAATCATTCCATAACTCATAACACTTTCGATAAAGAAAAAAATATCATTTATTCAAAACTTCTTTGAAAACATCATTTCAATAGCATCATTGCTATTTACATTATTTTCCTGAACTACTAAAGTTTCAGGACATCATCATCATATCCCATAAGTTGCATAACACTTGGGATTAATAAATTATTTATCATAACATAACTCAAGTACACTCCCTACGATGTCCTATTAAGATATTGCAAAGCCTTACGACGCTCTTCTTCCATAACTCGTAACATGGTTCGACGGTCCAGTATGAACGAGGGTAGCGTCTCAAACTGAATTGGATAACCCATGACCCGATCTTGAGCTCGATTGATCGCGGTGTTGAACACGTTATTCATTTCTTCCATCGTCCTTCTCTTTGCTTGTGCGTCTCCCTTTGCTATTTCAGCTTGTTGATAAGCTTCACTGTACGCGTCTTTGGCTCTTGCCCTTTTTGCAGATTCTTCTCTCAACTTGCTCTTTAATTCTGCAACCTCTGCTCTCATTTGATCGTTCTCTTCTTCAGTGTGAACCAGCTTCTCTTCAACATTGTTCAGTCGTTCTTCTCGATCCTGAATCTCGTCGTCCTTCTGTGCCAACGAAGTCTTTTGTTCAGCTACTATCTCTTGCAATTCCTCAATAGTATCTTGAAGTTCCACGTTGCGGTCATGCACCTCATCGTATATACGGCCTGTGACGCCCCCAAATCCAGGTACTTGAAACCCGAACTCGGTGCTTTACGATACCATTTCTATGAGCGAAATAATACTAATAATAATAACAATAATATAGATTTTCAAACTTAATTTACATATTATCAGAGTTTAGTTCCCAAGTACGAAACCTTTAAACATTCGTTACATGATAATAATAATAATAATAATATTTATTATCCTTATCATAAATTCAGACTATTACATAGAATAGCTTAAACATTTAGTCAGCAACTTTCCCTTTCCCCTTGTTCTTGGCAGATCCTTCGGGTTGTTCACACTTAGCTGAAAACATTTAAGATTAAGCAAGAATGAGCATTCGAGTGCCCAGCAAGTAATAGAAACAATAGTAGTTAACTGAAAGGATTAAATGTTTTCTTTGAAAGATACTTCTACAACGGATCAACAGTTGTGAAGTAAGCTGAACCAATAATCAACAACATGTTATTTCGATTTCAAATTTTTGAAACTACGTATTGACTATAAATGAGAATCAGTTGACAGACTATGAACATTATTTTCTATTTTCAAAAAGGTTTAAACATAAATTCATCTGTAAACCGTCATTGCTTACGGGCACGAGGGTGATCAGCCCGTTATGCCCTGTATTGATCAATACTACATTGCTAGAACGATATTATCGTTCGTCCTTTGTCCGCCTTAGCGCATAAAAATTTTCCATAATTGGGATGTTCATAACAGTCTTGAATCCAAACCAAAACAATTCCGTTGGATAACAGTAAAGTTTTATCTTGTTCAACAACAACTTTAAATATATGTCTAGCTGGATCAAATAGCTTAGACGACTTTTATTTCAATGTATACATACTAGGCAACTATAAGTATGTATCAACATGTGATAAAATATAATGATTATCCAAGTGGGAAAACTTGTATAACCATATTATAGAAATTAACGAACAGAATAAATAACTTGATCAACATTAACAGGATAAAGGAAATTGTACAATAATTATTCCTTAATAGCTTACTTATACAGAATCATTGCATAAGTATATACAAAGGTTGAAATATTTGAACAGTTCAGATATTATCTTATGCATGTCCTTAGCATAAAGTAAATGCAAAGGGTTAGATACTTGCCTTGTCTGCTGCTTACACAACTTAGATATATCTTTTCTATCAAGTCCTATCATTAAATAAATCATTGTCTGATTAGAATAATATATTATATCATATAATACTGCTTATTGCAGTCAGCACATTCCTAATCACATTGTCACATAACTTTAACACCATTGAATCACAAATAATTCACTTATCAATTCAATCTATCTAAGTCCAGATCAATTTCTGAAATATGTCGGTCTACCGACAACTTTATCGGGTAATTATCGAGTCTATGACTCTATACAGTTATACAATATCCACTTAGATATCTTAAACAACAGTTATAACACTTTTCACGACCTTATAATAATTTTTAAATAATTATTATCATTTATCATACTTTTTTGAAATATCAGAATCATTATTAAATTATTTAAATATTAAACAATTCTATTATCATTAATATTTAATTAATAATAAACTATTAATGAAACCATTGCCAAATATTAAAGTTATTAATAATAACTTAAAATATTTTTAAAACATTTATATTACCCTTAAATGATTTTTAAAACATTTAAAAATCATTATTAAATAATTACCATTAATATTTAAATATTAATTTATCATTATCCAAATATTAAAAGTTATTAATTACAACTTAAAATATTTTTAATTCACTTATATCCTTTTTAAATGATTTTTAAATAAATAAAACCATTTTTAAACTATTTATTTAATATAATTAAATTAATTTAATATCATTAATATTTCAATAAAATTAAATTATTAATGAAATTATCCTTTAAATATTAAAAGTTATAGTTTATAACTTAAAATATCTTTAAATACTTTATTTTCATTTAAAATAATTATTATAATATTAAAATCATTTTTAAAATAAATTATTTAATATAATTATTAAATAACTTTTATATCATTAATAATAATTAATTAATAAAATTTACCTTTAAATATTAAAAGTTATATTTTATAACTTAAAATATTTTGAAATACCTTATTCTTATTTAAAATGATTTTTAATTTAATAAAATCATTTTTAATTCATTTATTTAATTCATTTAATAAATAACTTAATTATCATTAATATTAATTTATTAATGAAAATTATCGCATAATATTAAAAGTTATCAAAAATAACTTAAATTATTTTCTTATACCATAATAAAATTTTAAATGATTTTTCAAATATTAAAATCATTTTTAAATAATTTTTTAATATTATAATTAAAAAATTTAAATACTTTTAATATTCCAAAAATATTAAATATTTATGAAATATATTTAAAATAATTAAAAACTAATTTTCAGAATTTAAAATAATTTTTAATAATTTATTTTGTATTTTTAATAATTAAAAACTATTTTTTTCTATTTATTTATTAATTTCCGGAAAATAATTACTATTTGTCGCTAAAGACCACCTATAGCGACAGAACCGTCGCTATAGGTGTTCTTCATGTTCTTCATACAACCCAGAAATTCAATGCAGTTGACGAGGTGCTCACTTTGACCAAGCTTAATTTAGTGTGTGTTGTGTTTTTGGGTCTGCTGTTTATCAGATCATGTAATATAAATACCAGACTACACGATCCAACAATAAACACCATCAAAACACGCATTACCAGCGAGATCTAGGCCCATGAACAAGCTGTCAAAGCTGTTCTTCATTTTCTGGGTTACCCAGAAATGAAGAACAGTTCGACTGACTAGCTTTGGGCTTCCACAACTTGATAATCTTGTAATTCTTTTGTGCTTTAAATGTTGCAGTGCCTAGATAACATGTCAAGGAAGAGATCCATCACAACACATAAATAAAAACACAATAGAACCACATGATCCAGGCTGGTCAAACCCTATCAGAGATCACGTTCTTGAGTTTTCTGGGTTACCCAGAAACTCAGTTCGTGATTATCTATCCTGCTTTGACCAGCTACTGACTTCCATTAATTTGATGTTTAGGAGATTTTAAGGAATAAATATGCAGTCAAAATTCTAAACTATAAACTAGATACAACAACATACACAGATCAACCAACACAAGAAAGATCCGAGAGCTTGAATATGTTGTCAGGCCCTTTCTGTGCAGTTTTCTGGGTTACCCAGAAATGCCCAGTCATGGCCGGTCAACGTGGTTTGACCACGGTTATCTTACAACTTAGGTCAGATCTAGGTATGATTTCAACTTCAGATGAAAGACCATACTACATGCTATAAGTACAAACTTTCACACAACGAAAACAGTACACATAATGAAATCTATGGGGTCTGACATTCATTGTCAGACCACTTTTTAAAAAATTTCTAGATTATGAAAAACTTTAAATCCGAGCCTCTAGATGTTATGGATTCAACATCTAGCAACCCAGATCATCATTAGACATTATAACTAACATGTTTTAACAAAAATTTCAACCATCAAACAACTAAAATTTGGACAGAATTCAAGCTAGGGTTTATACCTTTCTTTGAACAATCTTGATCTTAGGTTACTGATTTGTTAGTGATGGTAGTGGGGCTCGGTTCTTGACTGATTTTAGCAAAGTATTTCGTTGGTTTAAGAGAGAGAGAGACTTGTTAGAGAGTTTGTGCATAAATGAGGCTAACTAAATAATTCTCTCTCTTGATCTTATATATAACACATGATACAATGAATTTGTGATACAAAATGTCTATTGGCTGATATAATTGAGCGTGTGGGGTGGTTGGATTTGGTCACCAACTTCCCCTATTTGTCAAAACCTACATATTAGCCAAAATAATGGAACTAGGGGCAATTTGGTCATTTGTATTTCTAATTTAATGGTATTCTTGGCATTTGACAAACCCTTAGGGTTTGACCCTTAGGGTTTAACCCTAAGGTTTATTACATAGAATTTGTAAGATTTAGCAATTAGGGTTTGCACACAAAAATTAAATAAATTTTTAGTTTCTAAAATTCACAAATTAGGATTTCTAAATTAGTTTAGATTTCTTAATCACATATACTTAAAAATTAGGTTTAAGGATTTACTAATTATAATTAAGATCAGTAATTAGCAATTAAGGCATTAATTTGATAATTAGGGTTAATAATTTAGTAATTAGGATTAACAATTTAATAATTAGGGTAAACAACTTGTAATTAGGATTTCTAATTACATTAATCATGATCATTAGAGTTTAAATAACAAAATTAACCTTACCACCTAAGCAATTAAGGTTTACAATTATCAATTAGGGTTCACAAATATCATTTAGGGTTTTAATTTTTAAATTAGGGTTTCCTAATTAGCATACCATGAAATTACACACAACATATATCATATAATACAAATATTTAATAATCTTAAATTTCCCATTTAAATTGATAAATAGGATTAAATCAATTACTGCTAGGGTTTGGTTAATATACCATAATTGACCAACCATCAACAGTACAATTTTTACAGTACATATTCATAGCACTAAAAATCAAAATATTATAATATTATAATATTATTATCATTCCTTGATCAAAACCCAAAATTAGGGTTTGGATTCCATATCTAATTTTATCTGCCATAATTAACCTTATAATTAAGTAAAAATAATTTACTTAATAACTTGGACAAAATTCTTATAATAAAATAATTATTATAATTATTCAAAAATTATTTCATGTATTATTTGAATAATATAAACATATAATTTCATGGAAAATAATTAATAAAACATTTCTAATATAGAATTAATTACTATAAGAATATCATTTATAATAACCAATATTTCTAAAATAAATTGATTTACAAATATTAATGTAATAAATAAATTTTATTTATCACACATATAATTATAATTACACATTACCTTAGCACATATCATTCATGTTTATTTTTAAATAAAAAAAATTATACGCAAAATTTATGATTTATTTATATAAAAAATATCGGGTTATTACATTCACCCTCCCTTATAAAGATTCCGTCCCCGGAATCACCACTTTAAAACCTATACCTACCAGGGTACATGACATTCACAATCGTTGTAGGTAGATCTTGATCACTTTGATCAAGCTAATCTTTAACTTAAAGTTTGTCTTTCTGATTATACGGAAATTTGATTTCTAAAGAAACTCAAATTCCTCCTTCAAAATTTCCTTATAAAATAATTTACTATAAATAGGAAAATCATATATAAGAAAATAAAAGTTATAAGAAAAGTACCTGGAGTTCCACTGCCAGCTGCCACCGTGTCTTGGACTGTCATGTTGAAGACTCGTGCGGTAGATTTCGTCGGCTTGCTGGATGAAGTTGGTCCCTTGATTGCCAAAGTTCCGCCGCTTTTCCCCATGTTCACACTTGATGCCACCGCTTTCCTTTTCGGACAGTCTTTCACCTTATGGTCCTTTGATCCACACAGAAAACACCCACCAATTGTCTTAGAATTGGGGCAGTTGGGAGAGATATGGCCCTCCTGCCCACACTTGAAATATGCGAATTTTCTCTTCAGACATTCTCCCAAATGGTTTTTCCCACAATTACCGCATTGCACCATTGTCCTTTTCTTTACACCTTCTTGTTTTACCTGCACCCCACCAAAGTTGTTCCCTTTCCTCTTATCACTCCTATTCCCAGTACTTGCTTTCACCTTCCCAGTTCCCTCAACTTTACCCTTGTTCCTCCTTTCTTTGTTGTAAAGGCTCATGGCCTCACTTCCCTCCTCAGCAATAAGTGCTTTCTCCATGAGTGCTCCAAATGTAGGGATTTACAACACTACCACCTTATTGTAGAGCCAGGGTTTTAATCCCAGCTCAAACCTTCTCGTTTTTCTAGCCTCCGTATCGACTTGATGCGGGGCGAACCTAGCCAATTCATTAAATTTTGCGGAATATTCCGCAACAGACATATTCTCTTGTTTTAATTCAAAAAAATTTACTTCCATTCTAGCCTGCATACTAGATGAAAAATAGTTTTCGAAAAATAGGGTTTTAAACCTTTCCCAAGCAACTACACCTTCCCCAACCCTTTCCTGATTAGCTTCCCACCAAAAATTTGCCTCACCCTTCATCATATAGGCAGCAAAAGTCGTCTTCTGCTCCTCAGCTACCCTAGCTATTACAAACGCCTTTTCTATTTCTTTAACCCAAGTTTGGGCTTCTACAGGGTCAGTTGTACCTCTAAATTCGGGAGGTCCTACAGCTTTGAAGTCCTTGAAATTTGTTAAGCGATTGTCCTGTTGGTTCCCTACGGCTGCCGTTCCTTGTTGCATGGCTTGAACTATCATATTTGCAAATTACTGCATTGGATCTGGCTGTGGTTGTCCTTCAACGTTGTTGACAGATTCTTCTGCCCTTTGATTACGGGTTTGTCGTCGTGGTGGCATTATCTGGTTAAATAAAACATAATTTAACTTACATTCTAAACCTTATCATATAAGTTTAATATATTAAACTTGTTTCATTACTCAAGCATAAATCCATTTCACATTTATTCAAAGTAATTTACATAAAATAGCCCATAATACTATCCCTTCGTGACCACAAGAGTCGGGATTTACAACTTTGATTAACACAAAAGTTGAGAATATTACATTACACAAACATACTAAGCACACATATAATATTAAACAAACCTACACAACCGAACCTATACTACCTATTCACTACGCCTTTTTCTTGATCGAGGACAACTTTTTGCTTGATGACCTTATTTCCCACAGATAAAACAAACACACTGCTTAGGATTGGGACACTGGGGAGAAAAATGTCCCCCATGTCCGCAATTGTAGCAAACATTTTCGCCTTTCCTGCATATACCTTCATGCTTCTTATCACATTTTGTACACTTTTCTTTGTGTTTAAAGTTCCCTTGGTTGTTATCATGATCACGATCATTCATTTTTCTTTTTCCCTCCTTGTTCAAAGCTGCACTTGACTTGTTGCTTTTAGCTCCTATTTGGTCAATTTGAATTTTAAGCTTATCTTGTTCTTCCATTGTTTCAATTAATGCTTTCTGCAGTTGGCTATTTAGTAATTTTTCTATTTCCCACAATCGTTCCAAAGAGGAAACCTGGTCCCGCAGATTCTGCACTTCGATTGATGCTTGGTCAGCTCCAACTTCAGTGTCTGAATCACTGTCAGTTAGTTCCACCATTTCCGGACCTGGTACGACATTCTCCACAATAACCACCTCATCGAGGTTGCTTTCACTTTGAGCCTCTATTTCAGCTATTGGCTTTGATATCGGCTTCTTCTTTAAGATCCAAGGGTATCCTAATCCTTTTTCACCTGACATCTACACACACAAATTATCCTGATTAGCATAGAATATATACACATAACACATAAAGGTTTTATATAAGTTATCTTTTAGTTTGTTAGACGATGAATTTATCCGATTCATCTATTTTTAAACTCTATATGAGTTATTTATATTTTCAACGTTTCCCTCTGTTCTAAGGTTATAGCCTAAGGTCTATCCTACCTAAGGTTTCTAATCCTATAGCTCTGATACCATTCTGTGACGCCCCCAAATCCAGGTAATTGAAACCCGAACTCGGTACTTCACGATACCATTTCTATGAGCGGAATAATACTAATAATAATAACAATAATATAGATTTTCAAACTTAATTTACATATTATCAGAGTTTAGTTCCCAAGTACGAAACCTTTAAACATTCGTTACATGATAATAATAATAATATTTATTATCCTTATCATAAATTCAGACTATTACATAGAATAGCTTAAACATTTAGTCAGCAACTTTCCCTTTTCCCTTGTTCTTGGCAGATCCTTTGGGTTGTTCACACTTAGCTGAAAACATTTAAGATTAAGCAAGAATGAGCATTCGAGTGCCCAGCAAGTAATAGAAACAATAGTAGTTAACTGAAAGGATTAAATGTTTTCTTTGAAAGATACTTCTACAACGGATCAACAGTTGTGAAGTAAGCTGAACCAATAATCAACAACATGTCATTTCGATTTCAAAATTTTGAAACTACGTATTGACTATAAATGAGAATTAGTTGACAGACTATGAACATTATTTTCTATTTTCAAAAAGGTTTAAACAGAAATTCATCTGTAAACCGTCATTGCTTACGGGTACGGGGGTGATCAGCCCGTTATGCCCTGTATTGATCAATACTACATTGCTAGAACGATATTATCGTTCGTCCTTTGTCCGCCTTAGTGCATAAAAATTTCCCATGATTGGGATGTTCATAACAGTCTTGAATCCAAACCAAAACAATTCCATTGGATAACAGTAAAGTTTTATCTTGTTCAACATCAACTTTAAATTTATGTCTAGCTGGATCAAATAGCTTAGACGACTTTTATTTCAATGTATACATACTAGGCAACTATAAGTATGTATCAACATGTGATAAAATATAATGATTATCCAAGTGGGAAAACTTGTATAACCATATTATAAAAATTAACGAACAGAATAAATAACTTGATCAACATTAACAGGATAAAGGAAATTGTACAATAATTATTGCTTAATAGCTTACTTATACAGAATCATTGCATAAATATATACAAAGGTTGAAATATTTGAACAGTTCAGATATTATCTTACGCATGTTCTTAGCATAAAGTAAATGCAAAGGGTTAGATACTTGCCTTGTCTGCTGCTTACACAACTTAGATATATCTTTTCTATCAAGTCCTATCATTAAATAAATCATTGTCTGATTAGAATAATATATTATATCATATAATACTGCTTATTGCAGTCAGCACATTCCTAATCACATTGTCACATAACTTTAACACCATTGAATCACAAATAATTCACTTATCAATTCAATCTATCTAAGTCCGGATCAATTTTTGAAATATGTCGGTCTACCGACAACTTTATCGGGTAATTATCGAGTCTATGACTCTATACAGTTATACAATATCCACTTAGATATCTTAAACAACAGTTATAACATTTTTCATGACCTTATAATAATTTTTAAATAATTATTATCATTTATCATACTTTTTTGAAATATCAGAATCATTATTAAATGATTTAAATATTAAACAATTCTATTATCATTAATATTTAATTAATAATAAACTATTAATGAAACCATTGCCAAAAATTAAAGTTATTAATAATAACTTAAAATATTTTTAAAACATTTATATTACCCTTAAATGATTTTTAAAACATTTAAAAATCATTATTAAATAATTACCATTAATATTTAAATATTAATTTATCATTATCCAAATATTAAATAATTCACTTATATCCTTTTTAAATGATTTTTAAATAAACAAAACCATTTTTAAACTATTTATTTAATATAATTAAATAAATTTAATATCATTAATATTAAATTATTAATGAAATTATCCTTTAAATATTAAAAGTTATAGTTTATAACTTAAAATATCTTTAAATACTTTATTTTCATTTAAATTGATTATTATAATATTAAAATTATTTTTAAACTAAATTATTTAATATAATTATTAAATAACTTTTATATCATTAATAATAATTAATTAATGAAATTTACCTTTAAATATTAAATGTGAAACCCCAGATTTTATGAATAAAGAATTAATTTTCTCGAAATAATTTTTTAATATTATGGTGTGAATTTGAGATAATTTTATAGTTGTGGGTAGTATTTATAAATTTTGTAAAGTATGCAAGTTGTTATATTATATTCGATTGGTCAGGGAATATTCTTTGTGTCGGAAAATATTCGTACGACGGTACAATTATTGGTGGACCCCACAACGGAATTATTGTCGGATTGAGAAAACGACAAAAATATTTTATGGAAAATAACGGCGGAAGTTTTATCGTTGATATTGTTGAACTACTGGGTAGTAAAAGTACAGTAATACGCGTTGTTGCATAGTAGCACACGGTATTGATTATTGATATTTTTGTGAGAAGTCGCTCAGTTTGATTCAATTATTGTCGATTAATAATATGAATTATTATAGCGATGATGACGTTTTGTTTTATTCGTATTGTTAACGTAATAAAACAGAAATATCTTTTTATATAAAACAGAATACTTTATTAAAGTTATTCTATAAATAGAATATATTATATTTTATTATGCATAGTGTTGCATAGTGTTTTGCATTGTGTTGCATAGTATTTGCATAGTAAAAATCTTTTTATATAAATATAATATTTTATATTTTATTTAAAAGATTTTTCTTTAAATATGGACCGTAAGATTAAAGTAAATCAATCTGGATCGTTCATGGATTAGTTACTATGCATTCTATTTTCCTATAAATAGAAGCTCATTCCTTCATTATTTTCTTACGAATTCACTGAAACTCTAGAGAGAGAAATTATAGAGAGAAAGAAGAAGAGTATTCTGCTACTTTACTACTTCTATATCTAGTTTCTTTTACGGTAAGGGGTGTTATTCTTTCTTCTTGAAGAGAACTTATGTTATTCCATTCTTTGTTATTCTGTTGGAATAACCTGTAAAAGTGGCATACCCTATACATGACCTGTATATGCGGTATACCCTATACTTGGTGAAATCCTTATGTTATTCCATTCATTTGTCTGTGCTATACGCCGGACCTGGTTCTATTTACTATTCCGTCTTTACATTTCTGTCGAAATATCTTGTCTGTGCTATACGTCGGACCTGGTTCCATCATTTACTATTCCGTATTTATTATTCTGTTGGAACATCCTGTCGGTGTGAATTTCACCTGACCTGGTTCCGTTATTATTATTCTGCTGGAATAACCTGTTTGTGCGGTCTCTATCGCATGCATGGTGATATCTTTTGTTATTGTATTCGGTATTACTCAGTTGATTAAAATTCTGACTTCTATACTCCATGAAATTAGTGGAATATCCTTGATATTTGCGCTTCATCCAGTATCCTTTCATGGAAATATTCTTCTGATTATTCTTGAATTTTACTCTACAAAACAGTATCATGTTGACAATTTGGACGTTAATAATTTCTGAATAAAATAATTCTTGAACTTGTTTTATTGAATTCTGATATCATTGTCATCATCCTCATGTTTATGTTATGTTGAAAGTCATCTGTGGCCTGTAGTGCATAGATGGACTTGGTATAATTATGACCAGGGATTATTCGGTATAATCATGACCGTAATATTACAAATGATGTGGAAAAAGTCCTCATTGGCCCGTAGTGCATTGATGGACAGTTTTTGGTATGATTATGGCTATGGATTCTCTTTGGCCGTAGTGCAAAGATGAATTGTTTTATGGCATGATCAGGATCGTTGATGAAAACACGATTATCTTTGGCCCGTAGTGCATGGATAATTCGTGGTCGTGATACTAAAGAATATCCTTGGCCTGTAGTGTAGGGATTATTTAATGATGTGGATTATTTATTGAGCTGAGTCTCAGCTATAAAAGTGATGAAAAACTTTTTAAATCATAAAAGATAGTAGATTCAATTCTCTACTTGACTCTTTTAATGGATTGCTTGTTCCGCTGCAGTTAAACTTGATGTCTATTGTATTTTATCAGTTTAACATTGTTGGAGGCTAATGATAATTTATTCTGCATTATCTTAGTCATAATATTTCTTACTGGGCTAGTTGAGCTCACCCTTTCTTTCACTGTTCTCTTCAGGAAATGAGAACATAGCAGGGACTAGTCGGGGAACGGAGTGACGGTCCAGAGGATAGCATTAGTAGTCCTCACTATTCTGTGAAATAGTGTATTAATAATTGTAATGAGGACTCTTTTTGAGTTTGTATAATCTCTAGTAGACAATAATTGTATTCAAACTCACAGTTATGTTCTGTCGTATTGTACACGACAGTTGTATTAGTAAGTTGTATTTGAATTATGTACCATGTATCTGACGGCTCAAGATGGGTGATGTATACCTAATTTTGGGGGCGTCACATTAAAAGTTATATTTTATAACTTAAAATATTTTTAAATACCTTATTCTTATTTAAAATGATTTTTAATTTAATAAAATCATTTTTAATTCATTTATTTAATTCATTTAATAAATAACTTAATTATCATTAATATTAATTTATTAATAAAAATTATCACATAATATTAAAAGTTATCAAAAATAACTTAAATTATTTTCTTATACCATAATAAAATTTTAAATGATTTTTCAAATATTAAAATCATTTTTAAATAATTTATTTAATATTATAATTAAATAAATTAAATACTTTTAATATTTCAAAAATATTAAATATTTATGAAAAATATTTAAAATAATTAAAAACTAATTTTTAGAATTTAAAATAATTTTTAATAATTTATTTTGTATTTTTAATAATTAAAAACTATTTTTTTTCTATTTATTTATTAATTTCCAGAAAATAATTACTATCTTTCGCTAAAGACCACCTATAGCGACAGAACCGTCGCTATAGGTGTTCTTCATGTTCTTCATACAACCCAAAAATTCAATGTAGTTGACGAGGTGCTCACTTTGACCAAGCTTAATTTAGTGTGTGTTGTGTTTTTGGGTCTGCTGTTTGTCAGATCATGTAATATAAATACCAAACTACACGATCCAACAATAAACACCATCAAAACACGCATTACCAACGAGATCTAGGCCCATGAACAAGCTGTCAAAGTTGTTCTTCATTTTCTGGGTTACCCAGAAATGAAGAACAGTTCGACTGACTAGCTTTGGGCTTCCACAACTTGATAATCTTGTAATCCTTTTGTGCTTTAAATGTTGCAGTGCCTAGATAACATGTCAAGGAAGAGATCCATCACAAAACATAAATAAAAACACAATAGAACCACATGATCCAGGCTGGTCAAACCCTATCAGAGATCACGTTCTTGAGTTTTCTGGGTTACCCAGAAACTCAGTTCGTGATTATCTATCCTGTTTTAACCAGCTACTGACTTCCATTAATTTGATGTTTAGGAGATTTTAAGGAATAAATATGCAGTCAAAATACTAAACTATAAACTAGATACAACAACATACACAGATCAACCAACACAAGAAAGATCTGAGAGCTTGAATATGTTGTCAGGCCCTTTCTGGGCAGTTTTCTGGGTTACCCAGAAATGCCCAGTCATGGCCGGTCAACGTGGTTTGACCACGGTTATCTTACAACTTAGGTCAGATCTAGGTATGATTTCAACTTCAGATGAAAGACCATACTACATGCTATAAGTACAAACTTTCAAACAACGAAAACAGTACACATAATGAAATCTATGGGGTCTGACATTCATTGTCAGACCACTTTTTAAAAATTTTCCAGATTATGAAAAACTTCAAATCCGAGCCTCTAGATGTTATGGATTCAACATCTAGCAATCCAGATCATCATTAGACATTATAACTAACATGTTTTAACAAAAATTTCAACCATCAAACAACCGAAATTTGGATAGAATTCAAGCTAGGGTTTATACCTTTCTTTGAACAATCTTGATCTTAGGCTACTGATTTGTTAGTGATGGTAGTGGGGCTCGGTTCTTGACTGATTTTAGCGAAGTATTTCGTTGGTTTAAGAGAGAGAGAGAGACTTGTTAGAGAGTTTGTGCATAAATGAGGCTAACTAAATAATTCTCTCTCTTGATCTTATATATAACACATGATACAATGAATTTGTGATACAAAATGTCTATTGGCTGATATAATTGAGCATGTGAGGTGGTTGGATTTGGTCACCAACTTCCCCTATTTGTCAAAACCTACATATTAGCCAAAATAATGGAACTAGGGGCAATTTGGTCATTTGTATTTCTAATTTAATGGTATTCTTGGCATTTGACAAACCCTTAGGGTTTAACCCTAAGGTTTATTACATAGAATTTGTAAGATTTAGCAATTAGGGTTTGCACACAAAAATTAAATAAAAAATAAATAAATTTTTAGTTTCTAAAATTCACAAATTAGGATTTCTAAATTAGTTTAGATTTCCTAATCACATATACTTAAAAATTAGGTTTAAGGATTTACTAATTATAATTAAGATCAGTAATTAGCAATTAAGGCATTAATTTGATAATTAGGGTTAATAATTTAGTAATTAGGATTAACAATTTAATAATTAGGGTAAAAAACTTGTAATTAGGATTTCTAATTACATTAATCATGATCATTAGAGTTTAAATAACATAATTAACCTTACCACCTAAGCAATTAAGGTTTACAATTATCAATTAGGGTTCACAAATATCATTTAGGGTTTTAATTTTTAAATTAGGATTTCCTAATTAGCATACCATGAAATTACACACAACATATATCATATAATACAAATATTTAATAATCTTATATTTCTCATTTAAATTGATAAATAGGATTAAATCAATTACTGCTAGGGTTTGGTCAATATACCATAATTGACCAACCATCAACAATACAATTTTTACAGTACATATTCATCGCACTAAAAATCAAAATATTATAATATTATTATCATTCCTTGATCAAAACCCAAAATTAGGGTTTGGATTCCATATCTGATTTTATCTGCCATAATTAACCTTATAATTAAGTAAAAATAATTTACTTAATAACTTGAACAAAATTCTTATAATAAAATTATTATTATAATTATTCAAAAATCATTTCATGTATTATTTGAATAATATAAACATATAATTTCATGGAAAATAATTAATAAAACATTTCTAATATAGAATTAATTACTATAAGAATATCATTTATAATAACCAATATTTCTAAAATAAATTTATTTATAATTATTAATGTAATAAATAAATTTTATTTATCACACATATAATTATAATTACACATTACCTTGGCACATATCATTCATATTTATTTTTAAATATAAAAAAATTATACGCAAAATTTATGATTTATTTATATAGAAAATATCGGGTTATTACACGGCCAGCTATCGAGTTAAGTGGAATCTTTTCCTCCTCGTCCTCCTCATCCGTCTGTGGCAGCTCCACGGGATATTCCTCATCTGTTTCTACATCATCATCATCATCATCCTCGACCATTGCGAGTAATGGAGCTGACTCTCGTGGAAGCAGTTGTTCCCAAACCACTTAAATATCACGAGATTCCTCCTCTCTAGGCATCTGAGATCCTTCCTCCCTAGCCTGACTGGATTCTCCAACATTAGTCATCCTGACAACAAGAGTTTTAAGTTTTTAATTACTAATCAATACTACTCGACTCTCACGAGCACATAAATCGTAAACACATAAGCACGTAAGTGTTTTATTACTTCTTCCCTAAAACTCGATAGGAGTTCATCACTATCTTTTCGAAGGTTACTTCCTAAGGCTTTTCCCCCACTAAGGTTCATAACCTAAAGCTTTGATACCAACCTGTGACACCCCCAAATCCAGGTACTTCATTCCCACAGGATCCGGTGTTCACTTAATCAAACATTCATATCTAACTACCCAATCACAATAAAACTGGATAAATAATACATTTCCCATGAAAGGGTTACATAATAAAATCTCCCAGGTTATCTAACCTTTAAATACAATCATTCAAATGCAAAAATTAAATAAACATCATTAAAACCAAGTCTAAGATCATAATAATAAAAGTCTAAAGTAAAAATTACAAGTCTTCATCACTTGCACATTTTTCCCTTTCCTTTGCTAGACGAAGGTTCATCTACTTTCTCCTCTTTAGCTGTATTGAGTTTATAAACATACAAGAGTGAGCAAAATAATTGCTCACTGGATATAATATGAAATCAACAGGAGTATAGTAATAATAACTACCAATAATAGGCTCATCAATAATGAATAGTACTCTATCATCAATAATCAGAAACTGAAATCCAAAATATGGAAAAAATATAACTGAAGGTCATAAGACCATAAACTACGTCCACAGTTGCGAGTAATCTTTCAACTCCAACTTTAAAAGTCATAAGACTATAAAGACTCCTCGTACTTAGGGGGATCAGCCCTTCGTACCATGTATTGTGCACAAACATTTAACCCTACGCGTAAGTTAACCCCTAATCATAACATTAGGGTTGTTCATCTCAGTATTTAGAGTACAAGTCCGCACCAAAGAAAGTTTGGTTTGGATAAGCTTTCAGGGTAATTTGGAATTCAACGAACATCAACTAAGGATTAGTTGAATGAAACCAAGAACATTTCACTATAGAATAATCGTGATTGAATCAATCATAGTAAACTAAAGTCATGCTTTAGGAATAATCTAAGAGCATACAATTTGAATAACTATAACACCTTGCTTGAACAATACTAAGCCAAGGTTAATTAGAATTGAATACTAAGCATGCATAACAATTTGATCGATAAAAATGTTCAACATTAGAATATATAAATTTGCATGCTAAACAACAAGTTAAATACAAGAATAACTTGCTCAAGAATAGCTTACATCATTATATAATAATCGAATTGAAAACCATAATTAGTTCAACAAGATAAAGGATTAGAAAAACTTGGTCAAAGAAAATTTAAGCGATTGCACAATTCTAAAAGTAGAGTTAGAGAACTTTCCTTGTTCGTAGGCTAAACCAAATCAATACGAATCACAATATCCTATAAACATATTTCATCATGACATAATTAGTCATTACCATCTTACAAACATAACTAAGTACGTTCATCATTTAAAGATTTGATTTTTAATCGCATAATCGAGTTATAACACAAGTAAATCATTAATAACATACTTATTCATAGTGTAGGAATACTTAAATCAACATTTAGCAGTCTTATTATCAACACATAACTTTTCTTAAATTTTTTGTACAAAAAGTACCCAATCAGACCATTCTGCTAACTCGCGCCGTGGCGCCACAGTTCACACCGTGGGTTGCGCTACGGCGTGAGCATGGCGCTGAAGCGCGGTGAATAAGGCTACAAGGTCGCGCTGCAGCATGGTTCCGGTGCTGCGGCGCGAAACTACTACTGCTGGGCCGCGCCGCGCCGCGCCGCGAAACTGCAGTCTTGACTGACAGCTTCGGCAACAGCACAGGAAAAGCCAATTTTGGCCTACAAGTTCGTTTCTAACAAACTGATTTACATATAATTCATAAAAAACTTCATGTAAACATAATTCAAGGATTCCTAACATGTTTCTACTCATATAACAACATAAACAACAAAATTAACACACCAAATTACATTATTTTTTGCTAAAACTCATTTTTTGATATTTTTGAAGAAAACAACCACTGTAATTTTTTTTTTTGCAACCAAAACCATTAATTCAAAGCATTTTATCAAAGTATATATATACTCTAACAAATTGAAAATCCAATTTATCAATAAAACAACTATTCAACCCATAATTTCTATTTTAACTAGACAATATATAATAAAGAAAAACTCTCTGTAAAATACTTTTCTCCATAAATTTCATACATATCAACAATTCTTTGATTATAGCTCATGAAAATAGTTTTAACATTACAAGTAAGCCATATTAAGCCTCATAGCAACAATAATTCATGCTTACACAAGGATTTTATGGAGAATCATGGAAGAGAGAAACCAAATTTTTAAAACTAAAAGTATAGGTTAATACCTTAAAGAAGATGATGAGGATACTATATCTTTTTTTCTTCTCAAGCTTTCCTCTTCTCCAACCTCTAGCTTCTTCTTCTTCTTCTTCTTCTTCTTCTTCTTCTTCTTCTTCTTCTGAGTTTTTCCTTCTTCTCTCTAACCTCTCTCCTCTAACACTAGAGCGTACTAATAATCTAACGTATCTAGATATTATATATATATATATATATATATATATATATATATATATATATATATTAATTATATAATATAAATATAAAATATATAACTGACATCAGTTAAAGTTTTTTGAAATCAAAAGCCATAAGGCTTGTTTGGTTACTAACTAAAAAAATAACCCATTAACCTTACACCTTGTTTGGTAAAACTTAAATAAATTAAACACTTAATAGGCATTAGGCCTTGTTTTGCCAAAACGGAATTAAAACTCCTTTAAGTTATTTTAATAATTACCTTATAAAAGGTTATTTGTCACACATTAATTTAATTAAATTAATCATAATAACAATTTATTAAATTACTTCATCACATAAATTAATACCACCAAAATTATAATTTTTCTATACAATTATAACTTTATTTAATCAACTAACACATCCTTTTAAATTACAAATTCTAATAAAAAGAATAGAAATTGAATTAATCAAAATTCTCAAACTTAATAATTGAATTAAATTAGCAAAATAATTAATTTTCCTTAATTATTTATTTAACAAATAATTAAGCACATCAATTCAAATTTGAAAAATTATTTATTCAACAATAAACACATCCATTAAATATTTAAATAATTCAATAAATATTTAATATAACAATTAAAATTGTAGAATGTTATAACTTTCCACTCCCATTCATTGATCAAATGTTGGATAGATTAGCAGGTCATGAGTACTATTGCCTTCTAGATGGATATTCGGGCTACAATCAAATTATGATAGCTCCAGAAGACCAGGAAAAGACTACTTTCACATGCCCGTACGACACTTTTGCTTTCGGAAGGATGTCTTTCGGGTTGTGCAATGCTCCAGCCACTTTTTAGAGATGCATGATGGCTATATTTTCAGACATGGTGGAGCAGAATGTGGAGGTATTTATGGGTGACTTCTCAGTCTTCGGGGACTCATTTGATTTATGCCTTAAGAATCTAGTTTTGGTTTCGAAGAGGTGCGTTGAGTCGAATTTGGTGCTGAACTAGGAAAAATGTCATTTTATGGTCCAATAAGGAATCATATTGGGACACAAGGTTTCGAAAAAGGGACTTGAGGTGGATAGGGCAAAGCTAGATACTATTGAGAACTTGCCACCACCTACCTCAGTAAAAGGTGTTCGTAGTTTTTTTTGGGCATGCAGGTTTCTGTCGCAGATTCATCAAGGACTTCTCCAAAATAACTAAACCACTGTGCAATCTATTGGAGATGGATGCACAGTTTAGTTTTGATGACGCCTGCATGTCAGCATTTGAGCACTTAAAGAGAAAGCTAACTTCAGTACCAGTGATTACTACACCAGATTGGGCTCAGCCGTTTGAGTTGATGTGTGACGCCAGTGATTATGTCGTAGGGGCTGTTTTGGGGCAGCAAAAGGACAAGATATTTCATGTGATCTATTATGCCAACAAGACCCTCACGGATGCACAATTGAACTGTACCACCACCGAGAAAGAGTTATTGGCAGTGGTATATGCCTTTGATAAGTTTCGAGCATATCTGATTGGCACAAAGGAATTTTAATTGGAAATCAAGGACCGAAAGGGGACTAAAAACCAAGTGGCAAACCACTTATCTCGACTCGAGAATCCGGAAAGGGAAGTAAACGACAACATTATGATCAACGAATTCTTTTCGGATGAGCAGTTATTTCTGGTGAAAGGGGAAGTGCCATGGTTCGCTGACTACGCTAACTACCTGGTAAGTAAGATGGTACCTTCTGACTTGGTGGGCTATCAAAAGAAAAAAAAAATTGCATGATGTTAAATGGTATATATGGGATGAGCCTTACATGTTTAAACAGTGCTTCGATCAAGTGATAAGAAGGTGTATTCCATATAGCGAGACCGGGGGGATTTTGTAAGAGTGTCATTCTTCGGTGTATAGAGGTCACTATGGTGGTGAAAGAACAACAGCTAGAGTACTACAAACGGGATTCTACTGGCCAACACTTTTCAAGGATGCATATAGTTTTGTCCAGCGGTGTGATAGATGTCAGCGAGTGGGTAACATCTCCAAAAGAAATGAAATGCCTTTGAATACAATCCTTGAAGTAGAAATTTTTGATGTATGTGGGATTAATTTTATGGGACCCTTCGTTTCTTCCTGTGGAAATCTCTACATCTTGCTCGCAGTGGACTATATCTCAAATTGGGTTGAAGTTGCAGCTCTTCCGACTAATGATGCCAAGGTCGTACTCAGATTTCTACACAAAAGCATTTTCACGAGGTTTGGGACCCCAAGGGCTATCATTAGTGACGAAGGCAGTCATTTCTACAATAGGTAGTTTACAGCCTTGCTGGCTAAGTATGGGGTGAACCATCGCATCGCTATAGCTTATCACCCGTAAACGAATGGGAAAGCTGAAGTGTCGAATCGAGAAGTAAAGAGAATCCTGGAAAAAGTTGTGAATCCCACATGGAAATATTGGTCGATAAAGTTAGATGATGCAGTATGGGCTTATTGAACAGCATACAAAACTCCATTAGGCATGTCACCTTTTCAACTCGTATATGGCAAAGCCTGTCACCTCCCTATGGAGCTAGAGCATAAGGCATATTGGTCAATACGGAAGCTCAATTTTGATTTGACATCTGCAGGGCAGAAACGTCTACTCCAGCTCAATGAGTTAGATGAATTTAGATTACAGGCATATGAGAATTCGAAGTTGTATAAATAGAAAGTGAAGAAATTGCATGATCGAAAGATCATAGAAAGGACATTTGAACCAGGATAAAGGGTTTTGCTCTATAATTCTAGACTTAAACTTTTTCCCAGAAAGCTGAAATCGAGATGGTTTGGTCCATTTACAGTGAAGACTATTTTTCTGCATGGTGCAATTGAAGTATATGATCAGTTTCCAGACAAACCTTTTAAGGTAAATGGCCAGCAATTGAAGCTTTACTTTGGTGGCGAGGTGGACAAACAGAACGTCACCTCAATTCTCTCGTCGATATGAGATTCAGAGATAGTCAAGCTAATTGACTATAACATAGCGCTTGATGGGAGGCAACCCATTATTTTTACCCCTATTTTCTTTTTATTCCTTTAGTAGAGTAGTAGTTAAATCAATTCTATTCCATGCCTGATAAATAATGTGTGGTGCATTCATGTTCATGTGGGTGTTTCAATTGCACTCATCACTGATATATAAATTGGGCGTACACGGTGTGCAATTCATGAAGTTACATTATGTGGTCGCGCAGGCCAGGGCCTGAAAGTCAGTAGCTCATAATTCCAGGAAAGTCACTCGCGCGCCGGCGCGATAGCCCATAAGAAAATTCGCGCGGCCGCGAGCGACACAGGGGGTCGGAAAATTTTAAAGTTTAAGAATCTAAGTGGTGGTCTACTTGGTCTCTCATGTGCCATAATATAAACGTATTCCTCTGTTCTCCCATAATCATAAGACTCCTCAGCTATCATTAAAGCTCATACCACAATTTTCTTCATTGGCCTCAATCTAGGGTTTATTTTGCGTGGGTTCTGCACAAATAAGTTTGAGGGTACTCTCATCTGTTGCAAAGCATCTACACTCTCTATCTATCATCTGTTATGGGTCCAATATGAATACGTTCAATCTCCATCTATTCATCCTCATACTCATCATCTAGTGCTCGCGACGAGGATATCATGGAACACAGAAAATTTCTCAGTTGGGAAGCCCAGCAAGAATATTATCACCTAGAGACTAAATCGTTTGTGAAAGAATGGGGGTTTAAACCTGACAAGAAAGACGACCAACTATGGAATATGCTACGTAAAAGAGGATGGGTTAACCTTGCCGCAACTCCTACGCCTATTCCCATGGGGGTTGTTCGGGAGTTCTACGCGAATGCGAAGGAGGAGATACGAGTAGGGATAACGTTAGTTCGTCAAACACAAGTGGATTTTCGCCCCCCCCCCCCCCCAGCCATCAGAGAAGTGTTTGGGATAACTGATACACCACCTACTGGGTCTGCGAATTGGGTTACAGGTGCACATTTGATGACAGACTTGGACATAGTGATTTTGAATTTGTGCATCCCGAGAACCAAATGGAATTATAAACCAGGGACGACCGAGCCAAAATCTTTTCCAGCATCCACCTTGAATTTTTATGCCCAAGTATGGAATCTGTTCATATGCACCAAGTTAATTACATCCACTCACAAGCATGAAGTACTTACCGAGAGAGCTATCATTTTAAGGGGCATTTTCATAGGCAAGTATATTGATGTCGGCCATCTAATTCATCAGAACATGCTGCGTTATTGGCGTGGGAGCATGAATGGGAGTATTCCGTATGCCTCTATGGCAGCCATGCTTTGTACCCAACAAGGAGTAATGTGGAATGACGAGCAATTGCAAAATCCGAGCCACGACATCACTCCTGCCATAATTGCAAAGTTCAAGGATTGGACGGGGGGTGAACCGCATCCACACGAATTAGGATTTATTCTCCGACCCACCTTCCCCGATCCATCGCAGCAGCCCCCTCAGACAGATGAGGCAGGCCCATCCACCCGAGCACATACCGTTCCTAGCGATCGAC